>NHOR01000010.1:0-303654 GCA_002287245.1 Trypanosoma congolense | reverse complement strand
GTCTTGCGGCTCATGACAACTTCCGGCTCAAGGCCCCAACTACCACCCTCACCCATCCGCTTCCGCGTCGTGGGCCGCACATCGCACGTCGGTAAAAGGATCACATCGTGTGACTTTGTTGCTTCTTCCAACAGCGATTCGGAAATCTCATATCCGTTGTCCTGGTGCGGTGCAAGGAGGTACAGTGGCAGGAGCTCACCGGTGAAGTTGTTTCTTTGCCTTGCCACCTCATCGTATTGCCAACACGTCGCCCGCTGAAGGCGACGCAGCCGCCGCCGGGCATCGATGTCTATGGAGGGAATGCCCATGACGACGAAGTATTCGCGTGCCTTCCACGTTCTGACAACATTTGGTGGAATGAAGCGGAAGTACGTATCGTAGTGGATGGTGGTCGTGAAGGAGCATTTTTTATGGGGTTGGATGGACGGTGGACCTACACGTGTTCCCCATAGCACGCACAGCATCATAATGAGCGACACGATTCCTGCACACAGCCATACCCTGCCGTTCGGGCGCCCCGTCCTTCGCACAACCCACAGGAACACATTCTTTACCATCTTCAAAGAACTGCTGAGAAGACAATTACACGCACAGGGGGAGGGAAGAGAAATAAATGGCATCCCACAGCGCATAGTGCCATACCTCGTTCGAAGGTCCGATAGGCGGCCCCGTTCTATGTACAGACGGTAACCCCGCAGAAGAGGGGGCCCCTACGCACGCAAGCGCCCCAAAGGAAAACAAGTAAACAAGTGATGAGAAGCAGATGAATAAAAAGACAAAGAGAAAGAGAAAGGGTTTTGAATTGTTTGGGTGCGGCTCGGAGTATCGCCCCCTGCTCCTTCGGTGTGGTTAAAGTAAACGAACCTCATCCTTCACAACCACCACCACAGGTTTTCCTCACCACGCCGGAGTCCTCCACGTTCCACACCCGAAATACTCTATGGTCCTAAGGCCCTTGTATTCTAATAAACTTCCCAGGGCAGAGGGTGTTACCTTCCTTCTCCAGGGGACCCGAGAGGGAGCTGTGGAGAAAGGGAAGCCTGCCCCAAAGCCCTAAACCACCATTAAAAATAAACAAACAAAAATGAGAGTGATGGTGATAGGGATATGCAGGTAAATTACGAAAATAAACATATACGCTTATCCAAAAGAGAGATGCTGGTTAAATGTATCAACAAACTAACGCGGCATTCGTTTTACTGAACCAGTGGAGCTGTGAGGGTGCAGGAGGTGCTCCATGGTCCTCGAACCACTTCCACAGACGCTGGTAGTCCTCCTCACGGACGTGATGCACCACGACCCACTTTGGTGTGACTGCCGGGAATTGGCCGCGACCTCCAAAGTCCTCAAATTTACAGCTCCCCATGTCCACCGTAATGAGACTCTCCAGTTTAAGCTTCTCCTGTAGGACACGCCCCACCATGCGGTCCTCGTTATCCGCGCTCATCGTCTTGTACTGGATAGTACGCCAAATGGAGTACGGTTTACTCACCAGTGCAGCCAGTGGCTTGTAGGACACCAAGGCCTGCGCCACATCCCTCGAAAGTGTGTAGCATGACCCTGCCGCAAAAACAATGTCGCGGGACTTCCAAAACAAATTTAGCGGCTTTATCATACGGCCCATGTAAAGGCCCTGCTGGGGCATAACGCGAAGGTCTGCAAGGTACTGCGGTACCCGCATGAACATGTCATCGTCGCCCTTCACAAGGTAAGGGGCGCTTGGGAACATGTGCAGCGCGAACTGAAACCACAAGTACGTCTTGCGGCTCATGACATACTCCACAGCGGGGCCCCAAGTGCCATCCTCACCCATCCGCTTCCGCGTCGTGGGCCGCACGTCCCGCGTTGGTAAAAGGATCACATCGTGCGACTGGGCGGCCTCCTTCCACAGCGACTCAGAAATCTCGTACCCGTTGTCCTGGTGCGGTGCAAGGAGGTACAGTGGCAGGAGCTCACCGGTGAAGTTGTTTCTTTGCCTCGCCACACCAGTGTACTGCCAACACGTCGCCCGCTGAAGGTCACGCCGCCGCTGCCTGCCTTCAACATCAACGGAGGGAATGCCCATGACGACGAAGTATTCGCGTGCCTTCCACGTGCGGACGACATCCGGTGGAATGAAGCGGAAGTATGCGCTATAGTGGATGGTGGTCGTGAAGGAGCTTCCTTCACGGAGCCGGGTCGGTAGGTCCATACGTGCTCCCCATAGCACGCACAGCATCATAAGAATCAACAAAAATCCTGCACACAGCCATACCCTGCCGGTCCGGCACCCCGTCCTTCGCACAACCCACAGGAACACATTCTTTACCATCTTCAAAGAACTGCTGAGAAGACAATTACACGCACAGGGGGAGGGAAGAGAAATAAATGGCATCCCACAGCGCATAGTGCCATACCTCGTTCGAAGGTCCGATAGGCGGCCCCGTTCTATGTACAGACGGTAACCCCGCAGAAGAGGGGGCCCCTACGCACGCAAGCGCCCCAAAGGAAAACAAGTAAACAAGTGATGAGAAGCAGATGAATAAAAAGACAAAGAGAAAGAGAAAGGGTTTTGAATTGTTTGGGTGCGGCTCGGAGTATCGCCCCCTGCTCCTTCGGTGTGGTTAAAGTAAACGAACCTCATCCTTCACAACCACCACCACAGGTTTTCCTCACCACGCCGGAGTCCTCCACGTTCCACACCCGAAATACTCTATGGTCCTAAGGCCCTTGTATTCTAATAAACTTCCCAGGGCAGAGGGTGTTACCTTCCTTCTCCAGGGGACCCGAGAGGGAGCTGTGGAGAAAGGGAAGCCTGCCCCAAAGCCCTAAACCACCATTAAAAAATAAACAAACAAAATGAGAGTGATGGTGATAGGGATATGCAGGTAAATTACGAAAATAAACATATACGCTTATCCAAAAGAGAGATGCTGGTTAAATGTATCAACAAACTAACATAGCACTAGTTTTACTGAACCAGTGGAGCTGCGATGGTACCTGTGACTTTTTATGGTCATCGAACCACTTCCACAGACGCTGGTAGTCCTCTTCTTGGATGCGGTGCACAACTACAGACTTCTGTGTTACAATCGTGAATAGCCCGCGCATCCTGGAACCATGGAATCTACACCTCCCCACGTTAACCGTAATGAGACCTTCAAGTTTAAGCTTCTCCTGTAGCACACGTCCCACCATGATGTCCTCGTGATTCGCACTCATCGAGAAGTACTGCATAATACGCCAAATGGAGTACGGTTTACTCAACAATGCAACCAGTGGCTTGTAGGACACAAAGGCCTGTGCCACATCCCTCGAAAGTGTGAAGCAGGCACCTGTGGCAAAAAAATGTCATCACGTTTCCAGAGTTGACTTGCCCTGAACATGCGGCCCATGTAAAGGCCGCGCCAAGGCATGACACGAAGGTCTGCAAGGTACTGCGGTATGCGCATGAACATGTCATCGTCGCCCTTCACAAGGTAAGGGGCGCTTGGGAACATGTGCAGCGCGAACTGAAACCACAAGTATGTCTTGCGGCTCATGACAACTTCCGGCTCAAGGCCCCAAGTGCCGTTCTCACCCATCCGCTTCCGCGTCGTCGGTCGCACATCCCGTGTCGGTAAAAGGATCACATCGTGCGACTGGGCGGCCTCCTTCCACAGCGACTCGGAAATCTCGTACCCGTTGTCCTGGTGCGGTGCAAGGAGGTACAACGGCAGAAACTCACCGGTGAAGTTGTTTCCTTGCCTTGCCACCTCATTGTACTGCCAACAGGTTTCCCGCTGAAGGTGACGCCGCCGCCGCCGGGCATCGATGTCTATGGAGGGAATGCCCATGACGACGAGGAATTCACGTGCCCTCCATGTGCGGACGACATCCGGTGGAATGAAGCGGAGGTACGTGTCATAGTGGACTGTTGTGAGGGAGTCCTTTCCGGTTGCTGTGTTCGTTTGGTCGACACATGTAATCGATAACACGCAGAGCATTATAATGAACAACATTATCTCTACACACAACAACACCCTGCTGTTCCGGCGCCGCGTCCTTTGCATAAACCGCATCCGCACATTCTTTACCATCTTCAAAGAACTGCTGAGAAGACAGTTATACGCACATGAGGTGAAGCAAGGATAAACTACGGAAAGAAATAGTTTGCAGAGCAGCAAGCATCGGATGCAAGTCGGGGGGGGCATAAATGGCAGCCCCACAGCGCTGAGCTTAATTAGTTGCTGCTCGCATAGATCGTGTGTAAATTGCTACGCCCCGCTCGCAGGTCCGATAGACGCCGCGGTTTAAGGTGCGGACAGTATCGCGGAATAGGGGGTCTCCTGTGCACGTATACGCCTACAGGAAAGATAAATAATTGATGAGCAGCAGAGGGAAACAATTAAGTACTAAGAAAACAATGAGAAAGGGGATGGAATTATTTGTTTACTGACCGGGATAGTTCTCTCACCCCGTCGGCTCCCCAGAGCCGAAAAGAGGTCACCTCGCGGGAAACCGGTGACAGTTAACACGACCAACACATCCAAAATATGCACGACCGTTACGATAAAAAAGAGACTACAGTGGATAAAAAACGAAATAATAACAGTAATGATAATAATAATACGATAAATAGTGTTCAACTGTAATGATATGGTACGCTTTTACATTTAGGGAAGGGAGAGAGCATATAAGCTTTTCTTTACCCGTATATGATGTCACCGTCCACCCTAGATGGCACACAACCCTCTACACACTCATTTTGTAATGCGATTAAAACAATAAGGAGTATTGTTTTATTTTTATTTTGAGGATACACTCGACTGGAAGTCATGTGGGAATAAATTACCTCGTGATTATATCTTGTGCCGTTTTTAACCGTCTGGAAGAGTGTTTAAAAAACCTCAAGCCGAAGCACTTCTGAAAAGCAATGTTATGTGTTATCCAGTTATTATACACTCAGTTAACAACAAACACGTACCCTATGATTAAAATAAAACAATAGGTGGTGTCTTTTTATTATCATTTCAAAGGCGAGAAGTAACTGGAACGTCAATGTGGGGGTGGGAGCAGCCTCCGGCAGGTTTGTATTTTACAGGTCACTTAAACCAATTACTATAACAACCCTACCCAGAGCTTAATCGGTGGTGCCAAACTTAGATGCCGCAGGTGATTGCTTGCCCTTCTGATGCGTTTGGTTTTGTGTAACATTGCCAATCCCATTAGCGCAATGTTTCCGAGCTCCCTATATACCCCACAACAGCCTCCCCGACACTAGAATATTCGCCTTCTTGTTAAATATTTTGACGGGGTTAACAGGCAGTCTGGCCCACCTCTCCAAGGTGAAGACTTTTATTTGAATTGTTTGGTCCGACCTCTCGAGGATGGCCGTGGCTTTTCTCAGCTGGTTCACCCAGGCAACGCCTTTAGCCGTTTGGGCCTCACCGTGGTTTTCCCCCAGTTGACACAGATGAACTCAGGGTTCCCACCCCGCATAGTTCACCGCTTATTTTCATCATGATGTTGGGGTAGTGATGCGATGGCTTGTTGTAGCGGGCGATGAGGCGAGTCATTCTCCCCCCTTTTCCGGACACTTCTGGGATGCTTCTTGAACAGGTGATGTGGATGTATTCTCGTTGATCCGCCCTCTGCCTTTGTAGACAATCCAAACCCCGCAGATACCGTTGATATTCTTGCTGGGCGTAACTCGGTACAAGCATTCCATTAAAGTGAAGCTGAAGAGCCAGTTTATCTCCCTGCCCCACTCCCTCATTCGGTCAACGATGTTTCTAATCTCACGCCGGACTCTAAGGAAGGTCTCCAAGTCTTTCCGTATCCTGTGACAGACAACGACCCGGTTAATCCCTCTGAGAGACGTGTGATTTCAGCGCGCGGGTTGGCTTTCCGACGAGGCTAGTTAAAGTTTTAACGCCGCAGATTTTGCATTGGCAGTTCGGCTGGATTATAAGCTTTCCGAATACTTCTTCGATAGGCCGTTAGGTTGCATTCATTTGCACCTCTACCGTTATGTCCTGGCGTCTTGACGTTCTATCCCTAGTAAAGCTAACGTTCGACCGCTGCAGGCGACGCTGTTTTAGCCTCAGTGATGATACCATTGATCAAGCACGCGGCAGGCGCTGAGAAAAGAGTTTAGCTGCATCTGCTTTTGTTCGAAGGAGGTCCCGGATTTTTCAGGTCAACATGACTCTCTGAGTTAAATGGGCCTACTCGCAAAAAGACTTAAACCTACACGCATGCACGCCGCACCAAACCGAGAACCCTGGTAAAACCTTCCGTAGTCATTCACCACTACCTCATCATTTGAACGTTCTCTTGGACAGAGGAAGGGACAAGAGGTCAAGGGAAGCGGCACACAATCCTCTAAGGGAGAAATTGGAATGCATTTACGGGTTAGCCCTCTCCTAGAGACCCTTGTTGGTACACCTTCTCACCTCATGATTCACGTGAAGGTCTTTCGGGGTCAAGGTTAGGGTGCTAAGAAGGGGGTTAAAATGATAGGCCAAAGTAATACCTATAGAAATCTCGAAACTCTCTCGTGGTAAATGACTGAGAACTTGAAACCTTGCTCCCACTCTCTGGAACTGCCACCGTTCCCATCTGGTGTCTCCCCCAAGTGACTTATCCCACTTTCCTCCAACCCGCTACTTCTTAACTACATCTGGTCAGGCGGTTGACAGCAACACACTGCTCAATCACCGAAATTAATCAAAAAAACCTACAACTCTTTGTTTAAATTTTGAATTATCTGGAAAAAATGCGACACTCGACTGTAAATTCCTTTTTTCCATGCCCAACTTGTTTTTGTTGATCGGTGTTTTTCGCAGAAAATCGAGAAGGTCCAGTAGATCCCGGGCGGCTAGACGCAGCTCTCGATTCTGGAAGTTCAAGTTACTTGCACATGGCACCGCCTGCCGGAGGGCTGTTTGGATACCTGTTAGCAAGTGTAAGGGCTCTTGCTCATTTATGAAAAAAAAGTTTTTATTTTTCTTAACACTCTTACAACTGCTCCACATTTCACACGTTAGAGAGAAAGGAAAGGAAAAACTGCAGTCATTCAATTGGACAGACACGTACAAGGGCTTATACGTAGTTTCAGAACGTGGAAGAAGAATGAGGAGCAACTCTAAAAACATTTATTTTCCTTTCCCTTTTTTTTGAGGAAGAGAAAAAGAGTCATCCGAACCCACAAACCACAAGCATAAAAAGCATAATTAGTAAAATAATCTGCCCAATTATTAGTGGCTAATTGTGACAAATTCAAGGTCCGAAAACAGTAGAAATTGAATTGACACAAAACGAATGCGAACAAAGCAACCAAAAGCAGAGAGGGCACTGCAAGGCAATACGGCGAGCCAATTTCATGTGGCTATTTTGAAACCGGAAAGGAACTGAGGAATGCGAACAGTTGGAGGCGCACGCGACTTCATTGGTGAAACATGCCTACCGCCCTCACGATTGCGCAACCTCAGCGAACCCAGAATTCCACCCTAGTATCAAAAGTGACAGCGTGAAAGTAAAGAGCTTTTGGGAAGTCTATTTCTCTTCTCCGTGTCTGTAGAAATATCGCGGGGGTCATCGCTATCTTGGTTAAAAACGAGAATTGGGGCAAGTGGGTGTCCCCCCTTGTTCGCATACCCCGCATAGAGAAAAATGCTTGACGTAGGTTGAAATATATCTCGTTCTTCGGGGATCACGAAGCCCTCCTCTATTGGGTGTTTCTCCCTTTGTTCTACAACGCTTCTTAATCCTAGCCTCCTGGCACCGCCAAATGCGTTGCTCTTCAGTCAAGCGGATTTTTACCTCCTTCGGGGCTGGATTTTTCATCACACTCTAGACCCCGCGCACCAGCGAGTTTGAGTACATCTTAGAAAATCCAAATCTCTCTTCCTAAACGAGGGTTTTTGTCTCTCTTGAAGGCTCTCTCCATTCCTTCAATGGAGTGCGCTGTGACGGGGCCGGCATTTGGTAAAGCATACTCGCAAACGCGCACTTCTACTTCCAACTCGGTGTTGCACGGCTTTTTCTCCGTTTCGCAAAGCTCAAGGGCTGCCGTCAAAGTGACATTGAGGAACCCGGTGAAGACTTTCCCAAGAATGGGTCCCCCTAACCCGCTTCCGACCACTGTTGGCAAGTCCAAGCCCCCAAACAGTTCCCCCTCGACTCGGTGAATCCGGATATTAGGGTTACCCGTGGCATGCCTAAGCAGAGTTCGGCCGGCGACCCGCCTCGGGTTGAACACGATCGCATGACCACCGACGGTCGCAGCGGCCACGATTGCCTCAGCACCTCCCTTTGAGTGGCCTGTGAACACGACATCCGCTTGCGGATATTGATCATTAACCCATCTTGCAAAGTCTGCGGCGTTCCTTTCACCATAGGACACACCAACCCAGCCCATAATATTATCTTTCCACTGATGCAGTTTGGAAAACTGGGTTCCTCTAAAAGCTACGATCACAAGTGCTTTTTTTCCATCCCTTTCTTTCTTGTATAGGGAAGCCTTGCACACACCACTGTTGCCCATCTTCCACTCCACTAAAAAGTCCAACTTCTCAAATCCATCAGGTGCTGTTTCCCCATTTTCTTCGTACACGCGCTTCGAGGCTTCCAGACACTGAGCCACCAAATTCCTCTCCTGATTGCATGCGTCTCTATCGCTGTCGGAGCATTCAAGAGGCAAACATGCCCACTCATTCATGAGCGTGAAACTCATGATTTGTCAAAGAATTTTCTTTGCAGCCAATTGCATTAACCAGGTGAAAAGAAAGTTAATGCAGAATACAAATAAAATAGTGCGGAAAAGGGTAATAATTTAGGAGAAAACGATAGGGTGTTAACATTCCAGCGAACTCTATGTGATCGTGTCATATTGTTGGGGCGACCAAAATATGTTATCACACAAAAATAATAACGAAACCAATACACACTGCATCTTACTTACGCCCTCAGGAACCCCTCCACCGAAACGTGTATGCGGCAGCAAATGGAAATGGATCAAACTCCTTGTTCTACCCGAGACCCGCAGAAGAACTGTGAGATGTAATTCGTGCCTAGGCTACTCTGCCCAAAGAACACTGCGCCATCGTATCGCCCTTACCACTTCCAACAGCACGATGATAGATTCTGTGATTCATAATTCGATCATCCTGTATGCAAATTTGACCAGCTGTATTTTCTAGAATAAAACATGCAAAATGAGTTACGACAAATTGTGCTTGTGCACCGAGAAGCTCAATTAGTTATTTTAAAATTATACCCCTCTAAACTGCTACTCCAGCGGGTAACTGCAATCTCTAAGTGTCACTCCCTTTGTGATGAAAATAATATCTGTAGAGATGTATTTCGTTATTATTAATTTTGGAGTGGGTAGGTAACTGAAAAATGCATGACATTGGCGACATATGACGATGCCTCCAGCTGCCTTCATTATATATTCACGTAATGACACTTCTCCTCAACATTCACCTCGGAGGACTCGGCTCACAACCCTAACTAACGATTTTGAAAAAAAAAAAAAGAAACAATAAAAAATGATAGGGTGGACAGTCATCATGTTTTTTCTGTTAGTTTTTACCCCAATAAGATTAGATTGTGGCACCTTAATGTCTTCTGATCTTTTCGAATAGGGCCGTTATGTTGAAAAACATCACGCTTATAGTTCTAATTTTTAAGGTCCCTATGCTGGCTGCTTCCCTTGAAACTCTTTTTTCGTGACTGCCGTGATGCTTTACTGACCGGTATTTCCAAACTCCTGAACTGATAATCTCTAAGAGCTACACTCTTCAGGGGCGTACTAACCACGTTTCTTCCCGACTTATACACCACACGAGAGAAACTATTTGTTGCGTATAAAAATTTACTACCGGGCCCCTTCCCAAAGCTTGCCCCACGAAAGCATCGTTTCGTCTGCCTGCTTTTTCCTCCGGTGATTATCTCGGATGTGTTTAACAAGTTCACCGAGCGACGCGTGTGTGTTATCACAATAGGGACACTTTAGATTCACACTGGCCGAGTTGTCATCCAGTTGTGGCGTTTCGTTATGCTTTTCTAGTACGTGCCGTTTCAGCCATCCGTACGATGCGTACGTTTTATCACAGTAAGGACACTTTAACCTCATACTGTCCGCATCTTTCTCTGTTTGTGGCTCCTCAGCTTCTTTCTCCATGGCATTGGTACACTTGTTCAAATTCTCCAACTGCCTTTTGAATTCATCGGCCAAATGTTTCACATCATCTTCCGGGCTCTGCAACCCATATGACCGCTCCTTCAAGTTATTTGTTCCTTCTGTCAGCTTCTTCAGTTTCTCCAATCGCTTCTTTAACTCCTCGGTAACCTCTTTCACATCACCTTCCCGGTTGTTCCAATATTGCACGTCTTTGCCCAGATCATGTGAAGGGTTATTCAACTCATCTACCCATTTCTCTAGATCATTTGTCCACTCCTTCCACTCACCTAACCGCTCTTTCAACTCATCAGACTGCTTCTTCTGATCATCCACCCGCATTTTATACATAGCTGCCTTCTCCTTCCATTCATATGCCTGGTTTCTCCAATAATTTACCTGCTCATTTTTTGTATCTGCCAGAACACTCCAATCATCTGCCACCTTTTTCCAATAATTTGCCTGCTCATTTGTTTCATCGGACCACTTTTCCTGATCATCTGCCAGACCTGCCGTCGTATATTTAAGTCGATAGAAAATAAAAATGATGACGGCGGCTCCAATCGCAAGAAGTGTGAACACGAAAACAGCGAACTGAATGTACATTCCTTTGTTCCTCTCTTTTTCCACGTTCAAATAAAACTGAAAAATCATCTGTAGCTCCTGCTTTGTCAGCTCTACTCGCATATCTACTTCTCCTGCTGACCCACGCTCCGAGGAAGTTTGACTACTGGCTTCTACCGGAACCAAGGCGCCCAGATGCTCGGCTATATTTGTCTCTTGCATAATTGTTTCCACGCTGTTACCATGCTCGACACCCCGCTGCACTGACAAAAGCAATTCCAGGTACGACAGGCTTTTGACCGCTGTCTTCTCCACATCCGCTAAATTCCTCACCAATTGGACCAAGTGAGCCGCGGTATCATCCACATGATTCTCCCATTCCGTATTGACAGCGCAAGTCCTTCTACCATATGGCTTCCATCTATCCTTCAACTCTCTCCATTTACCCAGGACGTCCTTTAGTGTTTCGCCCATACCGCTGCAATACTCCTTGTTTCCCTCAACACTATTGCAACTTATCAGAATTCTGTTTGTACGATCGTGCAAATTTTTCCAGTAATCCTTTCCCGCGCATACCTGCCCTGTGTTTACCCTGGTGGTACTGCCGCCTCTCCCTCCGTTCACGTGACACCTGATGATGTCACGAAGTGTGTGGGTGACAGCGCATTCATTCGTCGACCACTGTTCTCCAAGAGCTTTCTCGGCCGCCCTCATTGCGGAGCTCTGATGCTCACGAGCTTTGCCCATCACTCTTTCAGTTTTTGCATACTCCTCATCATTTTTTACCTCGATTTGGTGCGCAAAGGCATTTAATTTCTTCACCTCCTCTGTTGTGTATTTTTTCCAACGCTTAGCCTCCTCCACGTCTATCAGTACATCCAGTTCCAACTTTCTTTGAGTGAGAGCTCTTTTATACAATTTCACGTCGTCGAAATGTTTTTGGAGGTAGCTTTTCTCGTAGATGCTCGCCGTGACATTGGCAACTTTTAACAACCGCTCAATAGTGCACAAAACTCCCACGGCTTCGTCACTCAGTTTACAGGTATCAATGCCACCTCCGAATGTCCTCCAGGAGATTAGCACTATAAGGCAACACACACGAAAGAGGTGACGCATCCCCATAAGCTTTAGTATTATCGTATCTACCTTAAAACACCCTAGTTTGTATGATATAGAAAAATATGTGGGGCGCAAGCCGGCGTCGGCGAGGGTAATGAATGGCAGAATTATGGTTACAAATGAAGGGGAAAGCCATCCCCAGAGGGGGCTTTGAAATAATATTTTTTGCTAGATAGGACGGTCAGAAGAGGCTGGAATGGCGAAATTGTTTGAAGCATCTCTCATACTGGTGCTGACATGCGAATTTTCGGTTAACTAGGATCACCTTTGTGAGCCTTCTTTAGTTTTTTTTCCAGTGGATCCGAGAACACCTCTTTGGCATTGGAGCGCGTCATCTGTTCATAATGACACTCCTTGCTACACATGGGAAGTACAGCTTCTTGTATTTGGTTGTACCACTTTGGTGAGGCTATCACCCTACACACTCGACTGCGGCACGCATTTGTACCGAATGAGCCATGCCTTCCTATTCACATGCTGAGACCATGTCTCCGATTGTTCTCCCTAATCCTCACCATCTTCTTCCTCACTTTCATGCGTAGACTTGCTGTCGACAGTGCTTTCGCGCTGCTCCTGCTCATCCAAGTGGTCCTCTCGGACATGTCTTTCGATCCCTTTGCACGCTTCGTTTGGTCGAGAAGGGAAGGGATACACAAACATCATGCTGTCTGCACCTTCTTTCTTCCCATGCAAGTGGTCCTTTTGGATGTGGGTATTCAGCCCCCCGAAACTTGGGTATGCTTTCTCGCAGTAAATACACTTAAACTGCATACCTCGCATAACAGCCTTGTGGTGTGGTGGTGGTTTGCCGGATGGTCCTTCCAGATGTGCCATCTCAGATCTCCGTACGAAAGGAACTTTCTATCACAGTAGAGACACGTTTCCCCTTTCCTGTTCTCACGTGTCCTTCGCCGACCCCTATGTGTCTTTCGCATGTGCTTTATTAGGAATTCGTACGTTTGTATCGCTTATAGCAAGGAACACACGAACATCATTCTGTCGGCACCTGGTTTCCTCTCATCCAAGTGGTCCTCTTGGATGTGCTTTAGCAGCCATTGGTACGATTCGTACTTTTTCCCACAGAGTGGGTGGAGACACTTTAGGCTCATGCTGTCTATACCGGCTTTCGCTCATCCATGTGGTCCGTTTGGATGTGGGTTTTGAGATTTCTGAACTTGGGTATGCTTTCTCGCAGTAAATACACTTAAACTGCATACGTTGTACAACAGACTCGTGGTGTGGTGGTGGCTTTCCTGGGTGTCTCTCTCTAATGTGCTTTTCAAGCCCTCCGTACGAAAGGAACGTTTGATTACAGTAGAGACACTTTTCCCTTTACAGTTCTTGCGTGTCTTTTGCCCATTCCGGTGGACGTTTTGCATGTGATTTACCAGCCCTTCGTATATGGTGAGTCCTTCATAACAAAATGGACAGACAAGCATCATTTTGTCCGCACCTGGTTTTCTCTCATCCAAGTGGTCCTCTTGGATGTGACTTTCCACATCTTCGGATGATGCGTACGTTTTCTCGCATTGTGGGTGGGGACACTTTAAACTCATACCGGTGTTTTTATTTTAAACGGAAACAAAATCTTTTATTAGTTTTGTAGGAAGAAAATGGTGGGAATCAACAGGCAACACGTCTTCACGTAGATGGAAATATTTGCGAGCGTGAGGAACACATTACCTGCGTAGCAGAGAGATACGAAAAATATTTATTTGATAAAAATAGTTGTATTACTGGAGGAATATAGGATACCACTCTTAATGATTGACTTTCATCATTGAAAAATGCGCTACTTCATACTCAGTGCACCTTCCTCAGATGTCACACCTAGCCAGCACACGAATGCTTCCCACGGGTTCCGTAAATTCCTTTTCCTGCTTCCTCAGTTTGTGGAATACAACCCGCTGCTCTCATCGTATCCCAGCGCACCCTTACACATCACGCAAAAAGTGCGGTGACTTTCCTAGAAACTGCATGGGTTCAGCAGACCCGCAAGCACGTTGGCGAGGACCAGGTATTGTAGCGATACGGCTCTCTATACACCCCCGACGTGCATAGGCACATGAGGTCATGCATGATGGAGCGGCAGGGGTTGTACCCTTCGCTCTTCTTGCTAGTGCCGTACCATGTGCTGCGGTGCGTTGAATTTTGGTAATCTTTAGGCAACGTTTCAGTAATACCTTCGAGGTCCTTCTTACCATAATTCTCCCAAAAGAAGTTTCGGCTACGGACTTTTCTAGTCCATTATCAAGCCTCAACTCTGAGTTCAACGATGCATTCCACAAATCTGTCAAAGCCTTTAACACTTCGCAGAGTGCATCACGTGTGTCCCCACTGAACCTCCACCCCTACTTACAATTACCAGAATCACCCCACCTACCCCTCTCACGATCATCACCATGGCCAATGCCACCTTCCATATGATTATTTTATTTTTCATAATAATAACGATCTTCTTTATCTATTCGAAATAATATAGGAAAACAAGCACTTTGACTCTGACCATTACACCGGCAAAAGCTTGTGGTGCTGCGGTTAAAAATGTGAAGGGACACATGGGTCCCTTTCCTGTATCCCCTAAAGAAATAGTGAATTTTGGTGTTACTTCCATCCCCGAATCCCTCTCGGCTCAATGGATCGGGCCCCTTCCCATTATGTTTTGTGCATTCCTCCCTTACCCCTCTTTGCTCCGGCCCCTCTCCCCTTATTTCCCTGGAACCACTCTCCTCTTTCGGTCCAAATTCCCCTGGATCCCGCGCGTCTCCCGTATCTCTCGGCAGCGTGTTCCCTCCCCACACTTTCATCTGCAGCAGGATTTGTGCTCGCCTGGCGATTCAGCGGCTACGGGTTTTGGGCGGCAGTCAGCTCCGCGTGCGTCGTTAGCGTCTTCAAAAAAATCATGAGATTCACGATCTCATCTTTTCACTTCGTAAGCTGGAGAAATCTTCCACCACCACATGCAATGGAATAAGCGGTGCCCCCTTCACACCAGTTCTCCTGGCGGCATTATTGAGCCACATCATGCGAATGACCTCGTGTTCCTCTTCTTCCATGTCCTTCATGAACTCCTCTTCCTCACTCTCCCCGTTATCACACGGGTTCTCGCGTAAGACGTGTGTGTTCCTACAGCAGAGAAAAGTAGAGATCATCTGGCCGACTTTTCCTGAAAGGTCCTACCAAGGAGGAAAAAGCAGTGTTTCGCACAGACATCTCTTCAATATGAGCCAATTTTAAGTGGAGTGAAAAAATGGGGTAGGTGAAATGTCTACCACAACTTGTATTCCTGAAAACGGTTAGCTATTCTACGATAGAGTTAAAAATTTGCGCAGCTCTCACCCGGTACCGAGAGCATTCCAGGGGAAATCCGGAAGAGGGTGGTCTTGGTGGAGGAGCGGGGGAGCGTGGACAGGACGGCGAATGGGCGAACGCCGATTTACGCGGCCCAACACCTACAAATTGTTTTGTGTCCCTCTCCAAAAATGTCTGTGGGTGCAGGATAACAAGCTCCTGACACTAAAGGACTTCACGGAGAACCCCGAGAAGTATGCTGGCAAGGAGAGTATGTGAGATAACACCCTACACGCCTTGCGTTACAAGGTCCGTGAGACAGAGGCCAACATTTCGAAGACGATCCGCGAGCTAAAGGAGAAGGGCCTTGGACGTTTCACGACGCTGCATGTAACCCAAACGCTATGCCAATAGATCTGATGACGAGAGGGATCTTAAAACGCACAGTGCGCCTTGCGCGTCAAGAGCCATTGCCACACAATGTGGAAGCGGAAACGCCGGTCGACCTCCCCCCGTTCCTCTTCCAGCCGTTCCCCGTCCCCGACGATCAAGAAGGAAGCTGTCAAGGGGCGTGTAGAATACTGCGAAAAGCCAGCGGAGGAGCTGAAAAAACCGGGCCACGACGAGGAGCTGTTCCCGAAGGGTACTAAGTAGAAAAATCGGCAGAACTTAGGAAACTCAAGAAGGGCAGCAATGTTGTCCCATGAATTGTTTTTGTTGCTTGCCTAAACGAAAAGGTGAAATAGTGTGGGGGTTGTATAGGGGTGTAAGGGGTTCCAGTTATAAGGTTGTCACTTCTTTCCATTACTTTCTCTCGAGCACGGTTAAGGACTGGGAGGTAAGACAAGGTAAGGAAACAAGAGCATGCGCGGGAGTCAGTCGCAACACCGGGCAGCAAGTTGAGCCAAAGGATCCAGGGCAAAGGAAGACCCAGTGAGCAATGGAGAGTGATGTGGAAGACGTGCTGCCCCCAGGAAGTAAAAGGGGAGATCAGGAGAGTCCAGCTCTATTACTTCATCTATTGTCGGGACGATCATGCTGTGGCACACACCTGAGTGACCCCGGAGGATTTTCTGAAGAGTTCAAAGGCATACTATGTGGCACCGTACAGGCACGAGGCGATCGTGGAAAGCGTTCCCAAGATCACAAAAAAGTTTCGCGAAAGGATGCTCCTGCATACGTGGCAGTTGAGCTCGTGCAATATCGTGACGCTGGAAGACCGTGCGCGCCGGGGCGCGTACGAGTTCGTGGATCCACCGGCCCGAACCATCTTGGAGGAAGCCGTTTAGAAGGACCCACAGCGACAGCTTGCAGCCCCTAAGGGCCCATCCTCCACGGTCACCGAAGGCCTGGACGGTCGGCAGCCGAGTCAAAGATATTCTGAAGGAGGGGTGCAAGACCTGGGCGAACCTGCCGCTCGCCGAGTTCCTCCTGGAAGAGTGTGACTTCCCGGTCCAGGACTCGGTCCGGCCTCGGGGCAGTGTGGCGGAGTTCTGGGAGAACCCTGCCCAGTACTTACGCGATGAGGAAGCCCGGCAACGACTGCTCCAGGAAATGCCGGACAAGCTGGCGGACCTGACGGCCTCGGGGCAGTGTGGCGGAGTTCCGGCGTCTGCAGGGCCTCACGACCTTAGACCGGTGGCCCAGGACGGTGCTTTTCCGGGACGCGCTGACTTGGGCCACCGGTCTAAGGTCGTGAGGCCCTGCAGACGCCGGAACTCCGCCACACTGCCCCGAGGCCGGACCGAGTCCTGGACCGGGAAGTCACACTCTTCCAGGAGGAACTCGGCGAGCGGCAGGTTCGCCCAGGTCTTGCACCCCTCCTTCAGAATATCTTTGACTCGGCTGCCGATCGTCCAGCACTTGGGCGGCAGCCTGGAAGGAGGGGGAAGGTGGGACACACATGGACTCCTCCCCGAGCCTGGGGGGGCGGTGGTCCGTACATCCGCGGGGGACGGCCCAGGCTGAGGTCGGGCCCTCCATACGGCCTCGTCCAGGAGCATTCGTGGAAGCGGTTCCACGAGCTCGTAGGTTCCCCGGCGCGCCCAGTCCTCCAGCGTCAGGACGTTGCGCGAGCTCAGGTGCCAGGTATGCAGGAGCATCTTTTCGCGCAGGGCCTTTCGGAGTTGTCGCACGCTTTTCAGAACCTCCTAAAACCGGTAGGGTGCCACATGGTACCCCTTCGGGTTCTCCAGAAAGTCGGCCAGGGTCAATGAGCGGGTGCCACTGGATGTTCGGCTCGACAATAAACGAAGAGAAATAGTGGAGCTTGATTCTTCTTCTGCCCTCCACTTCTCCCAGAAGCACGTCCACCACATCCTTCTCCACGCTCCAAGGTCCCCCTTGTGACCTGCATCCTTCTGCTTTGTTGCTTACCTCACAGTCGTCGGATGTGCTTCTTGACATGATCTTGATTCTTCATCTTGGCTTACCTCCTTCTGTGAATAAGAAAATAAGCAAACACATCACATGGGACCATTTCCTTCTTTACCACTATGTACATCCTGGGTGGTGAATCCCTCGGGTGACTCCCTATGGGTATATGCTCCTTTTACATCATCTGTGTTCTGTGGAAGAGTCACTGCTGAACTCCAGCACACTCGAGGTGGAACTGGACTCCCGGTCGTCGGTGCTGGAGCCGCTGTCGATGAGGATGGCCGAGAGCGTAGGCAAAGGAGGCGCTGTGTAACGCTCCGCAGGACTTGCTGCAGGAGACTTTGTGGAATCTCATCCAGTGTTTCCGGCCTTCCCCTCATAGCACAGTCCTGCAGCGTCTGGATGTGCTCCGAAGCAAAATTCCAAGTCTTCACGAGCAGCTTTTTGCGCCACCTCCATCGCAGGCGGATCATGTTTATCCGAATATCTTTGCGGAAGCTACGCTCTCTTATACACCGCTTGGGATCCCTGAGATAGTCGCCTAGGGTGAAACGGGTGAGTTCCGGTTTGAGGTAGAGATAAGACGGGTAGAGTAATTGGTACAGGTTAACGTTATAATGTTCCCTAATCACTTCCAAGAGCTCCACCCCCAGATTGCTCTCCTTTGTCCACAGGGGGATTTCTTTAGTCTCCGTCGGGGGGCTACCCAGACGTCTTTTCGCCGGGAGGGCAGTTCTCACCTCTGTGAGGATCCCCATTCCCGCCTCCGTGACCTGGTCCGCTCCCGCTTTCGTGACCTACATCGTTCTGCTGCTTCTCCTCGGGAGGTCGACGGGACTTCGAGGCACGCCTTTGTTTCCTTAACTCACTAATCTTATCTTTGCTTGGCTCAACTCCTTGTCGTGGTGTATAGAAGAAAAGGTGTGGAGAAATTTTCATGAAGTGCATTCTGGGAGGTCAGTCTCCTCTCCCTTAGCTTATCTTCCCCATGCCCGGCATTCTCACCCAGGTGAAGTGTGTGGCGGTACTTTTTTTCCAACAATATAGGTTTCTGGGGGTCCAAAAATTCACCTTCCCTACAGTATATCGTGTTTGCTATATGGGGTTGGTCTACCGAGCCCCTCCCCTGGCTCAATTTCCCTCCCTTATTTCCCTCACCGGATGGGCGGGCGTGAGAAGGTCGAACTTGTACCCAATAACCAGCTGGAGATACTGTGCCAACGCTTTAACATAACTGGATCTGCTCAAGCTGTGTCTCACGTCTCTGATGGTCCTCCCGGTGCCAGTTCTCCCTTGCCTTCTTACGGTTAGCCCACAACAGCTTATGCTCCCAAGCGACACACTGCTCCCAAATGTTCAGGGTGTTAATTCCCTTCTCATACAAGAACTCCACGCTTCACAATACACACGGCTTCGCGCCCTGCTGCTTCTTCAGCATGTCCTTGAGCACAAGCTTTCTCCTTTCTTCATAGGGGATGTAGTGGTGATGGGTTTTAAAGGAACTCGGGCAAAATGATGTTCTTGCCCTGTTCGCGGACCAAAAAACAACCCTCGTTAGACAACTAATCGGCGAGCGAGAAGTAATCCCAGGTTTGGCATCCCTCCTGGAGACTGTCTTTGATCCCGCTGCTCAGGGTTCACATGCCGTGCTGTAGGGCGTCGTCCGGAGGAACACTTCCTTCTCGGGTTGGATGGTCACTACTGGAGTCCAGGTCTTCGGATAAGAGGCGCTGTCGATGATGATGGGAAGAGCCGAGACTGGCCGCTGGCGTGTGCCTTAGGTGGCTTTCTCCAGGGCTCTCCACGGAACACCATTAAACAATTGTACGCTTGCCTCAGCCCAGTCTCTGCAGCACTCGGACATTGAGCACACCAAGATACCGATTGGTCGTGAGAATATATGCGCTCGACCTCATCCATGCATCGCTTGTGATTCTTGAGAATGTCACCCAGTGTAAAGCGGGTGAGGTGCTTCTGGGTGTCCCGGTAGAGCGATCGGGGGAAATAGAAACGGGTAATGCTATTCATGTTCATCATACCCTGGAGAAGAGCCTCACAGATTTCATTCGCCATCGTCCACCTGTGGGGGGTCCTGCTGGGGGACCCCCCTGGTTTCCATCAAGCGTACGCGTCCCCTAAAGTCCAAGCTCGTCTTCTTGAGCTGACTTCCCATACCTCACTAGTGCGGGACCGCGTCCGCTTCCATGTGGAAGCCCGACCTTCGATGTGTCCCTACTCCCCTTCCCCTCTCTGGACTCCCCTTCACGGGCCTCTCGGCTCCCCACCATGACTTTCCCTGAACTAATCTCACATCCCTTGGGTCCCCGGGTGAAGCCTGGGGGTTCTCCCTCCAACAAGCAACAAACATCATTTGGTCCGCTTTTATTCGGAGTTTCTCCCTCACCCAAGAAAAAGAGAGAAAGAGAAAAAAGACAACACAGTATACAACACTGGCATGTCTTCCTTACGTGACGACTTTTCCTGCGATAAGAAAGATGGATAGATTAGGGAAAAGATGTCCCATCACGCATATTTTTGTGATCGGTTAATTATTCAGAAAAAATGTTTAACTACTTAAAGGGGGTTTCTCTTCTTTTTTCCCCTGGACAGATGACCACCTCCACAGCATACTCCAGAGTTGTGGGGGAAAAGGAACTTTGGGGAAAGATCGGGCTTGTCCTACCCCTCCTCATTCTCGCGCTGCACTTCCTCAAGCGCAAGGCACACTGTACGTTTTAAGATCCCTCTCGTCATCAGATCTATTGGCATAGCGTTTGGGTTACATGCAGCGTCGTGAAACGTCCAAGGCCCTTCTCCTTTAGCTCGCGGATCGTCTTCGAAATGTTGGCCTCTGTCTCACGGACCTTGTAACGCAAGGCGTGTAGGGTGTTATCTCACATACTCTCCTTGCCAACATACTTCTAGGGGTTCTCCGTGAAGTCCTTTAGTGTCAGGAACTTGTTATCCTGCACCCACAGACATTTTTGGAGAAAGTTATAAAAGGTCGTACGCACTAGCACCCAAAAAGTCACTGCACAACCGTGTGGGCACATCGCCGATCGGGGTACGCGTACTCAACCTTCCACCATGAGGCTTGCAGTCACACATCGTCACAGTACACCACTCCTCCACTTCCTGCAAGGTGCTCTCGTTCACGGGGGATGGCACACACATACACCACAGCAATGTCAGCTTATGATAAGATAAACCATGAAAATCATCGAAATCGCAATAAGGCGGTGAGAGGGTATACGCCGACTCAGTCTCGAGATGGGGGCGCGAGTTCAACGGCTTCATACGGGGCCATCACGGAGGAGGGTCATCCATCTGCACATGTTCTTCGTGTGCTTAGGCTGCACTGCCCGTCCACGCGCCGTATGCCCTACCGACTTGTTCTTCATAACAGTAACAGGAGACTGAGGGGAGACCTCCCCGTTCCAGGATATGTCGGGTATCCATCCGTCAGCCACTTCGTGGTGAAGATACGCTTAACCCTGAGCGGCACCATAAGGGTGCTCTCCAGGCTTGCCTCTTTGTAGCGCAGCTTTCTTCTACTCCTCCGCGTTGCGTGCAAATTTTGGGGGGCCATTCAGCCATCCAGTTTTTAAAATTTATTTCCTTCTAATTGAGCGCAACCGGCTGCAGCTCGATAGCATGCTCAACCTTCGTCCATGGACTCCTCTCCTCCCGTGGTGTTTGTTCATTCTCCCCAGACTCAAACCGTTCCACTGTCAGCTCAGTCTTCAAGTGGCTTACGTCTTGTATTCAGTTTCCTTCCTCTGTAGCGCGCTCCAAATTCGGCAAAATCTCGTTATCTGAGGTTAGCCTGTGCTTATGTTTAGTTTCCACCACTGGAATCACCTCACTCCTTGGGTTCTTCATATTCTTTCGTTTTCCCTGGCTTCCCGGCCTGCTGCTGCTGCTGGATATTATTCAGTTGTTCGGCGCTCCGGTGCTACGCTGCTTGACACCCTTCTCAGCGACACGGTCGGCCTCCTACGGGGTCTCTTGACAGTCTGTAATAATAACGTAAGCCCTGTGTTTCTGCATTATTATTTGTTTTTAACTTTTTAGCTGCATAAGAAGTAAAATATGACCCCATAAAATCGTGGAAGCAATGTAGGGTCGAGGTGTATGTAAGGAAATATTCTCCATTCATACACCAATCAACAGTTTCAAACACCTACATGCACAAATGGCATTTGTGATAGCTGTATAAAGAAGATATAGGTGGGATAACGCCCTTTAGTCCTAACTATGATAAACATGAGATCGTAATCCTGTTCGCCACTTTTCTACGCTTTTAAGTGGGGAATGAAAAGATCAATAAGAATGTTCCGGATGGCAATATCATTCTCTTAAGTGAGCTATCCTAACCCCACACCATTCCAGAGAAATATGTCTTTAAGAAACTTATAATAGTAATGTCTTTCTTTCTTCGCTTAATGATTATACCCACAATTAAAATTATATATTATAAAAGTATTTTAGGAAGGCTGGTAGTGGTCTTTCGCTTTTCTACCACAAGCCAATGGAGTTCGTGGTTGGCGGGCTGCATTGGCTGTCCAGACGATGTCTATAAGCTGATCTCTCTCTGTATCTTCAGAATTATGTCTGATACTCTTCATATTCTTGACGCACTTTTTTCACTCCTCCATGTTTCACACCAGTTCTTCTACCCTATGGTGTTAGGAAAGGAGCGTTTTCTGATTCTTACCTTTCATCGTTATATCTCCTTAGTGCCTCAACCAAGTCTATGGGAATCATGAGGCTGAGGCCGATGGGAATTGAGATCTCACTTTTTGAGGGATTATATTCCTTCTCTTCATTATTTTCCTTTACTTCACCACAACACCACATGTTTAACAATAACTAATCCCCCGTACATTGCTTTTCATGCAACAAGCAAATCAAAATAGGTGATACAAAGAATCACGTCAAATTTTAGAAAGCGTACGAAGGTTGAGCTTTAGGTTCAATGCGGCAACAAGTAAAAGTTGGTGAGGAACTAGAAATACTGAAAAAGTGATAATTATTTATACAATTGCTCCAAGCGGTTGGCTATGGGACAGGAGGTGACGCTAAAATCATTCGTCGTAAACTATACCATTTACACAAGTCGATTCTCAAACCTTTAACACGAGACCCCATGAAAAGGGGAAGTGTGGTATGTGTTCGTTTTATGGTTAGGAAGTCAACTTAGGTCGTGGATGATCTTTCATAACTGAGTAGCATATTTTGAATCAGTTGAATAATATTAAAGATCTGCATTACTTCACTCACTTGCAGTATTCCACTGAGTTTCAACATAGCTAAGCTTAACATGAACACTTGAAACTCTTCCATGCACACTGACTCAAACACCATCATTCATGGCACTTCAGGCCATGTGACCACAACACAAGGCAGCAGCACCACACCACTCCCATCACACATACTCAAAAGGGAATAAACATCCCTCCAATGGGAATTATGAATTATATGAGAAAATGACAGGCCAATGCCACGCGTGGGGATTGTTAAGCCACACCGTGTCATGCACTGGAGCGCAATGGGCTTACATCTCACATCACTGCTCTGAAGGTGTGGGTGTAGCAATATGAAAAGTGCCTGCAACAAATGTGCCAACGTGTGACGTCATGCGATTTGGTCCACTTTTGCCATTGGAAGTGTGACAGCGGTCGAATGGTAATTTCCTGGGTATGTCAACATTAGCAAGGCACGCCAACGAGAAAAACGTAATTCAGTTTTCTCTTATAAGCGGAGAACAGTTGAAATTGAGAAGCAGGTCACCAAAATCATAAGTTTACAAAATAAAATGAAAAAATGAACGAAATATGCCTCATGAAAGTCAAAACTTATACGTGTAGGGCATTTTCCCACATCCATTAGGCTTTAAAAACATGCTCTGACATTAAAGAGTTGACATTTGTGACGTATGTGTCGACTTTCCTGAGTCAAGGTAACTGTGATGTTGCAAAGGGCGATGTATAAAACGTGAAAAATTGTACAGTAGTAGCTGATAGAAATGACGAGGGTTTCTTTGTGATGCTGTGCTTCTCGTCCTCCGTATGGCTGACATCGCCAGCATTTGAAATCAAATCTTTCCTCGGATTTAATGCGTCTCAGTCATTGGCGGGAACACCGTGGAGTCGGAATAGATTAGTTCAGCCATGATCTCCTTGGATTTTCGTATAGTTTTTTCCTCCAAAAAAAACTACTTATATATAAAACAACGAAGGGTGTACTTGAACGTGAGAGCACAAACAAAATTAAAACGCAGGTCTTTGCATATTTCTCAACTCATTTACCCATTTATACACCGTCCGTCACGAGCGGGTAGACTTGCTTTAAAACAAGATGGCAAACATCACTCAAGCCACTAATGGTTACACTGTTAGGACTGTTTCTTATGAGCTGCCTTAGGATGCGCGGGGGTGGCGAAATGGGCGTGTGACACATTTGACTACAAATTTATGCATCAAAAACAGTAGAGCTACCACTATGCTATGCATCCATTAGCTTGGTTTCGTTCTCCCTCTCGTTCCTCATTCCAGAAAAAAAAGTACCATAACCTTCTTCATGTCCTGCCTTGACGGGGATACGTGAAACCCGTTATATGAGAAATAATAAACTGGCAACAAAGAAACTCTCTCCCAACACAAAATTCACATATCCTCAGCGTAATTGTCATCAAATTTGTGAGATACAGCTCAAGGAAATACAGCTCCCTCCATATGCGCAGCAAACCTGAGAATCTGACACAATTACCGAAGCTGGTGAGTTGCGCTACTGCCGAACAGCCGAGACACTTGATTTTGGTACTAGAAGCCTTTGTTTCACACTCTCGACGCCTACAACAGTAAAAAGGCAAGAGGAAAACATAATAATTCCATCAGTCCATTTGAAAGAGGAAAAGGGAAGAGGAAGGAATGCAGAAAACAACAGATTGTCACGATTTTTACAAAAATACAACTACTTCTCAAAACGCCTAGTTCACAGTTCTCACGTAGGTGTCTCCTCACTTATAAAAAATAAGTCTGTATTTTTCCCCTTGTTTTTATTGCATGGAGTCGTGCATGTATTGAAGTAGGGGAGTCTAAAGCAAAAAGTTGTGGTTACCCTCCTCATCAACATTTATATATTGTTTTTTGTATTTTTTGGATTTCAATATCTCTTGCAGAGCTGGATCGGATTTTCCCTCTGGAAACTTGAGCATATAGTACAGCTCTTCAACCTCAAGAACTTCCGCTTTGAAAGCCTCACACTTGTCGAAACCTTTGCATTGTCCATCGCTGTCGTTCTCCTTTTCCCCATTCGTTTGTTTTGATTTTTCAACTTTGTGAACATTCCCCATGTGGGCATCAAACACTATGTTTAGTATCTCGTTGGGTAGGCACGTTTTCATCCCTTCCTCTTCTGCACTGATATCTTCTTCTTCGGGCGCCGGTTCAGGAATTTCTGTTCCATTTTCTTTTCTGATGGTAAGATAGAGCCTCAACGGTAATTTTGAGTACATTCGCAGCGCCATTCTCATATGTGAACCATAATATTTCCCTATCTTCTTGAATTTATCTTTGCGAGTTTTCGGGCTATCTGGCGATGTAACCTCTCGCGATGCCGCAGAAAAAGCAGAACCCATACCGCTAACCTAGCACTTGGGCTACAGCAATAATGGACATAAATACGAAGGGTTCTTTTTCATTGAAGCGGGGAACAATCGAAAAAATTATGGTTTCTACAAATCATGTGTAAGCCCTCTGTTTAACGTTTCTTTTTTAAAGCTGCTTTCCTCACCACTCGAAGCCTTGTGTCTAAAATTAAAGCTCAAAGGTCCTCTCGTCTCCTTTAATTCCATTGCGTATTTCCTGTCACTCGCTACAGGGATTTTCAGAGAAACAAAGTGGTGCACTTTACCCTTTATAATTTGTAAAGGCGTGAAAATGAGCTGAAATGCTATTATTGTATAACCTCCATCTATACAACATGAAGGACTCGCTGACTGCTCTATTCTGGTGGGCAGTACCTTTGGTATTTCGCTTGTTTCCTGTCTATACGGACAGTTTAACATCACTGACTGATATATTTTCCTTTCAGCGTGAATACATATGGGTTTTTCTTGATTTCCATGAAAGGTGTCAATGTAGACCTATCACTTTCATGCATTCCTCTGTGATGAAATTCGACGTTTTATGATGTCGCAACGATCCTCTTTATTTTATAAAATAAAAATAAAAAACAAAGGAATTCTCAATGGCTCCTTGTTCTATGCCTTTACCATATCCACAAACTCTCTTGAGGCGACATCCCCTCACTGCGCGCCTCGTTTGCATGTGTTCGGTTAGTTTACGCTTATTCCGTGACGAAACCACTCTTTAGCGCATATCCACAAGCCGCTTCAGCCTGACCGGACTGTAGCAGAGACAACCGAGCATAATAAAGTGTCAAGAAAACAAAGGGTGTTAGAGAAACAGATTTTCCTTTTTAAAAAAAGAAAGCGATAACGTCGATACAATTTATGAAAAGTATCGCGGCGATCCCCTACCATACGCCACCAGTTAGCCACGACTTAACCGTGATAATATCATGCTGTCTCCCCGGGCTTCACTACATTTCCCCATGGACGTTGGGTCTTCCACCAACGTCCCAGTGTCCAACATGACTTCCTCTGAATGTGCTTTGTTAACGACAACTGCACCGGAGGTTCGCGCGCTTCTTTTCGCCTATTGCATCCAGCGCAAACACTTGTCGCGTCGCCTTAGCACGGCAGTCCCCTTTACCCCATGCTTGCCTCCACTCCACCACCACGTGTCACATCATCCGGCGTGTTGTGAAAATCCTACGCGAGTTAAAGAAGCATTGATATCGGTACTGGCGTTGATGAGGAGAGCAAGCATTACTTATAGTTCTCCCTTGATACAAGCGCGTACTGCTCCACAAGTGTCATGAACCTACTTTTACCGAATCAGTACCTCTCCTCTTCCGCGTGGCCACAGACACCACCCATGTTGTCGACGACGGCCTCCAGGTTTTCAACGGCTACGTTTCTTCTCAGCAACCCTGATACTCAGTAAGTGCCTCCTTAAACTTTTGTTAACAACTTTTGAATAATGTTTCTGCAACATACACATTATTTCTGTACTATTAGGTACGCTTTGACACATGTTGTGATTCCCTTCCTTGCTTTCATTCACACAACATTCTTTTGGGAGGAGGGACAGAAAGAAGATTCCTCTCAAATTGCCGCAAGGCTCTCTTTTCGTTTTTTCTATTCTTTTACCAGTGTCAAAAACAAACTTGCGTTGTTTTGTGATTTCCCTCGTATCAGTGATCATCCCAGGGAAGCCACTAGCCAAAACACCCGAACACAAAGCAACATATCATAATTTGCATCGTACATCTCCATATAATACAGCGCATAGGTACATCATTGGGAACGAAATGCACGTTTTAGTAGATAGGCGAAAAAAGAACCAACACCCCGGCGCTACAAGCAAAGCATGAATGGCTACATTGATGTTGAAACTAAATCAGCGACAACAACAAAGTAAGGGAAACTAACCAAGAAAAAAGCACCTTGGAAACTAAATCGACGCCATTCTTTCCTTCACACAGTGCCAGCTCCTCCTCTAAGACCTTCTCATTGATTTTCACGTCATTCCACTCGGGGAGCCAGTTTTTTCGCGTTGCATCGTCAAGGGAAGAGAGCCTACGAAAAGAAAACGTCCCGTTTTGCTCGAATCTGTTTCGCTTGAGAGTGGAGAGAATACCTTGGATGTCACTTCTACTCACTTTTTCCATGGTCCAGTCTTCTTTTAGATCGATGTAAACTTGTCTAATCTCATTGAGAGCCTCCCTAAACTCCTTAAAATGTGTCGAAGCATCTCTAAACACCGGAACCTCAACTGACGGATTCGTGTTCCACACGGCCTTGGAAGGTTCACCAGCATTAACCTGGAGAACACCAGCACCCCACCGAATACTATTGGTTGGCGTGGATTCATTGACGTAGCTTTCCGTGGCATTAATAACAGCCAAGTGACATGAACGGGAGTTATCAGCATCGCCACCCGCTCCTGCATCACTAACTTCCAGCACTTGAGTTTTTAACATACTTGTAAGGGCCTCGTCAAAGTTATTAAAAGTGGGTGCAACAATACCATCATCCGCTTCATGAAAGTAATCCTTGGACGACGACCCCTTATAACATTCCTTAAGTAATAGTTTAAGATCGTCAACAACATTTCCCTGCACTCCTGCGCAATTTTTATCGTGTCCCGTCTTCCCATGTGACTGCTTAAAAATACTGATAAACTCATCGAGTCTACCCGCGGCAATACCGGCAGAACCCGCAGCCTTAGTAGCTGCCCTTCTCAGTTTCTCAAGGGAAGCGCGCATTACATTCAAACGATCCTGGATGTACAGAAGAAACGCAGCTTCGAGACCGCACCGGAGGTTTAACGTCACACGCCCAAGAACCTTGAGCCTGGCGACATCTCGTATCATCTCAACCTCATCATATTTCTTTTGATACTCGTCTACTGCGCTTGCAACATAGACATAAACTCCCTTTAGCATTCGTGAAGTGTTACACACTGCCCTGGCTTGCCGCAAGGACAAAAATCTACTGTGTCTGTCTCAGTTCCATCAGCACTAGTAATATGGGTAGCTACCGAGCAAACAACAAGCAGAACAACTATACCTTGTGATTTCTTCATTTTTCTATCCTGCATTTTGTAACATAAAAAAAAATGACACTTGTACGTGCAGGTACAGAGGGTTAGCTAGTGCCGAGGGAAAAAAGAAAAATCCCGGCGATGAGAAAAACATCGTATTAGCGGTGGGTGTCTTGGAACACATTTTTCTTTTAGAAAAAATAAGGTGCGTTTTTGATGTTTACGACTGGCAATGAAATGTGTCAGCCAGCATCGTGCTGCTGCACACAGGCCGTGGCTAAACAGCATAAAATTTTATTCTGTCATTTGCAAGCCTCCCTGTTCTGCCACCACTCCCGTGTACGGTGCACTCTCTCCTGCGGCCATTCATTGGAAGTGTAAAAACGACGGTTCGTTTTCCGCGTTTTTTATAGCGTATTCCTTTCAGGATCAGTACTAACTGCATTACATTGTGAAGCGGCATTGCCAACTACGTTCCCAGAGTCACAGATGACTGTTAATGTTATTTGTAAAACCACACTCATACACTAAAAATTTTCATGTCTGCTCAGCAACCCTCCCTTTTCTGAATGCATTGTGTTTCTGATAGGCACCTTAACAAAACACATCATGTTTTCTTTTTTTATCAATTCCTCCCATATTTGTACCATTTCTCCCGGCTCCTGCTCCAATGGTTTCCCCTCGTGTAACGCCACCGAAAACATCGTTCCTAATGACATCCCCCAATACCGCGCAATGAAAGATAAACTCCCCTCCGATGCCAGCGGCCTGCTCCTCCTGCGTCCCACATATTCACTTATCGAAGCACCACAAATGGGCTTGCGTTTGTCCATACGCAGTATCAGCTGCAGTATCGACGCTGTAAAGCGAAACCGCTCATCCACTTGTGTGAAAAAACTTATTTCCAGCACACTACCCATAAGTGACAAAGCAGTATCTCTGCTCGATACAAAGTCGTAGCAACTCCTTCATATGTAAGGTGAAGAAGGCTTTTTCTTCAGCTCATATGTTTTTTTTTCGTTTTCATAAAGGTCCTCCCCCGGCATGTGGAACCTTTCAGAATTACTTAGTACCCTGCCCAGCGGTCTCGACGGGGGTGGGGTGAAAATCACTGGTACAACTGACGCCCTCCGCAGCATCATAACCATTTTCGTAATGTTACCCACACTTTTCATGGCGACGGCTGGCGATACCAACTAAGCACATCGCTGCTGTGCAACTTATTTTCTGATCAGCGGTAATATCATATTTATTTGTCGTAGAGCTCGCTGAAACTCGTTAATATGTTATTCGTGTAGGTGCCAATCGGTATCATCATTTGGACACCGCACACGACTTTGCAAAATAAGAAAAATGTCACAAAAGAACACTGTGAACTCTAGGCATTCTTTCCCATAATCCCCGCCGTGGCGATCCAGCAATCACAATTCAAATGAAGCAAACACGTGTGGTTTACCGGAGGAGGTTCACGTCCTTTGCAAACACTGACATCTGTTTTGAGGCAGGTTCGATAAATTACCGGCCGGACCGTCCGCTTGGAGTAACACCGAAGGAGTCGATGTGTAAACATAACTTTTTCAAAACGTTTAACAAATTGAGCTAAACTCCTGCCATTCCGGCAATATCAATCCAAGTCACCACCACTTTACACAAATTTACCTTACAAGCCAGCCAATGTCTACAATAAGCCACTTTTGTGCTCTAATCCCTTAAGGCAACCCACTGAATGGTAAATTATTTTTACTTTTCATAACATCTCTCACTTTTATAACGAAAGGCATCCTGTGAAGACTACTTTGGAAATATTGCTACTGCTGACGCTGTCATTGCTGCATGTAACTTGGGTGAATAATATTGACATGGCGCGCCCGAGGGTAGACACATTTGTTTGTTTCAACGTTTTCAGGGGCTACCCAAACTCATTGCCTTGTCTTCCCCGTGGTTTGTCCACGCCTCCCCTTCATTCGCAATCTCTTCCTTGTCGCATTTCATACCTCACAACTCGCTCGTGGGTACGACGGCAGAGACAATGTGGCCGCAACCCTAAGTCCTCCCTGCCTGCAACCATCGCACGCTCTTCAACACACGGACACAGCGCTGCTGTAAACCATAGGGAAACGCGGCGCTCACTTTGGCACCGTACCGCACAAGCCTCCTCCAAGCGGTTGCATAAACATGCGCAGCTCAGACAACTTTGCACAGGCCCTAACCCCACAATAACCGAGGTACTCCCTCACCACGGAGGGAGTAAAAAACCGCCTACACTCACCGATACGGCCATAATTGTTTTTCGGTGTCCCTCTTGGCACGGGCGCCAGTGAATTCAGCAATACTGGAACAGTCTTGCAATCCACTGCCATTGTGACCAAGGCACTTTGTCATTCATATTTTTTCCCCCACAAACAGCGGGACACGTACACACCTGATCACGAAGTACTCGTGAGAAGAGACGCATGTTAACTGCCATTGGCATCATGCGAAGAAAGACACGGCATTGTAAATTCCTCCTACATTCCCATTCTGGACTTGGAAAGGCCGAGGTCACCCGCGACTCCCTGTTGTGCCTGGAGAATACACACGGAATAAAAGTGAAAGCCACTACACGGCCATCATCCCCCGTCGACTCTCAAGGCACGGTTCCTGCTTACGCATCGCGCAGCAACATTAGGAATGCGGGCAAGGAGCTTTTAGATGAGAAAATTTTATCGGCTCCTTTGGCCTGGAAAGGTTCAACACACTGAGCGACCCGTCACGCTAAAAGAGGGGAAGCCGATGTGATTCCACGTGATGTAATAAAGCGCGCGAAACCTCCAATGACGTATGCACTCTGATTTACAAAAGTAGAGCTCAAAATGTGAAGCACTCATGTTGGAGAAGGGGAAACACCAGCGTTTTGAATCACGGCCCTACTAATTGGAGGAGATGCCAGACAACATTGTTGAGGCAGCGCGCGAAATATTATAAACGATTGGATATGAAATGTTTCTCACATGCTCACAGACTGTTTAGTTTCCCAGAAACGCTCCAAAAGAAAAAGAAGTCAGCCATTACGTGCAGTCTGTTGCTCAGGACGTAGCGTTAGAAGCTGTAAATGTAACATGAGGGCGTCAACACAAATTAGTCATCGGCAGTCCCTCCAACAGTAATAGCCAAATAAGGAAGTGTTGGTTATAAAAGCGCATGCAGAAAAAAATACACGACAATGAAATAAGGGCATTTGAGAACATAAAGCCCCTGTGTGGACATTTCGAAGGGGTGCCTTGATAGAAAGGTACCGGTTTCGACAGTCAAGAGGGATACGCAAATCACTAAGCGTTCCATGGCAAGTACGTGCATGCGTCTCACGACATTCGCCACATGAAAGAGCCTACCGGCCTCTTCACCTACAGATGGCCAGCCGAAAGAGAGGAAAATAAAAAGATAAGGAAAAACTTGTGAGAACAGCTAAGCGTAAATTGTGATTTCACCTCTCTCGGTGTTTGTTTCGCTGAAGGGCAGTACGACAAGGGCTTCCCGTTTGTACATTGCAAAAAAATCACCGAGCGAGGTGAACGCATTGCGGGACGAAATGAAGTCGATGAATTCACGCATGAGGAACAGCCGCTGCTCCATTAACCGACGCCACAAATATCTTTTCAAGGGACGCGGGCGAATGGAGCCATACCAACCGATAGCCGGTGCTCGAAAAAGTAAAGACGTGGTGCCTGTCGTGGCAGTCAAAATATGCCGTCCTCTCCGAACCACTCCTTTTTTCTGATGTGCTCGGTTTCTCTTCCGCCATCCTTTTGTCGTTTCATTTGTGGAAAAAAAACGTGACACATTTTTGCCGACATATTTGTTAAATGCTAGGTGTGAGAAAATGGTTACGCGTTCGTGCTCCCCACTCGCAGGGCGGATAGCGCACTTCTTTTGGACCATTGCCCATAAGAAACACGAGCATATGCATCGTCTCCCCACACACAACACCGCACCGTAAAAGTAACAAATCAGCGGTTGTTTGCATGCCTGTGTGTGAAAACACCGTCATCGGTCATGACCAAACAACTATTGTTGCTTCTGGCTCTAGCACCCCACGTGGCCAGCACACCGCGATGCATTCAACAACTTGCACCATACAGCGATGCCACCAAGCGGGAAGAAAAAGGGAAAACTAAGGGCCCGGTTCCGTAAAATCACACGGTGGCTCCTCCAAAGTGTGTACCTCTTTTCCTTTTTTTTTCCTTCAGCTGCGGGATGCCAGCGAATTAAATGGGAAGAAATGGAAATCCAAAACCGATCCGCAGGCGTTAACACCACCGGTCGGGTGGGTAATGGTGGCAAATGCCCATGGAGCAGTACATAATCGTTTCAGCTAACGTTCAGAGCAGCCACTGTCACTTTGAAATCACCGTTTACAACAACAACAAACAGTGGCCATCAAACCTCTACGTGGTACGCGAATCACGTGAGCAAGTGGAGAATAACAGGACACATCTCAAAAGTAAGCTCCATCCGCACTGAGTAAAGCAACAGGGTTACACTCCGCCACCGCCATTGCGTATTACTAACTGCGTCCTCGGACGCCCTGATCGATGCACAAGTAGGGCAACAAAGCAGCAACGAACATGCAAAGTTGCTCCTCCCCGCTGCTACTCCAAGGACACAATTGTTTTGCGCGCGAAAATGGGAAAAGAGTGGCGATCAAGTTGGCTTCATCCACCATTTTTGACACAGAAAATACAAACACGTTGAGGTTTGCTAAAAACTCGCTTACCACACACCCAAGTAAAAGCCACACGTGCAGCTGAAGCCCTCTGCTGAAGAACAACAGTCCCACCGGTATTGCATAAAACACCACAGCGACTTTCCTCCCGCCGGACACGGCGTGCCCTCCACCTTTATGGCCACACGAGCTGGAGACCCCGTACAAACGCACTTTACCGTCCAGTGAAGGTGCGGCAAGAAGAACGGAGTAGGGAGCCGGGACGTGCGTGGGAACTTACGACATAACGCCCAGTAACCTAAGCATGAGCCGTGTGTCATCGAGGAGCCCCATGCGATTATTTACATGAAGGCCCGCTCATCGACCGACCTCAGTGGCGTCACAACTTCATTGTAAAGATGTTATTCAGATGCACAAGCAAAAGACACTACGCAGACGAGGTGAAGGATCAATAAAAGCAGCTTGCCAAAAAAAAATTCCATGTACCCCGGCCCTGCAGCCCTTTCACACAATCATGCGCGAACCGACAACTGAGTCGGAGCAAACACACCGTTCATTGGTGCACCTTCCATGAATTCCTCAAAGCCGAGTCGCTATTCATTCACATGCGGTGTCGCACTTCCATGTGCCATTAACGTGAAAAAAGTGGAAATATAAAATAATGACTTCAGCCAGGAACAACGAACACCACGTGGAAATTGACAGGCCGCCAACACGCTACGGCTGTGTAGTTACGGGTAACGTACCTCAGTGTCCGCGAATAAATAAATAAATAAGCGTAAAACGTCTGGAAACGTAAACAAGCAAAAGAAGAGGAAAAACGACACCAAAACACGGAGGACGATGAAAACCAATACCCCTCCATCGGCCGCATGAAGAAGGTACAGCAATAGAAACATAAAATACACAGGTTTACCCCGGTTAAGTGCAGATTGGATGTAAAAAATGAAAATAAAAACCCATCCAACATTTGAGCTTGTTGACTATTGACAATGGGGGAGCATTAATGACAGACCAGTAAAATAAAACTTTAGTTATCCGAACAATCAAATAACAAAAAGAAAGAAAGACCACGAAGAAGACTACTGACGCTACACGAAATTATTACGTGGAGAATAACTTCCCGCAGCGTCACTCGGTAGCGAACACTGCTGCAATGCAGTGTGTGTGGGCAGCTTTGTTAACACAAAGCACACGGAAGGGCGAGGGAGCGGGAAAGGTAAACGTATGAAAACAGCATGTCGGAAGGCGGCACGTGACGGATTCGGAGACACACAACCCCTTCATGTGGTGTCGCCTCCACCACCTAATATTATGCGATCTAAACCGTACTGCTCAATTACCGAAGAAAACGCTGCACGCAACGTCACCCAGCGCTGGGCAAACACACCAAAAAGCTGAATTCGATCCCCGTACTGCTCGTGCTGCCGCATCTTTGTCGTTGTATTTCTGCATGTTTATCGCACATAAATTGTTTCCTTATCAAAGCCCCCTGCTAACAGCCTCTCACGCAGGAAGAACCTCAGACGTCTCGACGTCATATCCATAATGTAGTCCAGTGTAAAAGCGCTTCCTCCCGTTACACTCCGCAGCGCCTGCAACGACCACTCCTCACTACGCATTACGTAACACAGGCGACTCTCGCCAGTGCATCCTTAGGAATAATGCAGGAAGCACTATCTGGATCACGTGGCGGCCTTCCAATATTTCTTCTTTCAATCGTAACGCGACGAGATCAACAATGGCAACCTATTTTCCTGTAACAGGCCCTGCGAGATGTGACAAGCCAATGGTTTCACCCTAAGAAATCCTTTTACTTCCCCAAAATAACCTCGGGACGCACCTATTCAATAAAAGGATTCACGCCCTGCTCACTCAGCGCGTAATCCCCCGACATGGATAAAGTGAAGCGCTCTGCCTTGCTGTAGCAACAGGGGGAAAGAGGGGCCGTCCCTGACCAGTGGGATGCCAGTCTCATTATGTCATGAACTTTCTCTTCGGAAAGTAAAGCGGCATTCCACTTATCTTTCACATCCCCAATATGAATATCTTACAGAGTGATCTTCGAATGCGGAATGCCCCTTAACTTCTCTGTCGGCATCGTCACAAATCCTCCTAAAAATATGCGCGTATCCAACATTGCGTAACACCTTCCCTCACCGCGCTACCCGTGACCCCGAAAGAAGCATCCCCGCCCTCTCGCCAACTAAGCGACAGCGTCCAGACCCTCTGACGGGTGGTGCAGCAGCTGTGAGCCCATGCTACTGGGTCTTTCGTTACCAGGCATGTCAATCCAAGTGAATGAAGCAATGACATTAGACGTCTGCTCACTCCTGAGCCATTCGTGAGGCCTTCCTTTGCCACAATACCACACACACACACAGCTTATCTGCGTACGTGAGCATGCATTTCAGAATTTTACACTTTCTCCCAGTGCCTTACGCTGTCTTTCAAAAGCTGCAGGGGTTACATCGCGTCTGGACACCCCTCCACCGATGAAGCAGACGCCGTTACGAGAGGTCCTTTGCGAAGCTCCTCGTCACACGCATGCCGGGGATCGGATAGGCTATTACGTCTGTTTCTTACCAGAAGGGCGCATCACTTCCCGCAGGTAACCACTCCATCGTCATCGCAGGTTTAATCCTGCCCGAAATCACAAGCTTTACGGTGTCCCTCACAGCCGTGTTAACGAACTCAATTTTGTGAACACCACCCGGCCCCTAGTCACACTGCACCTTCACAAACTCATCGCTTTCCTCCGCACGTTTGGCAATTTTAGCCACAGTGTGCCGTCGCAACAGCACATAAGTGTCAAAAAGTCACCCCGCACCGGCCTTTATGCATCCAATCCCTGAAAATGTAAACCCTCCTCCTTTCCAGTTTCACCGTGATATCGCACAGCAGTTTTCAATATTGGAACAACCGCCCGGTCGTAATCCTCACAAATGTGACCGGACATCGCACGTAGGGCCCGCTGTAAAACACCAACACGTTTAATTAGATGTGCTCCATTTTCTCAAAGCGGTCAAAATTGCTCTTTTCTTTCTTTCAGAAAAGTGAGCACCATTATGCCAGTCACTCCATCGTGTTCTTCAAAGAGAACATCTTCAACTGCGCGGCCTGCGTCCAATTGGGAATGCGCAGCACCTTAATTTCGCGGCTCACGGATGTTGGTTGTGCGGTAGCATCGGTGGCTCGTGCATTATTTTAAAGAACTGGATGCTTTTTAGCGGAGGTGGCGGAACAAACACTCCTCCTCCTTCCCCATACTTTTCGCCTTCCAATCCTTTGTGACAGTAACGGAATTTAATTGTATCTCAAAATAAAAGAAAAGAAAGAAAAAAATGTTTTAAACATATCATCGAGAAAATTAACCGTAAATAGGAGACATATATTGAAGCAACGATTGAAAAAAAAAAAACACAGGATTGAAAGCACCTTACGCACCGAACGACAGTAAATTTGCTTTCGAAGCATTGATCCCCAACCCACAACCTCGCGGTCACCATCAGGAAAAAGCAAAACAGCTCTCCCGCAGCACTGGAGAGATTCATATTTCCTTCTCTCACTGAAACAAATGCAGACTGTACCAATGGGAACACCCGGTAATGCGACATTTCAGCTTTTGTGTCAACAAGGCAACGCTAATCCCCTCCACACAAACACACACCCCTCAGCGGTAACCATTTAAGGAAGCGTAAGTGTAAAAGCGGCGAGGAGCAAACTACTGGGTCCACTAACAACAAATTCGGGGCTGTCGAAGCGCTGAATTTGCTCGCATCGGTGCCACAACACTCGCCTGATTTTTTTTCCAATACCGGTAAAGCTCTCTCGCCCATTAGTAATTGCTACCAACAGCCCATTCCTTTAAATTCTGTGCGCTGTGGCTCACCCATCTCTCATCACAAGTTATGTCAGAGGGACTGCGCCTGCCTTCACACATCCGGCCGCTTCTCCCTCCATCGTTTCATTGCTTCTCACGAAGGGAAAAAAATCCTCAAAAAAATGTGGACTATAGCCGCACGGTAATGCCTTGTTCGCGCATGATTTAAACGCTACAATGCTGTTAGAAATGGGCACTCACGGTACTTTGCAAAGTATGGCCACTCGGAATCACAGAAACAAACAGACTTAACCGCAAACAATCTGCAGCGGGAGCGGGAATACACTGACAGGGAACTGACATCATCCACATGGAAGCTAGTGAGTTCTCGATAGCTCCTCGAGTTTCATGAATGTTGTGTTGCATATTTTACAAGAAAAAAATTATGACGTCGAACTGCGGTAGTGCTACGCCCCACTTACAGTCAGCACGGCAGCGACCGAGCACACGCGTCCTTCTCCACACGTAACGGGACATTCGATGGATATAGTGAAGTGTTTTAGCCACACCGCTCGAAGCCACACCAAAAAAAAATATGTGAAAAGCAACAGCTATCCTCTTGCTCCTTCTGGCAAAGCCCCACGCTGAATTACCGTTGTGTGTACAGAGCGCACCGCCGTAAGCTGTCAGTCAGTGGCCAGTTACCTCCATTGGGTGAGAAACTAACCGTCGTGGCTGAAAACAAAGTTTTGCAGCTCCCCAGTCGTCCATCACTCCAGCGGGTCGTACAAGTGACAGTCCTCAGGCTGAACTAAGCGGGGCGGTGAGTCAGGGAAGTTTGATGCAACCAAATGCCGAATAGCCATGTGTGCTGCCAAAACGGCGAATTATTCACGCCAGAATTGTGCCAGCGGAGTAACAGCAAAAAGCTGTCCGATATTATAAATTGCTCATGCGAATCGTCGGAGGTTCATGTGACTCAAACCGTGCAAATCCCACGGAGAAAGTCGTGATAAAACCCTACCGCGGGTGGACACATCGTCTGCGCTATAGGCTCAGCTGCTCCCCTACGCTCACGGCTCTTTTTGTCTCCATAACCCAATAGGCGGCTTCGTCCCCTGCAGCCGCCAGCGAACGCCTCAAATATTTCAAACTATTTTTCTTAATTAAGGTGCGAAATTCGCAGGCAGCACACCGTCGCAACATCAGGTTTGGCCCCGCTTTGATGTGAGGCAGCGCCAAATCGACCATCGGCATAACGGCAAGCACTGGGCCGCCAGTGAAGTCCAATGCCGAACCATCTTTGGAAAGACGGCAGGAGTGGCGCCGTGTGTACCGGCACATCGTCACCAACAGTTCCGTGGGTGGTGTCAGGCCACTTGGGCGGAGGGACTGCAGGAACCCGGCAACCGCCTGCTTCATGTCGTCAGTGGCATGATCGTCGCTGGCACAAATGCCCAACTGTCTTTGCCACTGCGACCACAGGGGAAGAGTGTGGCAAGCACGAACCGAGAAGTAAAGCGACAGGTAAAGAATATCAAAGATGTGCTCAACGCGCGCGGCCATACACGCGTCTCGACATGTCTGCAGTGACGGCATTAGCCCCTCTACATCGTCATCGTGCACACTTTCCACTGTCCACACGCGTGTCGCAGGCACAGCGGCCACAACAAAACCCGAAGGAATATCACTCGCAGCGAAGATGCCGTGTCGACGCAACGCGTGTAGTGAGAAGCAGCACCGAATGGAAGGTGACACGCCCACTCCCGTTACCCGCATGCACGACGCAAAGGTCTTGTCATCTTCGAGAAACCTGCCGATACCAGCCGCTAGCCATCTCTGACCATTCCGCATGAAACGAGAACACCGGTACACTCTCTATCACCGTGGAAGTAAACACAACGAATGGAAAAGAAAACAAATGTGAAAACAAAACGCTTGACCATACGGCAAGTGACAAAGTTCATGACAGGAATATTTGTTTTTTTCCTCGTTTTACACACTGTTGCTCCAGATATGTATACGGGACACGGAAGTTAAACCCACGTAATTAACAATTGGCGTTCGGCCGACGATGAGTCACACGACCTCATTGGAAGAGCCACTCTGCGGTCCAATGAAATCCAACGTCAGGCGTGCGCTAATCCCCATGCCTTGAAGCTCTTGAAGCAAAAGCTTGAAGGCGTACGGCACATTAACCCGCGATACCGAGTTCCTCGTGCTACAGTACGAGCAGTAGCCGCTATACCCCAAGAAGCCACAAGAGCGGCAAATATCAACCGTAAACAAATCAGAACTCACGAGCAGCCGCTCGTAAAGGAGTTTTGATGCACCGTATCCCACCATGCAGTCGCGTTCCATCTCTCCAACGCGGAGGCCGCCGTTGCGTGATCTTCCTTCGGTCGGCTGCCTCGTCAACATAGAGCGCGGGCCAGTGGCTCGGGCATGCACCTTGTCAGTCACCATATGCTTTAGCCGCTGGTAATAAATCGGACCAAAGAACACATGCCCGTGCAACTTCTCTCCCGTGATGCCGGAATAAAAAACATCTTTCCCATGATAGTTAAATCCATGCCGTAGCAACTCCTCGCCCATGTCCTCCGCCTTATCGCCGCCAAATGCAGTGCCATCGCCAAACCTGCCGGTAAGCGCACTCACCTTCGAGCTGACCAGCTCCAGTAGCTTACCTACCGTCATGCGGCTGGGAAACCCGTGAGGGTTCATGATCATATCTGGGCAGATCCCCTGCTCGTTGAAGGGCATGTTAACACCATCAGTAATTAGACCGACAACGCCTTTCTGCCCATGGCGCGAGGAGAACTTGTCTCCTGGCTCGGGTATACGCACCTCACGAGTGACAACTTTTATTTTCTGCTCCACATCCATCGATCGATCCGAGTCACCAGGAGGAGAAATAACCACATGATCCACAACAGCGGGCTGGGGGTATTTGTAAACGAGGGGATTTGGTCTCGGCTCCAGCGACGGCACTGGAGTGTATTTGTTCACTAGAATGTCGAATTGCCGGACAATAGCTCCTTTACTGGCTATGCCGTCACTGTTGAGTGCCCGGTATTTCCCAGCGTTTGAGTCAGCAGGAAGCACAATGTCGTACTCACCGTGAGGCAAACGCTCCAGTTCCACCTCATGCTTCCTCAGAACAATGCAGCGGCCATAGCCACGGTCAAGCGAGCAGCGGTTGTAAACTTGAGCGTCCTCTATATCGTAACCACTATAACTCATAACACACACCATCGCATTGATGCCTGCCCCAAGCGACTCGTAGTTCGTCAGGTTCATCGCTTTGGTCCGGCATAGCGGACGCTGCGGGTAGATGCCCAACATTAGAACCGTGTCCATTCTGATGTATTGGTTATAACCAATAGTCCCCAGCGCCTGCTTACCCATCGCCGACTGAAAGGTATTACGTGCCGATTGATTATGATGGGGAAATGGAATAATGCCAGCAACAACGCCAAGAAGAGAAAGCGGTTCAATCTCCAGGTGGGTGGTGTATTTTTCAATATCCTTCGGATACACCGCGATAAGGCAGTCGTTCGCCTCATTCACATCGATAAACTCAACCAAACCCTCCGCTAAAAAGTCATTAATGGAGCACCTCCCAGAGCTCAGGTTGTCGAGGTGCTTGGAGGTAACAGCGGGCTCGCCGTTATGCACCACCATGTACAGCCGCACTATTCGCCCTCCATCACATCCAATCTGCACGCTCTTCTGATGGTCATTCACCGCAATGGAGACGTGGGGATGCAGTCGACCTGACCTCCTCAACGACCGCACACCGCGACAGAGGCGATTGGGATAGCGGTGAATACCAATAAGCGTTCCGTTAAGGAAAACGGTGAAGTACGTGAGGAACTCGTTCGGAGTGATGGCGTCCACCTCTTCCACGCCAAGGTTGTACGCCGCCGCACGCACGAAGGTGTCATCCATGTCCAGCGTCACCTGACTGAGAATCGCAAAGTTCTTCACGAGCCCGCAACTTTCGCCTTCAGGGGTGTCGCAGGGGCACACCATTCCCCACTGACTCGGCTGCAAAGAACGCGGACCACTGATTTTGCGGCTCTTCTCAAACGATGAAGCCAGTCGCGTCATCATTCCGATGCACGAAATGTACGACAATCGCGAAAGCACCTGCGTGATGCCCTGTCGGCTCATGTTGAACCGTTTTAACTCCCACCGGCCGGTGCTCAAAGCAACGCGCATTCCATTTTGTATGACCTCCATTTTACTCTCCATGAGCTGCTTGATGTTGAAGGGTTTGGTCGTGTCTTTCTTGGAGAGCAACTGGTCCATCGCCGTCTTCACCACACGGTTGTATTGCTTCAACAGATCTTCAAACAAAAGCCCCATCAGCGCACCAGTCGTCTCAAACCGCTTATTGCCGTAGAAATCGCGTTCGTCGAGAAGTGACGAATCCAAACTTGCCTCCAGCATGCGGCGAACCATGTAGCAAACGTACAGCGCCTTGTGACGGAAATTCCAATCACGCTGGACCTCGCCCTCCCGAATGTGGCAAAGCAGAACATTTGCAAGAAAATCAGCTGCGCTATCTGCCTTTGACTTGTGTATTTGCCGCTGCTGTGTGTCATCCATTTCCCAGAATGTTTCTTTCCGTCTCTCCCCAATGAAATGCAGTGCATCCTCCTGCGTCTTAACATTCACCGAGGCCGCATGCTCAAAACACCCAAACAGTAACTTTTGAAACGCCGGTGACGACCCAATGTGCTGCGCGATCTGCTGGTCGCTTTCCATTCCCAACGCCCTAAGCAACACCACAATGGGTATGTCCTCCTTAAATGAGCGGTGCAGCATAACAACGCGACCCTTTTTAAAGGTAACAGAGCACTTGGAAATGGAGTAGTGCGTTTTGCTCTGCACGTGGGCCACAATGTCACCGTTATCGTCCGCCTCAATAATGACGCGGTTCTTGCTTTGCTGTTCCTGCACCAAGCACACCTTCTCGACGCCTTTAATAATGAAATATCCACCCGGGTCGAGGGGGCACTCCCGCATCGCGATAAGCTCCTCCCTACTTTTACCGTACAAATTGCAGCAGCACGACTTCAGCATGACGGGAATTGTACCGATCTTGATGTTGGTCTCGGTACATGTGCGCTTGGATCGATCACGACTGGTGTATTCAACATCCACCACCACGTCACCGCGGTATGTGAGGTCGCGCGTGCGGCACTCGTGTGGTGAAACGGGCTTTGGTAACTGTCCCTTCCCCACGATCTCACGGGGATGGCAGACGCGGATGTTCGAGTAGCGGATGGAAAAGTCGGGGTCAATGCTGCTTTTGATTTCTCTATTCGACTCGTTGAGTAAAATACGACCAAGTTCCACTTTGATGAGGTGGTCGAAAGAGGCCAAATGATGGTTCAGGAGTCCTTTCATATTAATAAGTGCGGGCAGAAGGGCCAGTTTTCGGGCGGCATACTCATCCCCATCGCTAGAATTCATTGACGTCATCTTTTTTCCTTCTTTTTCTTTCGTCGTCTTATATTATTCCTTCCCTCAATTATTGACTGTCTGCTTTATTTTAACCTCTTTAAGCAGTCGTTATGCAGGCGACACGGCCAGTTCCACGACGGTAAACCTCGATGGAAATATCCCCCCTGCACAGTCGCTGCCACACACCTTCTGACAGAAAAAAAAATAGAAAGAAAAAAGTCCAACAAATGGCATATAAGGGGAATCAGAAAAAAAACGAGTAATGCAGTCAAAAGAAGTAACGGACTTAAGGGCCGTGTGCACTGCATCGCCTCCACCATTCCACGTCCCCATGGGATTTACCGATCGATACTCCACCTTGCAGAACATACCAAGTCGCCGCGCTGCAATATCCACACGCCCATCCATTAACGAGGAGGCTGCGCCCTACGCGCACCATTTCTTTTAAAGTAGAAGCACCAGTTTCCCTCTTCTCGAATAATAATAACTGTCTTTTTTTTTTAAAAAAAAAAGACCGCCTCCACGTCGCCAAAGGCCCCATTACCACAAACAGTCACCGACACGTGTCACCCGCCGGCCGTGGGTTCGGGAAGCGGGATGCCATGGGAAGGGGGGACACCGTGCGCCATGCCTTTTGCATCTCTCTGTAGCCTCGCTACGAAGCACGACAGCGAAGCCTTCCACTACCGCCATTCCACAAGGCACATAGTCCTCTGTTTGCTCCTTTCCGTACGCAAAGAAGTCACATGGCGGTACCAAATGAAACAACAACAAAAAAACGGCAGCCGGTTTAGTGTTTCTCCCTTCAAATTAGCAACACCAAACAGCACCCGCCACGCCGGATTTGGGAAGACATTACACGTTAAGAACTTCCTGCTCAACTGAAGAGTTTAATTAGCGGCCTCCAACTTCAACAATTTTCTCTTCAGCCTTTCACAGAGTGAAGCCGCTTCGTCATTTTTCTCGCGCAGGCGCCTGAGCAGCGCTGCGGGTGTTTCGAAATTGTTATCCGTAGTCGCCTGCTCTTCCCCCACAACGACAGTTGCCCCGTCGCACCTTGCTTCTGCACCAGCGGCACATTGTAGCCGCTGTCGACGTCGCTTTCGACGTGGCGCCCCGCTTACTTCAACCTCCATTACCCGAGCAGCCTCTTCTGACTCGCTGCCAGTCGTTGACACCAAAGTGAAGTCCGTGCCCGATGGATCCAGTGGATGTTTCTGAAGAGCAACGCACGGGAAGGTGGGCTTGAGAAGCCGCAGGGCATCGATAGGGACGTAGCAAATGCTCGAAAGGCCGCCCGCAATGTTTTCCACAGCCTTCCCTACAGGCGTAGCAGTGCGGCTGTTCCACCACAAAACTACACCATTCGAACTCCCTACAAGAACATGATCAGGCCGCATGAAGTCAAACATGATGAAAACAATGGTACCATCATGCCCTTCAGCAAAGGGCTTACACGTCAGAACGTTATCATTCCGCTTGCATAGTCCCCCTGTTGGAAGACAAGGGGACTGCCGCTGCGTGTAAAGGCGCAGAAGGAACAGGGAGCCCGTTTCTGAACCAACAAGAAGCATCTCATCGCCGGGAGATGAGCGCACAGACGTTAAAACACCATCCAGAGTAACAACAAACTGCAGATTACCCGTAAGGCCATCAAAAATACGGCAGCTCCGGTCAGACGACGCCGTGACAACGGAATAATTGCACTCCAGGAAGGAACAAGCATTAACCGCCAGCGAATGCCCATCGTAAACAGCTCGCGGAGCCACCGCTGACGTGCCACGAGCCCCTAACATTGAGATAAGCCACGTTTTACACACGGAGTCCTCCGAAGCGGTTGCTATGAGTGACTGGTCCGAGGAAATTGCAACTTCAGTGATGCACCGCGTGTGTGAGCGAATGAGGTGCAGCAATTGTCCTGAAGGGAGGCTCCAAACATATAAATTTCCCGCCGCTGTGCCCCCAAGCATGTACGTCCCATCACTGGTACATGCACACGATGTTATTGTCTCAGGCGAGAAGCACCGCAGCAGCGGCTGTTGCGTTGCGGGCGAGAAGAACGACAAGCCACCGCGCGATTGGTGAGCAGCAACTACGCGAGTACCAGCGCAGTATGCGAGCCCACGCCGCTCCACAGGTGTGGTAACGCACGTCCGCTCAATCGTCCTGGTTTCCAGGTTCACAAAGTGTGACTTGCTGCTAGCGGCAATGAACAGCATCCGCCTATATGCACGCTTCACGAAGAAACAACAGGATAAAAAAAAACGCAAAACCCGTTGGCAAAACAAAAGCACGTACAGACTCTTCCACAGAACAATAACCACCAAAAGTGCTCCGAGATGAGTAAGCGAGGAGTGCAGAAGCACATGCACGAACAAATGCACAGGAGAGATGTATTGGAGCACACATCCCTGCCCATGTGTTGAAAAACACAGAAGATCGTCAAGCCACCACAAAATAAACCCCTGACTGCACAGGGAGAAAAGAAAAAACACCGCGACGACGCTTGCAAAGTGAAAACAAGAAAGAAATGGCCAGTGCAACACATGCTCCCTCTCTTGATTTCCATGATAGCAGCTTCAATCCCAGTGATTTACTACAAATCACATCAAAAATAATAATCATCATAATCATAATAATCAAAGGAATACAATAATACAATAGGGGAAAAGCCAAAGATTTTGACAGACGCAGCAGGCAGGCACAGCCTTCCCGCTTCGATCCCTCGCCAACCAACACTTTTTCCCTTTCCACCTACGCCAAGAAAACGAAAGGGGTACGGCACACACTCGCCGCCTCTCATCGCCTCACGTACAGAAAAAACGCTCCGGCGGCGTCGGACCACTCCACGCTCCCGAGCTGCCAATGGTAGTCCACCATTTCAAACTTCTCGAAGGCGTCCGGGTCCCGTTTCGCCGCCAGCGGACGAGAGTGTGGGAAAAGGTCCTCCATGCACAGCACCCGGCACCCACTCGTCAGTAGCCTCAGCCGCTCCGAGAGAAAGTGGTTCACCGGCCGCGGCATCAGCATATTCGCTATCCACACGACGGACGACGAAGCAAAGTAATTGTCCGACTTCACGATGGAACACATATCGCCGCATATGATGCTCACGTCAAGCACTCTCCCGCATCGCTTCTCAAAAATAGGTCGCAGCCGTTCCCATGCTTCCCTTGCAACAGCGGCGTTGTGCGGATTAATTTCGATCCCAATGCAACGCGCCCCGGTCGAGAGAGCCACCTGAAAGACGACGCTGCCATTGCCGCAGCCCAAATCGTAAAACGTATCACCTTCGATAATCTTCGCGACGCGGATCAAGCGGGAAACGAAAGGAGGGAGAACCGATTTTGCGCAAAGCTCACGCCGGCCCCTGCACATCACTTGACGTGACACACTCAAGGAAGCATAGCACTTCTGCAGCTCTTCCGTCACATATGTGCAATCGCACGAGTTCTCCACGCAGTGGCGACAGCCACTTCGGTTCGGCCTTTCTCGCAGAGGCAGCACGAACGGATCACCCGGCAGCCCGGTTCCTTTTTCCTCATGCACCAACTCCGGTTGTTCTTTCCCAACAGACACGGCACTGCTACTTTTTGACCGCTTAGTCCTGACGCTCACCAATCCCCGCATACGAAGTCAAAACGCCGCTTTCGAACATTAGTTTTAGAAGAACAAAGAAAAAATAATAATAATCTGCAAGTTACAAATAGAAATTTCATATATATAAATATATATATACAACACCGACAAACATAAGAACCAAAAATTAAAAAAAACAATCACCCATTAAACAAAAAAAAATGCAGGATAACGGTAATATATTTTTCGTTGTTGCCGTTAAAGGCGAAAAAAAACACTACCTTTTTCACCATTAAAAAAGAAAAATGAAAGGAAAAACAAGAAAAAAACGGAAAAGCATTACAATTATTACTACGAATCCCAGACATTATTAAAACAAAAGAAAAGGTATTTTTCATTTAAAAAAACAAAAAAAGAAAACACGTATAACTATTAAAGCATAAAATATCCACTATGGAACAATGAAATAAAATTGAATAAATAAATAAATAACGGAAAAGTAAAAAAAAATGGAAATAACAGAGAAGCTTGAAACACTAAAGAAATCAACAATTACTGCATCACAATGGCCCACTACTACAGCGGGGTAAAACTATTCGCACTCCTAACATCCACTACGGGCCGCACACACCTCCACTGTCCGCTGCTCATCTCTCACAGTCCCCAGCTACCGACTTGAATATACTCGCAGTGCAACAGTCCTTCACCACACACTCCCCTCAACCCAGGCAACACGCCACGCAACGGAAGGCGACAGGGTCGGGGGAGCTGCAGGAAAGGCGATCAAGTAAAGGAAAGTGAAGAGGTACACGAAACGCAATGCGTCCATCTGAGAGGGAAGGAAGGCGTGGAAGCCGAAAAAAGAGGTAAATAAAAAGTAAAAGAGAGAAAAGGAAGGGAAAGAAAAACATTTAAAATATGCTGGTTCACCTTAGTTTGCACCAGTGGCACGCGGCGTTAAGGCAGCGGTAATATGGACGTATTAGGCACTCCTGCTTTTAACTGGCGGCTAAATTTGGCGCATAAATACCCTGCGCAAAGATCAGTGCAGATATGGAGCCGGTGATGCCGAGTGTGGCAATCCATCCGCAGTACATCTTGCCAATCATCAGCCAGCGTACGCTGCGCCACCCGCAGTCCATTATGCCGATGGCCACCACAGCGCCGGTAATGCAGTGCGTCGATGAGACGGGGATGCCAAAGGCTGAGCATAGCGACACGACCATCGCAGCGGATAGTTCCGCCGAGAAGCCACGGCTCGGAGTGATTTTCGCAATGCGTTCACCAAGCAGTCGCATGATTCGGATGCCCAGCGTGGCAAGACCAACAACCAAACCAGCACCACCAAGGCACAAAATCCACAGTGGGGTCTCATTTTTTTCCAAAACCTCCTGGTTCACGTAAACTGAGTAAATAGCAGCGAAGGGGGCAATGGCATTGCTCACATCGTTGGCGCCGTGAGCGAATGAGGCACAGATGGCAGTGAACACCTGAAGGTAACGGAACACATACTCCACTCGGAAGTCGTAAAGCTGCACATCGCGTACCTTCAACTCGTCCCCGACACCCGAAAGGCTCAAAACACTGGCGTTAGGGCCACCACCGAGGGCAGCAACCGCGGCTGACCCAGCGGGCTCCTTGGACTGTGGGACGATGGAATTCGCAGCATCAATGGGACCGGACATCACCCCCTGCAGTTCCACTTCACTCGCAGGGGCACCCGCAGTGCTCCCGGAGGCGTCCTGCCCCGTGCCCGGTGCCGCTTCCGCAGCGCTCAACTCCCTCTCCTCCATCTGCCGCACCCGCCGCTTCAGCAGAGGGATTATTGCGACCGACAGCACGCCGGCACCAATGCCAACAAGAGCTGCCACCCACAGCGCCTTCGTCGCGGGCCACTTGAGGCGGGCCTTCGCTCCCTTGTACAGCACGAAGAAGGTCTCCAGGAAGAAGGTCACACCAACAATTACGGGAAGCGACCAAATGGCGCGTTGGGCAGCGTTGGAAGGACGCAGCACAAAGAAACGCAGTGTTCCGTAGAGCAGAGACGAAACGGCTCCAGAAAACAGTGGCGATATGAACCATGACGCAACAATCGGTGCAACACCGGAAATAAACGGAAAGCTGTCCTTCTTCTTGGCGAAAGAGACGGCACCCGCGCCTCCGTAGACAAGTGCGAAACCAATGATCGCGCCCGCAATGCTGTGCGTGGACGACACGGGAAGGCTCACTACCGTGGCGACAAAGAGCCATGTGAAAGCTGCAGCCAATGCACACATCATGCCGTACATCAAAATGTATGGCTCGTCCTTAAACGTCTTGGGATCAGCGATCCCATTGGAGATCGTTGACGTCACTTCGGAGCCGAGGGCAATGGCACCCACGAACTCACAAATGGAGGCGAGTATCACAATCTGCCACAGCTTCAGAACTCGAGAGCCATACGTCGTCCCAAAGGAATTGGCGAGATCATTCATTCCCACACCGCACCCGGTAAGAAATGACAGTATCCCACCGACAACGGTGATCCACAGAAACGGACTCGCCATGATTAATTAATGCAACGGGGCCTTATTCGGTATGCTCACTGCGATACGGCTATAACTTGACAAAATACCCGGTGACTAGCTACTAGTTGTTACTATTAGTTAACTTTAACTTAACTCTATAAAGGGCACACAACGCCAATTCGCATGTGTGTGGGAAGTATAAAAGCGAAAGAAGTTGGAAAAGATAAAGAAAAAAATGCATTCCCGTGGCGATGAACCACAGCCACATGTCACATAAAATTATTGCAACGCGCCCAGTGAACGCCGGAAGAAGACTGATAATATAAAAGACCATTCTCAATATACCGTGCCTACCGCATGGTAGCACTGCGCCCTACAAGTGGTCTGCTATTGTTTAAACATTTTCCCTCGCATTTATTCTTTTTTCTCCTTTTCTTTTACTCTTTACGATTTGAAAAGCATTTCCTTCTCGCCTTCGTCTCACGAAATTAACACGACGGAGTCGTCGATGGATTTGGCTTGTTTCCTCATCGCTTCATCTTGCAAACTCTTTCGCCTTACTTTTCTGCATTGATTTTATTTCATGTGTTTTTTCCCTCTCACCCCCTCTCTTCTCTTCCTGTAATTTAATTGCGACGCTTTTGTTACTGTCAATGACACACCACCCGCTTCCATTCATCCATTTGCATTTGTGTGTTTTCCCCTCCAAACAAAAAGAGGGGGGAAACAAGACACCCAACCGAAATTAGCGAGAGACGCAAAGGTGACGTAAAGTGCAGCGCGCAAACCCAAAGAATTTAAGGAGGAGATAAGCAACGGGGGGGAAAAATACGAAAAATGAGTAAAAAAGGCTTTAGCGGCAGTCGAAACGTAGCACACCTTTGCATGTGTCAGCGCGTCTAATTTTCTTCTTCTGTTTTTTTTTTTGTTTCTTCTTTTTATTCCGCTATTGTGAGTGCACGTTCGCTGCTAACAACAAAAAAACAAAAAAAAAAGCAATGACAAAACATTTAAGTGGACAAAGAAGGAGGAAATCGAAAACCATAACAACCACCACGGAAGTGGGAGGAATGATATGCGGGGAGGAACGGGGGAGGGGTGAAAAACAAATTGCCCAAAATAATTCTTTAAACATTTACACCGGCATCCACACACACCAACAGTAATAAATATTTCTGTTTGTTTTTCCTAAAGAAAAGAAGAAAAAGAAGAAAATGAAGGTGACTGCCCGCAACACAAACAAAAGCGCAATGAACCTTCAAATTTCAAGCAACTCCTCCTGAACATACGTCGTCTGCCGCCGTGGCTGAATATAAAAACACCCCTAACCCTCCCGCCTTCTTTTTATCGCTGCCATACGCGCCACTGTTACCGCAATTAGTGGGTGAAAATATGGTGCTGCAACACGAAAGAAAAACACCACAAAAAATACCCAACAGCGCGGCAGCGACGGATGAAAATAAAAAGCGACGCCAATCAAGCAGGGAGGAGGGCACGGACAAGTGCATGGGCAACGTTCAAAATTAGAACCCCTAAACCGAATATTTATTCCTTTCCGTATTCCTACTTTAATTTTTAGCGACATAATTTCAGTCCCATTTGAAAAACTTGTGAACCAATACGAAGAGAAAAAAAAATTTTAAAGAAAAAAACAGCGCAACACGGGAAAAAATTATTTACTAAGAAAAAGGGGAGAACAACGGAAAAAGAAAAAAAGAAAACTAGCCGCGATGCTAGCGGCATTGTCTAACAATTTCATGCTTAATTTATTTCTCTTATTTTCCTCTACATTTTTTTTTGATTTCCGTCTCCCTAGCGTCTTCTCCTCTTACATGCCAAACTCCCTTAACATTTCCCTTTTTTCTTAAAAAGGAAAAAAAAGAAAAAAACACCACACATCTACCGCTCAGTCTCTGATACGCATCTCATAACACGTCTCCCGTTACATATGGCGTTATGATCCATCAAAAAGAAATAATAATAATAATAATAGAACGACTATTAAAGAACGAAAAAATGAAACAAAAACAACGAACTTCCCACCACGTAAACTTAAGAAAAGAAAATTACAATAAAAATAATAAAACTGGGCCGAAAACCAAAGAATGGGTGACGCCATTTCAAAGCGGAGGAACGTGTTCAAGTGAGAGCAAAGGAGGGCCATCTCCTTTAAAACAAAAAGAGTAGTCCCACGCACAAAAAAAATTCAACTCATAACCAAAAGTGACTATAAAACCTTGGCGTGTGGCAATCTCCTGAAACCTTCTCCGCAGATATAAAAAAGAGGCAAAATAAAAATAAAAAAAAAACAGAAAAATGAAGAAAAAAAGACGCTGCCTCAGTGCCCACAAGGGCAAAATGGAAGTAGTCCCCAAAGGTGAGATCAACAACGCCACCACAATCACCTCCACTCGCACTCCTAACATCCACTACGGGCCGCACACACCTCCACTGTCCGCTGCTCATCTCTCACAGTCCCCAGCTACCGACTTGAATATACTCGCAGTGCAACAGCCCTTCACCACACACTCCCCTCAACCCAGGCAACACGCCACGCAACGGAAGGCGACAGGGTCGGGGGAGCTGCAGGAAAGGCGATCAAGTAAAGGAAAGTGAAGAGGTACACGAAACGCAATGCGTCCATCTGAGAGGGAAGGAAGGCGTGGAAGCCGAAAAAAGAGGTAAATAAAAAGTAAAAGAGAGAAAAGGAAGGGAAAGAAAAACATTTAAAATATGCTGGTTCACCTTAGTTTGCACCAGTGGCACGCGGCGTTAAGGCAGCGGTAATATGGACGTATTAGGCACTCCTGCTTTTAACTGGCGGCTAAACTTGGCGCATAAATACCCTGCGCAAAGAGCAGTGCAGATATGGAGCCGGTGATGCCGAGTGTGGCAATCCATCCGCAGTACATCTTGCCAATCATCAGCCAGCGTACGCTGCGCCACCCGCAGTCCATTATGCCGATGGCCACCACAGCGCCGGTAATGCAGTGCGTCGATGAGACGGGGATGCCAAAGGCTGAGCATAGCGACACGACCATCGCAGCGGATAGTTCCGCCGAGAAGCCACGGCTCGGAGTGATTTTCGCAATGCGTTCACCAAGCAGTCGCATGATTCGGATGCCCAGCGTGGCAAGACCAATAACCAAACCAGCACCACCAAGCAGCAAAATCCACATGGGGGTTTCATTTTTTTCCAAAACCTCCTGGTTCACGTAAACTGAGTAAATGGCAGCGAAGGGGGCAATGGCATTGCTCACATCGTTGGCGCCGTGAGCGAATGAGGCACAGATGGCAGTGAACACCTGAAGGTAACGGAACACATACTCCACTCGGAAGTCGTAAAGCTGCACATCGCGTACCTTCAACTCGTCCCCGACACCCGAAAGGCTCAAAACACTGGCGTTAGGGCCACCACCGGCAACATCAACTGCGGCTGACCCAGCGGGCTCCTTGGACTGTGGGACGATGGAATTCGCAGCATCAATGGGACCGGACATCACTCCCTGCAGTTCCACTTCACTCGCAGGGGCACCCGCAGTGCTCCCGGAGGCGTCCTGCCCCGTGCCCGGTGCCGCTTCCGCAGCGCTCAACTCCCTCTCCTCCATCTGCCGCACCCGCCGCTTCAGCAGAGGGATTATTGCGACCGACAGCACGCCGGCACCAATGCCAACAAGAGCTGCCACCCACAGCGCCTTCGTCGCGGGCCACTTGAGGCGGGCCTTCGCTCCCTTGTACAGCACGAAGAAGGTCTCCAGGAAGAAGGTCACACCAACAATTACGGGAAGCGACCAAATGGCGCGTTGGGCAGCGTTGGAAGGCAGCAGCACAAAGAAACGCAGTGTTCCGTAGAGCAGAGACGAAACGGCCCCAGTGAACAGTGGTGATATGAACCATGACACGATAATCGGTGCAACACCCTCAACAAACGGAAAGCTGTCCGTCTTCTTGGCGAAAGAGACGGCACCCGCGCCTCCGTAGACAAGCGCGAAACCAATGATCGCACCCGCAATGCTGTGCGTGGACGACACGGGAAGGCTCACTACCGTGGCGACAAAGAGCCATGTGAAGACTGCAGCCAATGCACACATCATGCCGTACATCAAAATGTATGGCTCGTCCTTAAACGTCTTGGGATCAGCGATCCCATTGGAGATCGTTGACGTCACTTCGGAGCCGAGGGCAATGGCACCCACGAACTCACAAATGGAGGCGAGTATCACAATCTGCCACAGCTTCAGAACTCGAGAGCCATACGTCGTCCCAAAGGAATTGGCGAGATCATTCATTCCCACACCGCACCCGGTAAGAAATGACAGTATCCCACCGACAACGGTGATCCACAGAAACGGACTCGCCATGATTAATTAATGCAACGGGGCCTTATTCGGTATGCTCACTGCGATACGGCTATAACTTGACAAAATACCCGGTGACTAGCTACTAGTTGTTACTATTAGTTCTTACAACCTGTGTGTGTATATATATACGGACAGAACGCCAATGGTCACAGTTGTTGTGGAATGCTTTGAACGAGTGACTGTGCACAATTTCTAAAGGGCGCAGTGCATGATGTATTTAGATTTACGCAAATTGGGGAACGATGGTACAAAAAAAAAAGACAAAAAAAGTACATGCTTTTAATTATGCTTTTGCCCCAGTGCAGGGGACATACTGCGCATAAACGGGTACTATATTTTTCTATGCCACGACGGAAGATGTAACAAACAAACTTACGCCTCTGCCCATCGAAGGACGTCTATGCATTTTTTTTATTGTTTGATTCCGTAGGAAGTGTTGGGGACAATTTTTCTTCGTTTGACATTAAACCGCAGTCAATTTTTTATCTTTAAATAGCCACACTGCCGGTGCAATTCTTGTATCTGTTGCTCCCGTCGTATAATGCGTTTGATCTCGTTCTGTATGGTGTTCTTCAGTCTTTTCTGCAGTTGGAGAAACATTTCTCTCCGCTGGCTTTCAAACCGTGCAATTATTTCGTGTCTTTCCTTCGCTTCCATCTGTTGAATAGCAAAGAATGCGTGCTGATCTTCAGGACGAATACCGGTGAGCAAATACATTTCCTCATCCATGATTGCCTTAATTGCGCAGTACACCTCGAGCAACTCACGGAAAATCTCTCGCCTCTCTACAAACTCCTCATTCTCAACAACAACCGTACTTTGTTTCGCAAAACGTCGCAGAATTGCACGCCGCGCCTTGCGCTCCTGTTCGAGGACAAACTGCCTTTCGTTGCGTTCCTTCACAATGACGTGCTCCCGCTGCCTGCTATTCACTTTAATATTCCTAGTGACCACAATGTCAGCGTACCGCTGCTGTCTGCTAGACATTTCTCGCGCATGCTTCTCGAGCAGTTTCGCCTTCGAGCTTTGGTACGACACGAAAAACCCGTGATGGTTTAGTTTACGAACCAAAAGCTGCTTGAGGAGATCCTGTTGTTCATCGATGATTGTTTTGCTGTTGTCCCACTGCTGGCGAACATCTGTGCGAGCCACTTTGACGGCCCTCGCGTTAACTCCCTCCACATCGTCCCTCCGTAACATGTCGAGGAATTTCAGCGACGAGACGTTCTCGTTGGTTCCACGGCGGAAGAGGGGCCCCGCAACGGAGCGAATGGCCCCGGACTTCTCGCTGTAGCGACTTCTGCTATCGACACACGCCACAGCCCGCTTCCAGGCATTGGGATCCCGCAGTACATCGGCAATAAACTTGTCCACGAGGGAATCACCCATTGCCTGCAGCGGGTGGAAAGAACTATGCGGTGGAAGTAACAAAACCCTACGAAAAGCCCCTCCGAGGCGAGACTAAAACAAACCCACAATAAAGTGAACAAGGCGAGAGGGAAACAACAACAACAAATAATAAAAACGTTGAATTGTATTGGAAAAGAGGGAAAATAGGCGACGTGAAGAGGTGCAGCGAGACACTTAAGGATGCTAAGAAATCCATCATCACGACCACTCCTCCGAAAACAAAAAAAAGAGCTTTTCCCCTTCCCTTGTAACGTAACGGCAAACATTCAAGAGAAGCACAGGCTTCAGGGGGAGCAGCAAACCCAAGAAGAAAACGGGGCCAAGCACACATACGCACAAATCCAATACGGTGCTCATTGCCCTTCACAATCGTGGCGGAGCCCAAATAAGCCAATAATTCTCAAAATGCTTCACCCCATTTTCGTGCCCATCTACGGCACTCCCCACACCTCCGCATGTCACAATTGCCCCGAACCTTTCAACCCACCACCGTTTCTCGGAGCCGATCCTCCCAATCGCCATGACTCAACGCTGCAACGCCCTTCTTTTCTGTCTCCCTGGCTGAACTCAGTCAGCTACTGTTTCATCCCACGCAATGGGTGTCACTGTAACCGTTGGTCGCGGCATTGCAATGAAGCGGCCAATTAAGTTCACCTGTGGTTGAAGTGGGGGGTTGCTGTTTAAGTACGCATCGAAGTACGCCACCTGCGTGTAGTAGCCAACGCGCAGGAACTCCTGTTCTCTGTACTGAAACGAAATGACGAGTATGGTCACTCCCAGAACCTCCTGCGGGGGTACTAACTCCACCTGCGGCGGATCGCACTCGATCGTGAACTCCGTCGCCCCCTTCGCCAACGGTCCCACATCAAAAGAGTCAAGCGATTGGTCGTAGTCAGCGGAGGCGGCGCTACCGACCCACACAAACGTCACCGAAATGGGATCCTCCAACGCCTCAAGTGCCTCCAGCCGCATCCGCCAGCGCATCGGCTGCGTGTAGGACGCGGGGTTGTCCCCGATCAGTTCAATCTCAAGGAGCTGCACTACGGGCTGCATTGTTTAATGGCTTCTCCTCGCTCTTAGCTGAGTTAACCTACAAACGATACACACGCAAAAGGCTTCTTCCCTCCACTGCTGCTCTGCTTACTTGTGGCTCAAAAGTTTCCCTTAACTTTCTACCACTTGGACCGGTGGTATTGAGTCCAAAATGATTAATATTGTCTTTTTTTCTATATTTTTCTTTCCTCCTCAACACCACGCTGTACTTAGCGTTGCCGTCAATATATGTATATATATATATATATATATATATATATATATATTTCTTTGTACGGTACTGTAACAAGTGTCTATGATTGCACGCCGTCGCAATGCAAGCGGGTGCCTTTCTGCTCCCTTTCTTCCTCTTTATGATTATCGATGCACTTCTACGGCGTCGATGAGCCAACAGCAAACCCTTGTTGCCTGCCTGTACTGTTGAATGCTCTTTTGTTTTTCTAATTCCGCTCCCCTCTAACCCTCCCTCTTGTACTTCCCAACACACCTTTCTTCGTTTGTGACTTCAGCGTGTTGTGAAAACAAAATGAAAATAAAAGTTAAAAAAGGAAAGAAAATAATGCACAAACAAAGGGTCAAACGCTACCTATTGCAGCACAAAGGAACAAAGACACACGTTTCCGCTGAGCAGACTCAACAAAGGAACGCTCTTCTACAAGCGAGGGGAACTGTGGCTAAAAAGTCCAACCTCCGCCCTCAGTGGGAAAAATAATGAGAAGGAGAAAATGTCAGGTGCTACGGAACTAAATCCAAACACAGTGATGTGCAAAAATCTGTGAACTCGCTGCTGGGGGGGGGTGAACTAAAAAAAGCCCTGTAGGGTACTACCCACGGCGGAAAAAAAATGGGAAGAAAAAACAACAACAGCAAACGCGTTACTTCCGCATAAGATTGACGATATTGCAATGCTCTCGAATGAACACGGCCCTCGTCAACTCCCCATTTTCTACGCTGAATTTGTACAAGCAGTTCCTTATCTCAGAAGAAAGGATTTCCAACAACATATCCCATTCACTTGCAAGCCACTCCACAGTATCCCCAGGCTCCAACACCGCCTCCAAGTCGTGTGAACGGGCGCTTACAACACAAGACCGAGTTAAAAAACGCCACCAGCACTCTTCTCGTACCCCGCGCCACTTCTCAAGCTGTTTGGCGCGGCATATGGAATACTCAGGGATCACTTCATCCACGGCTAAGGCACAGGCGCGTTGTAGTGTGATACGCGGTTCTAACAGCGCATGAAGCACACGCGGTACGTTAATTTGTGCCGTAAGACGTTGCTGTGTTGTCGCACCAAACTGGACATCAATCTCGAAATGTGAAGAACGCTGGGGGTCCTCTGCTGGGGGCTCATCAGAAGCAACACTCTCACTTGAAGACCCAGCAACGTACACTGCAAAAAGGTCAATGCGCTCCGTACGGCCTGAATCATGACATTTGATAAGGCGAAATCCCACAACATTACCAAACAGGTGGCGCAAAGGCGCGGCAGCCAGCGGCCTCGGCGTGTCAATCACGAGGCTCTCCCTCGCAGTGCTGGAAGACACCGTCACCTTCTCCTTGGGAAGTGTGACCCCTTGCTTGAAAGGGGCTTCCTTCTCACGCAGGTAGTACGGCAGTCGGGACGTGCTCGTATCTGAAGATGTCGTTGTTACGACGTCAATTCCCACAGACTCACACGCCAAGCGGCGTACATCAGATTGATCCTCCTCGCTTAGCGTGCGCAGTCGCAGCAGCTCTTCACAACGACTCGTAATCACCCGGCAAGTCTTCGCTGTGTGGCGAAGCTGCTCCAGTGAATCAACGACACTACGAAGAGCGGGTGTTGCGGGTCGGGTGAGAACCCGTGTGAACTCATTCGCCAAGGTGTGAATGCAGTCGTTCCCAAGATCCTCCGTGCGCTTAATAAAGGATGCATTTTGCACAATGACGGGGGTAAAGGGCGCGGAGGGCATTGCAAGAGTGATTTCCTTCGAAGCAGTTGCTAAAGGTGCATCTATCACGCAATAAGAAGCTGAGGACTTCCCAGGACACCAATCGTCCTGCAGCATGGCAATAACGTGCGAGTTGAAATTACTCACCGTAGCAGTAGCAACAAACAGTCCAGCAACATCAACAGGCCCCCCTGTTACGATCTCCGCAGCAACCGAGTCTACAGCTCGCTCGGGTAGACGTGTGCCTCCCTTATCCGGCGGCGAGACCACCCGGTAGTCCAAAGGACTGCGGCTGTACAAAACTTTAGCTTGGTGAAAGGGGTGGGAGGGACGAAAGCGCGATGGTGTAAGGGCAAACACAACGATAGTTGCGCCTTCTGCGGGGTAGGCACACGTGTCCTCTTCCAGTGCCTCCGTCGCGCAGCCATTGCTAAAATCATCCCATAATTGCAACACAACGTCTCCCTTGTGCATACACGTCAACGAGAAGGATGTCACGCGCATCAGTTGTCTTTTCCCCGCCTCACACATCTCCTCATTGCCACCGCGTGATGTGCGATCATGGAACTTGAGTTGGGCGAGTAAGTTTCGTACCACTTTACCACCACCACTCCCACCGTCCCTCGCATTAGTGTCACGGGTTCGCTTGAACGGCTGCTCAATGAAGAAGGGCGGAAGCACCCGCTCAACAACTCCCTGCAGGGACGGCACCATTCCGCCCAGTTCATCGATGGCCGAGGGCACAACCACCGGCGGACACACATGGTAGAGCCCAAGAGCCGTGCACGGCTCCACTGGTTTGACACAATTGTAGCTCAACGAGAGGACAACCTCACCCATGCACTCTAATGGGGTGCAATTGTCCTTTTTTAGCATCTTCGCCCCGCACATCATTACCTTCTGCCCACGCCGCAACTTTCCCTCACGCAACAAGTTTGTTAGTGGAACGTCGAGCGATACTTTGACGTGATAAAAGCCGTCAGACACCACTCCCGTGCTCGTGTGCGGGGAAAGCCGTTCATCCTTCGATAAAGAAACGAAAAAAACAACCATAACAGACCCTGCGGGAACATCTCCCTCAGTAACCTTGCGTAAGGCTGGTCGTTGACCATCCACGAATTCATGGTTGTACTTAAAACACATATATAAAAGGGTGTGTTCTGCGGAAAACACGGGAAGAGCGGGCCTGCAGTGCAATGACAGACCACGCAGTTTGATGAGCGTTGACTTCATCATCTGCAAACACCACTCCTCGGTGCACCAATGTGCAGAAGCCCCCAAAGAGAGAAGTGCCTTACGAAAGCTACCGGGCAGTACAACCTCCGCGCCTGGCTGAACTTCTAAAAGCTGCAAAAGCTCGAGAGAGCACCCAAGCCGTTTAAATGAAAAACTATCATTGAGAATATCGTCAATCGAAGGAAGCGACGACAGTGGCATCGAGCGATACATGCAAACATCAAATGAAATATGTTTGGTTGATGTCACTCCATCATTAAAGCGTCTTTTGGCACGTAACGTGTTTGAAATCGATGATCGTTCCGCCTCTTGTGCCTTTCCAGTGTCAGGCGCGGCCTTTGCAAAAGGCACAACAAAAGGTTTCCTCAACTGACGTAAGCACGCTCCAACATTTTTGCTCTGACCATTAGGACCAGCAACGGCAGTAACACCGGCTGGAGTTGCGCCGCTCAACAAAAGGCGTTCATCATTGGGTGGAAACGCCTCCCCGGCACTCCGCATGGGCGGCTCGGAAACCTTCGCCCTTCGCCCAGCCACAGGGGCGGAGGGCGGAGGAACTCCCACACTTTCGCTTTGCGCGGTGTTTTCCACCGTCGCCTCATCATCGGCGCACAATTCCTGTCCCAATTTCATTCTAGCGGCCCGCAGAGATGACTCAGAAACGCTTACGGTCTTACCAGCTGCGGTTGAAAAAAGCGTGGCGACACCCGGCCCGCTCTCTTGTAATGGTGGTTCCGTCAACGTGCTTCCATCGGCGCACAACTCCTGTCCCAATTTCATTCTAGCGGCCCGCAGAGATGACTCAGAAACGCTTACGGTTTTACCAGCTGCGGTTGAAAAAAGCGTGGCGACACCTGTCGTGGTACGTTCTACAGAACTCTCATTTTCTGCACCTTTGGCAGCCTCATGTTCATCGCTCTGATTTGCTCCATGATTACTTTTCCGTGGAGTTGACAGTTTCGACGAATTTCTGGTGCTCCCAGAATAAGATCGCCTCCCAATGATATGGCTACACTTATCGCATCTCATTTGGTCCACCTTATTGACGTGGGAGCACACGTCACAAACATTGCCCTTAGACTTCTGCGAAAAGACCATTGTGCGGGCCTTAACTACTGTGAAACAGCGCAAGAACCAAAATCCGCCATAAACAAACGGAGTTTTTTTTAATAATAAAAAAAGAAAAAAAGCAAGGGGTGTGCCATAAAGAAAGAAGTGATAACTAGCAAAGACATCGTGGACAGGTTCGCGTGTCAGAAGTGTTACGTCATCCCAACCATTGGGCGGTCCAACTCACCCGCACAACCAAAACACCAAACAATGATCAATTCGTCCCACACCCGACGGCACGAAGGATGTGTAGAAAAACTAAAAATAACTAACATTTCCCGCGCAGTTGCACCCCGATCACACACACAAGTCTCCGCACGTTTCACCAGGAGGGGAACTGTGAAACAAAAGCAAACGACTAAACAATCCCTTTTTGACACAACTCCACACGTCCATGACCACTAAGGGGCACCAAAAGTCACCAAAAATATGCGCACAACGTTGCATGCGAACCATCATGTCCGTTCAGCGCGCCGCCAACCTCTTCCGCCCGCTGACCCCCACCACACACAAACACACACGCATCTCATCGAAGCGGAACATATTCGGACTCATCAATAAAATGCATGTCCTTCATGATGTCCAGAAGAGCATTTACGTAATCCCACAGCGGCTGCTTAAATGCCGGCGGCATAGCGGATCCGCCCAACTTGTCGTAGTGCACCAAAAGCGACGGGAGCGCCACAAATAAGCGGAGGAGATATTCCAACGGCAGCACCGCAGCACATTTACAAGGCGCTCCGCCGCTCTCCCCCGCTGCTGCCTCCCCTGAAGCGCTATCCTGCTCCCCGCTGCGACGACGCTTCCCGCCACCACGGCCCACACCGAGCCGTTTCTCGCGCTGAGAAGCTGCAAGATTGATAATACGACGCTCCTTCGACGATAGGAACAGTAACGCGCAGCACTGCTCAATCATTTCCAACAAAAGGTTACGACAGCACGTGGCGACGGGGTCCGACACACCGCTGAGCTGCATGGCGGCATCATGAACACCAGTTAGAAATGTGAGCACACTTCTGTCAGGCGACTTCGTAGCTAGCGGTATTGTGCGCGGGTCCTGCGGGTCGTCTATCTGTTGTAGGTGACTGCGCAGCACCCGCAACAATTGCGGCGGCCATTTGATCTCACTCATTGGACCCACCACCCACCCACGCCACGGTGATGTTGTAAATACCGAAGCTCCCAGCAAGTGGGTAAAGCAGCTAAGGCAAAACACAGAGGCGTAACAGCTTTTCCACAAAAGGTTCAGCAGGGGGGGAAAGAAGGGAAAATATAGCAAGCAGTCACAAGATGCGGTACGCTGCTCAAAAGAGTAGGACAGAACAGAGAGAAGAGTGACAAAAACCAAAACAGTCACCACCATATAGACAGGAGCAACGCCATCACATCGGAAACATGCGCGGGATTCTTACATGCGGAATGATATACAACGGTACACCCGCTCCTCTGCGCACACTGAGCAGAAGCTGTAAACTCCCGCAGTATTTCATTCGTCTCCCTCTCATACAACACGTGATCCAGCTGCAAAACTGCAAAACAAGCAAAGAAATGGCAGAAAGTTGGCTGTGAAGACAACACACACAACACAACTCAGCACTCATCAAGTCCCAAACCAGCGTCTCACTTCTGAAGAAGAAAAAAAAAAGGGACACGCAGGCACAAACCCCGACATCCACCGCCCCCCCCCCGCTCCAAAAAAAAAAAAACAACAAAAACTGGACGTAATGTCGCCTGGAGCATAACACACAAACACAGAGAAACGCACACCGACACACGAGAAAGGTAGAGAATGCACTACAAAAGCAGACAAAGTTTTATATGCATTATAGCAAGGAAAGTGATGTTAACGTGTTCCCTATTGATCCTCTCTTTCTCTCCCCTAGTCCACCCCGCTCTACTCCTCCCTCAGCAACTTTACCACTTCTTTTCATTTTCCTTCACGTTTTCACCCCACTGGCCAATGCCACCAAATCCCAACCAAATACGCACCTTCAACACAAAACTCAAACACAAATTCAAATGACCACCAGTCTGCCCGCGGTAACACCAGCAACACAAATTATATTTAAGTAAATAAAGGGAAGGGGGCAGAAAATAAATAAATAAATAAATAAAACTTCCGTCTTGCATGCATGCAAACAACGGCAATTGATTTTTTTTCTCCCACCCTCCCACGTTTCTCGTTACCTCTCCCTTTTTGGTCGATGCTTTCCTTTTCTTATCCTTCCTCCTTAAGGGCCCTCCCAGCCCCCTCGCCCTGTTCCCTCCGCCGCTCCCCCACTGCACTTCTGGTTGCCCCTCCCACACCGCTGCAACCTCTGAAAACACATATCTTGACTGCATTCCACCACGCGTAGGCGCCGCACTTCACTTCATCCGCGTACGCGGCAGGAACAAGTAAGGGGAAGTTGATAAATGACGCCAAAACGCATGGTCAACAGTCAGATACGCAAGCAAACACAACCAAATGAAAAGAGAATACCGACGTGCTCCTTAAATCACGTAAGAAAGAGTTTTAAACAGCGGATCTACACGCCACAATATCACATGGGACATCCGTAGCAGCGATGAGCCAATATCCCTGCAACTCCAAAGAAAACAGAAGCGCGTAGTCGTAGTTGTAATTATGCAGCGGATTCTCTCTGGGGTGCACCGGCTTTCCTTTCGACTGTGCTCGCATATTCAAATACTGAATCGCTTCCACGAGGTTGTCCCTCCCAACGCCAACGAGGGGTGTAATATTAAACTTCATCTCACGTGGCGTCACTTGATACACAATGGTGCACCATGCAATGTCCCACGTACGAACGCGTAACTCACCGTCACGTTTCAGTGCAGCGGCATGCGGCGCGCCGCCTCCTCGCTCCTCATGGTCCGCAGTCGTGTGGCTCGCTGCTGCGGCTCCCGCCACGCGTTCCCCCCAAGTCGCTTTCTCTGACACCGAGCTCACAGTCGAGTTGGTACTATTATTACCGTTACCAGAAAACATTTGTGCCTGCAGCAGTGCGCTGTTTTTGTAATCCCGTGCGTATCGGCGAAACGTTGCACGCTTGTCGCACTGTGCTACAGCATCAGTTGCGAGAATGGTATCCTGCACCACGCAAAAATCAGCGGGCCAGTTTATTGCTTTGGAATTCAGTGCATCCAGGGCCTCTTGGACTGAAGAGAAGTGGAGAGACAAATCGAACGCCATTTCCTCGCGGGTCAATCTCTCACTACCCTTAAAAATATGGATGGATGTGGCACGCCAGCGGTTCGTGTGCTGTTGCTGCTGCTGCTGTTGTTGCAACAGGCGTTCTATTACCGTTGAGCTAACCCCTTTTGTGGTCGAGGCGGCCGTCGTCACCCTCCCTCCCGCCTCTGCGCTAAGAATCGCCGGATCTGTAATTACAGCAGGGGTGCTGCCGAGTCGAGGTGAACCACGTGCGTTTCCAGATTTTGCACTACGCGGCTGCGGAATTGTTATGGCCGCCGGACTACGTGATCCGAAAGTGGCGGTGGTGAATGGCAGCCCCACTCGCGCCCCACTGGGAGAGTCTTGCGCAAAATTAGTCACACAAAACTTAGACGACTTCATCCACAACCCCCAGTCCTGCTGAGAGGCACTGCCAATGTGTCTCTCCGGCGCCTCCTCCGAGGCGTCGACAAATCCATTTGAAGTGCACGTGGCGCACATCTCCGCGTTGAGAGCACTGGAATTTGTGAAGAGGTTAGCGCAAATGACTATCACGTCAGACGTACCGAGCTGCGGGATTGCGTAACTAAGCGCCGTGGTCCGCAGCCACGGCGCTGCGGATGGCTCAATATACATCGCTGCGACAGTCACCGAGGCCCCGAGAAAAGACCGCACTTGTAATATCATGAAGAGTCGCACGACGCCGGAGGTGCCGTTGTTGTTGTTGCTGTTAGCCGCTGCCACCTCAACCTCACCACCGCCGTTTCTCTTTGTCTCCACCTGTTTGATCAAATTATCAGCGCTGTCACAGTTTATCCCATTGCGAATCAGTGCGACCGTTCCTCTCTCAACACTCTCACGCGGCTCGTACCGTACATTTTCCGTAATGCAGTAAAATTTCTTCACGCAAGGCATTTGCATCAGGTTTTTCCTCATGGATGCGCTGCAGTTGTGAATGAAGACAAAGGAAGGAGGTGAAGAGGAAGTGAGCATATCACTCAACGCGTCCATATCTGCAGCAGACAAGGGAGCAACCGCGTCCATCGTGCAGACCGAAAAACCCTTCACCGCCGCGCTGGCAGAACTTCCCCCGGTCGCTGAAGCGGTGCTAACGGCAGCGGGTGCCGACCTCCTGTCGATCCACGACTGACCCTCCTCGAACTGCTTGATCCTGATGCTCATCGCTGCAGCAGACAAAACGGCGTTGTGGTTCACGGGCCTTCCCCTTATTTTTTTCCTACAGCTTTTACAAATTCTCTTTTGTTTTCCTCGACAGAGAAATGCCTCCTTCCCGAGAGAGCTTCAGCCCAGACGGAAAACCAATGACACACAACCGCACGTCACAAAATATTTCTTCTTTCCCTCCACTCTGCGCAGGATTCGCAAAGTAGAGATTTTTTTTCAAAGAAAAAAGAAGAAAAAGAAAAAAAGAAAGGCAATTCTTTCTTTTCAATGGAGTGGACATAGCTGTCAGGAGGGAAGCACAGCATCGGAGCAAGGCAATGAAAGACAGCGAACAGCAGAAACACAAACGGTTGCAGCGGAACAAATCAAGAATAAAGAGAATTGCTCACAAGGGTGTAAGGAAGAGGAAGAAGGAACAAAAAAAATGCTTCACTATAATCCTCCTCATCTGCAAGTTTATCAACAGTACCAGGATTTGCGGCAGTATCACCTAACCTTCCGTTGCTTCTTCGGATTGAAAAAGAGAATATAAAAACAAAACAAAACGCGTAGTTACTGTCAGGGAGAAGGAGGCAAAGTAAAAAACGTGAACACATAAAAAAGGAAGAAGAAGAAAAAACGAGACGGCACCCATATCCCCCGGGCGGAGCATCATACTGTTTACATTCGTCTGTAAATTTCTCATCAACTCGACTAGCCAGCTCTCCTGGCACTAGGCGCTGTGAAGGCAGGTACGAGAGGCAACAACGACGATGGTAATAGCCCATCGGGTTAATGTTACCTGCAGTGATTGAATAAGAGAATATAATATTAAAAACAAAAAGCAAAACAAATGCAGTCCCTTCTGCAACGTACATCAGCGCAACCTTCTTCAACCTCCTCCCTGATCCTAGCAGGGTTAGGGAGCGCACACAAGCGTGTTGGAATGTCGCAATAGCAGTGAAAAGTGAAGGAATAAACAGGAACGGCTCTAGCGTGTAAAAAATATTTATATATATATGGGAAGAACACAACTCACTAGGGAAGAGGGCCAACAAGTTACGTCAACAGCGCCGACGCAACAGCGATGGTGTGCGCGTACACATCCCGGGCTCTCGTATCACCAAAAGCGGATGGGCTGCCATCCGCACCAACGGTTGTACTCGTCGCCATGCGGCCCAGGCGCCGACCCCAGTGGGTGCCTCCAGGGGTCCTCAGAGTACTCCCGGATCTCTGCTCCAACTCCCTACGACGCTCCTTCTGATGGTGCAACGTGTTCAGGCATTGTTTGCGGCGATCTGCTTGTTGCACTAATTTGGGCAGGTTCTTCAGCAGCCGCCTGGCACACATCGTGTTCCACGTGTCCTCCCGTTGTTGCCGGTGTGCTGTAGGCTCGTCCAACAGAACTCGCTCGTTTCCCGGGAAGATTTGGCCCGCCTGAACCAACATCTGTCCAGCCCTCTCTTGCAGGCACTTCCGCTTCTCGATGAGTTCAGAGAGCCGCTCGCGACTGACTTTTGTCGCAGGACGCCCCTGAGACGTCGGAGGCAGGGGCAGAGGCAAAGACACGGATCCAACTGGCGAGGATCTCTCCGGCCGCGACGCGTCGTTCCGCCCATTTCCCCCCGAAATGTTGCCAGCATGCACAGGCCAACACCCCCGCGGAGTCTCAAAAGCGTCAGGGAATCTAATTTTTTCGTACGGTGTTCCTTCCCTGAGGTACTCGTTAAACGAAAAGGGACCTGCGGCCAACCTTTCGGTAATCCCCGAGCCCTCAGCACTACGTTGAAGATACATATCGCGCCACGCTTTCAGGTGTGCACGTCCAACAAAATAGAACAACAAATCTCAAATAAATAAAAAAACTAAAATAAAAGTCCTCACTACACTACAGGATGCTTCAAAATGTACACCGAACGAAAGCGGTGGCCACACCCCTGGGAGCAGCACAACCGCACCTACAATAATTTTCACACTCAACTCTGCAGCGAATTCAAAACAAAAGACATACGGGAGAAAATGAGGGTACTGAGAAGAACACGCGCAAACATATGAAGAAAGCAAGAAGTCAAGAAACTACGTGATACCTCCCAACCCTAAGAGGGTGAAAAACAAAAGAAAAAGCACGGGAGGAGGTGAAAAGGAGAAAGCCTTTAAAAACCACTGCACCAGGAACAATACATTTTAAGTGACAGAAACAAAAAAGAAAAAGAAAAAAATCAGAAAAACAATTAAGAAAGGAAAAAAGCGAAAGAAAAAAGTCTCTTTTAAAGTAGTCACATTTCAGAACCGTTTTGCATCTCATTCCTAACGACAGCAAAAAGCAAAAAAAATTAAGTGTCACAAAAGCTCATCAAATATTTTGCATCCTTTGTGTTTTCATCTCAAAGCGGTTTCCTCTAAAAAAAAAAAACAGACATCATCTCTCAGCCTTTTAAAGCAACAGATGAAAAAAGGGCCTCGAAAAACATTCAACCGAGAACACACAAAAAAAAAGCATTTTGAAAAAAGTCAGCCTTTTTACCAATACAGAAGAAGAAAAAGAAACAAGTGGAGGTAAACCGTATTCCTTTTTTTCTACATTTTTTTCCATGTATATGCCTTTCATCGCTAAAATTAATAATCCTTCATGCCTCAAGTCCTCACTAAAACCGAAAGAAATCATTTTTCCCCTCTTCATTGCACCAATAAATTTATCACATGGGACAATACGGCACAAGAAAGGCTAAGAAGTGGTAGAAAAAAAAAAGAAAAGTTCTAACACACGCAGTCCACAACCAAAAGAGATATGTCAAATGCTACATTTTTCCAAACCTTCTCTTCCACTCCTCACAACATAGTAGCAACAAAAAGAAAAAAATCAAAAAAGGAACGTAAAACAACATTTTTTTTTAATTCAAAAAAGTAGGGCTAAAATAATATAAAAGAAAAAGAATCATGACGCTTTTTAAACGCAAGTCTCAATACACATAGTGTACGAGAGAACAGTAATGAGCAGAGTAACGAGAAAAATTGAACTAAAGGGAACTCCATTGACCACGCAGACCACCATCGACTATCGCCCGGTGCACGAACATTCATACTTTCTCATCCAATATGGCGACGCCTGGGAGTGTTTTGCCCTCAAGCAGCTCCAGTGAGGCACCGCCACCAGTGGACACGTGTGACATGCGCGTCGCTTCACCGCTCTGCTCAGCAGCACTCGCACTGTCACCACCACCGATGATGCTCATCAGTCCGTTCTTTTGAGTGCAGTCGCCCATCGCCTTGGCAACAGCAAACGTGCCCTTTGAGTACGGCGTCATTTCAAACACGCCCATGGGGCCATTCCAAATCGCACTCTTGCACTTACCAATCGTCTCAACATAATTCGCAATTGTCTTGGGGCCAATGTCCAGTGCCATGTGACCATCCGGGATATCGGCATCAGCCGTCACCACAGGCGTATCAACTGCCTTGAACTCCGTGTGGCACACGTGGTCCACCGGCAGCAGCACCTGCACTTTGCGGTCCTCAGCCTTCTTCAGCAGCGACCGTGCGAGGTCCAGCCTGTCCTCCTCACACATCGAGGTGCCAATGCGGTGGCCTTGTGCCTTCAAGAAGGTGTACGCCATCGCCCCACCAATCAACAGGTAGTCGATTCGCTGCAGCATATTGTCAAGCAGCTGAATCTTATCGCTCACCTTCGAGCCGCCAACAATCGCCACCAGTGGACGCGGCGGGTTGCCAAGCACCTTGGAGAAGTACGAGATCTCCTTCTCCATCAGGTAACCAGCAGCACCGTGCCCAAGCACCTTCGGGATGCCCGTCATCGTGGCACTGTCACGGTGCGCGGTGCCAAAGGCGTCGCTCACGAAGATATCACCGTAGGACGCGAGGACCTTGGCCATGGCCTCGCGCTCCTCCTCCTTCTTGCTGCCCTCCTCGCGGTAGAAGCGCACATTCTCCAATAGTACAACATCTCCAGGAGACATCTTCTTGACGACATCAGCGGCGTCCAAACAGTCGGGTGCGAAGACGACAGGCTTCGACAGAAGCTCGCCGAGCCTTTGTGCAACGGGCCGTAGGGTTGCCGCCTCCTCGTAGCCGGGCACCTTACCAGCGCTGCGCACCGCGGCGGCCTCAGAGATCGAAATCCCCTTCGGCCTGCCCAGGTGGCTCATCAGGATGCAGCTGCCACCCTCATTCAGTACCTTTTGAATTGTTGGAAGTGCTGACCGGATGCGATAGTCGTTGGTGATCACCCCGCCTTTCACGGGGACATTGAAGTCAACGCGGACAAGGGTCTTCTTTCCCTTAAGGTCACACTCGTTAATGCTCTTCTTCTCGTTTAGCGTCATAATTATTTTTCGAAAATATTAAACCCTACGAATTTAAAAAAAAAAAATGTTATTTACGTATATACTACTAAGGTTCTGCACTCCCACTTCGTGGAGTGTCACAACGCTCTAAATCCTCAGGTGCAAGGCTCCCTAAAGGGTAAACAAGGGAGGAAGGACAACAAGTTGGCAAAATGAACGAAACAGCTCGTGACAAAAGAAAAGAAAAAGAAAGCAGTACCCGTAAAAACATAATATTGCACACGCCATACGCTAATAAGAAAGAAAAAAATAATAACTGAAAAGGCAAAGCCTTTCCGTACATCTGCTCAACTGGAAACTCTTGCCAATATGAGCACAACACAAAGACAAGAAAAACAGAAGCAGAAAATATAAGTGATAACATAGTAGGCGCTCAATAAGCTGAATATAACACCATAAAACAAAAAGAAGGTAAAAGACCACTTCGTTAAAATATAAAAATAGTCAGCATAGAAAAACATTATTTAATCACACCTTATCATCCAATATGGCGACGCCTGGGAGCGTTTTGCCCTCAAGCAGCTCCAGTGAAGCACCGCCACCAGTGGACACGTGTGACATGCGCGTCGCTTCACCGCTCTGCTCAGCAGCACTCGCACTGTCACCGCCACCGATGATGCTCATCAGTCCGTTCTTTTGAGTGCAGTCGCCCATCGCCTTGGCAACAGCAAACGTGCCCTTTGAGTACGGCGTCATTTCAAACACGCCCATGGGGCCATTCCAAATCGCACTCTTGCACTTACCAATCGTCTCAACATAATTCGCAATTGTCTTGGGGCCAATGTCCAGTGCCATGTGACCATCCGGGATATCGGCATCAGCCGTCACCACAGGCATATCAACTGCCTTGAACTCCGTGTGGCACACGTGGTCCACCGGCAGCAGCACCTGCACTTTGCGGTCCTCAGCCTTCTTCAGCAGCGACCGTGCAAGGTCCAGCCTGTCCTCCTCACACATCGAGGTGCCAATGCGGTGGCCTTGTGCCTTCAAGAAGGTGTACGCCATCGCCCCACCAATCAACAGGTAGTCGATTCGCTGCAGCATATTGTCAAGCAGCTGAATCTTATCGCTCACCTTCGAGCCGCCAACAATCGCCACCAGTGGACGCGGCGGGTTGCCAAGCACCTTGGAGAAGTACGAGATCTCCTTCTCCATCAGGTAACCAGCAGCACCGTGCCCAAGCACCTTCGGGATGCCCGTCATCGTGGCACTGTCACGGTGCGCGGTGCCAAAGGCGTCGCTCACGAAGATATCACCGTAGGACGCGAGGACCTTGGCCATGGCCTCGCGCTCCTCCTCCTTCTTGCTGCCCTCCTCGCGGTAGAAGCGCACATTCTCCAATAGTACAACATCTCCAGGAGACATCTTCTTGACGACATCAGCGGCGTCCAAACAGTCGGGTGCGAAGACGACAGGCTTCGACAGAAGCTCGCCGAGCCTTTGTGCAACGGGCCGTAGGGTTGCCGCCTCCTCGTAGCCGGGCACCTTACCAGCGCTGCGCACCGCGGCGGCCTCAGAGATCGAAATCCCCTTCGGCCTGCCCAGGTGGCTCATCAGGATGCAGCTGCCACCCTCATTCAGTACCTTTTGAATTGTTGGAAGTGCTGACCGGATGCGATAGTCGTTGGTGATCACCCCGCCTTTCACGGGGACATTGAAGTCAACGCGGACAAGGGTCTTCTTTCCCTTAAGGTCACACTCGTTAATGCTCTTCTTCTCGTTTAGCGTCATGCTTCCCTGGTATATTCTCACCTGTTTTTACGAAAGGTTTTATTTTGTTGAATTACTGATTTTTTTTCGTATTATTTCTTTGATATTGGAAGTTTTAGTGCTTTGGTATCGTTGTAATGTAGAGAATAGGAGAGTACTGCATAAATTCAAAGCACAAGAAAAAAAAAGAAAATGACCTCATGCACTAAAAGAAAGTTTTACCAAAACTACATCCATAACAGGTACTCCTGCATGAAGTACGGTGCAAAATATTGAAAAATAACGAATAAGAAGGGACAAGGATAAAGAAACAGAAAATATAATCAAACATATTCACCATTGCAAAAAGTGGATACAATAGCGCTTGTCATTCAGGAAAATAAAGTAAGAAACACCAACAAGAATATGCATTACTCCTTATCATCCAATATGGCGACGCCTGGGAGTGTTTTGCCCTCAAGCAGCTCCAGTGAGGCACCGCCACCAGTGGACACGTGTGACATGCGCGTCGCTTCACCGCTCTGCTCAGCAGCACTCGCACTGTCACCACCACCGATGATGCTCATCAGTCCGTTCTTTTGAGTGCAGTCGCCCATCGCCTTGGCAACAGCAAACGTGCCCTTTGAGTACGGCGTCATTTCAAACACGCCCATGGGGCCATTCCAAATCGCACTCTTGCACTTACCAATCGTCTCAACATAATTCGCAATTGTCTTGGGGCCAATGTCCAGTGCCATGTGACCATCCGGGATATCGGCATCAGCCGTCACCACAGGCATATCAACTGCCTTGAACTCCGTGTGGCACACGTGGTCCACCGGCAGCAGCACCTGCACTTTGCGGTCCTCAGCCTTCTTCAGCAGCGACCGTGCAAGGTCCAGCTTGTCCTCCTCACACATCGAGGTGCCAATGCGGTGGCCTTGTGCCTTCAAGAAGGTGTACGCCATCGCCCCACCAATCAACAGGTAGTCGATTCGCTGCAGCATATTGTCAAGCAGCTGAATCTTATCGCTCACCTTCGAGCCGCCAACAATCGCCACCAGTGGACGCGGCGGGTTGCCAAGCACCTTGGAGAAGTACGAGATCTCCTTCTCCATCAGGTAACCAGCAGCACCGTGCCCAAGCACCTTCGGGATGCCCGTCATCGTGGCACTGTCACGGTGCGCGGTGCCAAAGGCGTCGCTCACGAAGATATCACCGTAGGACGCGAGGACCTTGGCCATGGCCTCGCGCTCCTCCTCCTTCTTGCTGCCCTCCTCGCGGTAGAAGCGCACATTCTCCAACAGCATGACGTTTCCCCTCTTTAAACGAGACAGCTCCATTTTAGCGTCCATACAATCATGCGCAAAATAGACATGTTGACCAAGTAGTTCGGCTAATCGTACGGCGACTGGTCGAAGACTGTACTGCTCTTCATATCCAGCACTAACGCTAAGCTGCGGTAGGCCATTGTCTTTCTTTTCATCGAGGTACTGCATCAGGAGCTGTTTCTTCTCGTCTTCTGGCAGTCGCGCAAAGAGGATTGTCTTCCCGGATTTAACCCCCGGCATTATGTGTGTCGCCTCCTCCCTGAGACTAGACTGAGCTAAAATCTTTATTTTCTCTTCGGGTGGTAGGACACTGAAGAACGCAGTTTTGCCCTTGTTGTCATGGAAATGAGCTTCGTGGTAACGGCGCCTGACATCCCGCACCGCCGTTGTCATGGAAATGCCTGCCGGCCTTCCAAGGTGGCTGAGAAGAATACAAATGCCGCCCTGATCAATGATGCGCTGAATGGTGGGAATGGTGGCACGAATGCGGTAGTCATTAGTGATGTGGCCGTTTTGGATAGGAACGTTAAAGTCAACGCGAACGAGGACTCGCTTCGCTGTTAACGGCCATATGTCATCGATAGTTTTCTTGATACGGATGTTGTTTGTCACGCCGGTAACGTGTGACATCGGGTGGGCTCACGCTGGCGCTGTGTGTCCACCTTATTTTTCACTATGTTCCCTGGTCTTTCCCCTTCCCCCGCCACGTTGTCCTGCCTTTTTATCTTTTATCTTTTGTTTTTTTATTCCCCCTTCACTTAAGCTCCTGTTGACTTTCTTTTTTTATGCTTTACGGAAAGCAACGTATGCCCTCGCAACCTACAGCCGATACCGCTGCGGTTTCAGGTATGTCTCCTTTAATGTGTGTGATCTTTGATCGCCTTACCTCGGTAACAAATTAGATATGTTGGCAAATTCGCAGTAAAATACAAAAATGTGGTACAAGAAACGCATGACGGCGCGTGTGGCTACACCACACCGCATTGAAAACAGACAAAAACGGCGTAAGACACGAGCAATCACGTCACGATTGTTGAGTTATTTACAACAATTGAAAATCACACCACCACACGCCCCGCAGACACACGGTATTGTGCGCGCCCGTCGTCCCGCCCGCCACAGTGCTTCTTCTCGCCCTCCCTACAGCAACTCAGGACATCCTTCACAAATATATCCGCCAATGCACCGCACCGCAGACTCTCAGCGCACTCCGCGGTGATTGCTCCGCCGCATGACCTCCTCAACACCTTGAAGTGCATCCCACAGGGACTCGGGTACCACTTCGCCGAGCTCCTGTAGGATTTGTCCCTGACACATGAGGAGCACAAAAACAGTCTCGAGAACCATATGCTCTTCCTCCCTTCCTAGTGCCGCCTCTGAGCAGCCTACACGGGTTTTTAACACGGTGGCAGCCTCGCCCAAAAGCTGCACGGACTCACGCGACGGCGACAGGTACGGCGCATAGCATCCGAGGATAAGCGCGGCCTCCGGTGACTGTTTGCCGTGCACTGTCACTGCAAGATCATACGTGTATCGGAGCACATCCGCTGCACGTTTGTCGCGCAGGAAATGAAGCAATCTGCCACACTCCCTACCCACCCTAACAGCTTCAGCAGTGCGCTCGCCTTCCTTTTGGTGTTCTGAAACAACACGCATCCAAAACTCTGCAGCTTCTTTCAAATCCTTCCCCTCGCTGTGTGCAAGAAATGTTGCACAGCGGTCGAGCCCGAGCAAAAGGCCATCGCTCAACGGAAGCCCACGGGCGTCGAAGCAGCCGAGCAGCTGTGCGGTGTGACGCACAAGTTCGTATGCGGTTCCGCTACCCACAGAACGCCACCGCCGCGGCCACAAAGATAGAAGGACTTCTGCACACTGTGCTAAGACGCCACTTTCCACATCATGTCGAAGCACCTGTGCAACACAGCTGTGCACGAAAAGAGAAGGTTCCTCCCATCGCTGTCCGCAGACGCCAAGGCTGCTCAGAAGCATCGCGAATTTCTCTCCCCTCCCGTCGCCAACAATGGAATCCACAATGCTGTAATGAATGCCGTGGATGTCCAAGAGAACAAGCTTTTGCAGCTGCTTCGTCCCACCGGGCCAATCCAACTCGAGAGCCTTTAGCGCAACGTCGAGAAGCACGCGAAGGACGTGGGAAACGCTAATTGTGTCCTCAGCACCTACGCCTTTTGACACCAACTCGCGTTGCAGCGCCTCAGGCGTGATGGCCCCATGCTCCATGAGATTGCAAGCAACGTGCATGAGAAGAGGAACACGTCCAACGGCGTGCAGCACATCAACGTGGGCGGAAGCCACGCCTTCAAGAGTAACGACCTGAGAAAACTGTTCTGTCGCGCCCACGGTAAGGGGTAAGGTTTTCAGAACAGATACTTTCGAGTCGCTGCTCGCATCCGCAGGGGTCGTTAGCAAAACATAAACGCTCGGGTGATCCGGCAAAGTCTGCAGCGCAAGTTTCAAATCCACCACGCCGTCGACAACAAGTAAGACATCCTTCTCCTTTCGACCCTTCATCGATCGAAAGAACTGGGCAATGCGGGATTGTACGGAATCACACCAGTCAAACCAGTGAATACACGTGAATCGACCACTACGACGAGCACGGCTGCAAAACTCCGCCGCTACCGTCGATTTGCCAATACCATCCGGCCCAGTGATGACCTGACGCCGCCGCCCCGCTAATAAGCCCTGCCATAAGTGCATTATTTCAGCCTCACGCCCAATCACGCGGGCGACCATGGGAACATCGAAGAGAATGGGATCGGCCTGTGGAGCGCCATCGAACGCACTCGCAGCCGCCCTTCCGGTGGTGCCACTTGCTTCACTGGCAAACATGAAGCCGATCCCAGAGGGGCGCACGCAAACATGGCGATATAGTCGCCGCAGCATATTCCTGTAACGCTTCAATTCATCACACGTAAGTAAAATTAAGAAGAAGAAAAAAAAAATCGAAGTACGGGGGAAAATGCGTACACGACACCTCCGGATATTCAAAACGCATGGCGGAACCCGTTAAAGTTTAATCAATTCACACAAACTCACTCCAAAAAAGAGTGGAAAGTAACCTGGAGGGTAAGGAATTACGCGTATACCGGTGACATCGTGCTCGTTCCAACCCCCTCAAGTGACAAACATGCCACGTCACAGTATGGAATGAAAGCAGTGGCTGGGGAAGAAGGCGTTTTTTTTCTTTGTTTCTTAAAAAAAAACGAAAACGGGACGGAGCACATCGCGATGCAGGCATGGCACACCGCACGAGGGGTTTCACACTTCTGGTCACGAAGCAATGACGTTAAGAGAATTTTTATATGAAAGAAACCAGCGCATGGTGCTTGCGGTGACTGCTTTGCGTGCCACACCGCAAAATTGATCGTTACGGCACGACTCCTAACTCGATCAAGAAATGTCCAGCAGACAAACGTCAACAACAGCGAAGAAAAATGGTGAGTAATTGCCTCCAACGAGCTCAGCTTTTGGCGGTGAAGGCCTTCCATGGAGCATTGCAATCAATGATGCGCCGACTCGCGTTTGCATCAACTGCATGGTCGAACGACTTCAGAAAACGTTCAAACTGCTCATCGACGTGTTCGGCCACAAGCTGCTGTGCCCCCTCCTGGCGGGTAAACTGCATTTTGGCCGTGCTCGACTGTACTGGAATGGTAGCGTCCTCAATCACTCTGCTGCAAAGCCTATTAAGGTCTTCCGCCTTTGTTTCGAAAGATTTGCGCAGGTTCCGCGCGTCCTCAACACTTTGACGGGATGCCCGCTCAAATGCCGCTTGCTCGTGCCGGATGCTGCCCTCATAACCGAGATCCATTTTGGACGGAAAGCGCCCGGACTCGCGCGAAACCTCCTCGGCATCCCTCACATAACTGTTGCCCATCTCGCGGTAGAGTTTCTCCGCGTCTTTCAGCTTGGCACTACCGTAACAGTTCATGGCCACTGCGCTATCACCCCCTTCCTCGCCAAACACCTTCGCCTGAAGCTCATGGTTATCCTGCCAGTCAACAGGATTACCATACTCGTCATTACACGTCCCACGCACCAGCGCGCCGCTGTTCCATATACCCGTAAAAAGAAGCCGTGGTTCATTCACCAAGTACGTCTGCGTGCCCTCTCCGTGGGCACGGCCCTGCTCATTGAACTCGCCGTCGTACGTGTAAGTGGGTGTGAAGAGCTGCCCACGCCGAATGCAACCATCCACAAATTCACCCACGTACACAAAGCCACCGTCGAGCTTCATTTTACAGTCGCTACCGTGCAACTTACCCGCAAAGAATGTCCCCTCCTGCTCAGCACCGGTGGCAAACACCAACCGGCCGCGACCTTGTGGTTTATTGTTGTGAAACTGTCCCTCATAGGTGAAGTCGTGCTGCGTCAACTTCCCGCTCAAAAAAGATTCATCCTTTAGCGTCCCTTCAAACACCGTCTCCGTCGTCCCGTTAGGAATGCGAACAGTGCCCTCCACAAGGTCGTCCTCACAAAACCGCCCCTTGTAGTGCGTCCCGTCAGCGAGCCACGCCTCACCCTCGCCATGACGCTGCCACTGGGAGTTGAACTCGCCGCAGTACAAATCCCCCTCGTCTTCAAGACGACTTCCCTTCAGCGGAAAGCCGTGCTCCTCATCAAAGCGGCCTTTATACGTCCGGCCGTCCGGCATCGTGACGGTCCCCTCCAGCAGCAGGTCCGGGCGTCGGGGATTCAGCTTCCCCTTCAGCACCAACCCGCTGGGCAGCCGCACGCTGCACAGCCGCATCACACGCCGCATGAGCATATTTCTTTCGCTACTCACAGCCTTCCAACAAGTTGCGAACTGCAGTTATTTAAAACTGTTGCCGTCCTTCCCTCTCCTGTACCGCCTAAAGTGCCTGCGCGTGGCTCAACCCGAGCACACAGCCAAAAAAAAAAATAGAAACTTTCGGCTTTGCGCTACATACAACATACGTAACTCGTCAGAAGCCACGCAGGCGCGAAATAATTTGAGAGGGGTAAATAGTGATAAATGAATAAAAAGAAGTCGCAATGCAGAATTTAAGGACAGGCACACACGCACGCTGTTGGAGAATTGAACCACAGAGCCCTCTCCAGCACCAAAGACATGAATGAATCGAAGCAACAGCGGGGCGCACGGACATGCAGAGAGAAACGTAAAAGAGATCAAGCGGAGGTTTAAACTAATAACAAAGAAAGAAAGAAGGAAAAGAATGTAAATATACGGTACTTCTTAAGAGGGGGATCAAAAAAGATAAGTAAAGGGGAACTTTTCCCTTTTCTTAATGAACGAAAAGGAACACATGTGAAAATATCACTGACGGTCCAATGAACACACTCCCTGAAATGTGATAGCTGCACCGTTTCTCCCATCGACATGAAGACAATAACGCTCACTCGCATTGGTTGGGGGCGAAGAGTTATGAGGAGGGGGGTGTGGGAGAAAAAGGGGAAGCGCCCACAGAGGCAAATAAGAAGAGGAGCAATAGACCCTCGACTCACGAGTGCAGATATATACATACACACAAAGACACGCGAAAGATAGGAACGGGGGAGAAAGAAAAAAAAAGAAAACCATCGGTCTAAGCTCGAAAGAAGATACTAAAAGAAAGAAAAAAAGAGTGCTCGAAGCCCACATGCATTTACAAATCCTTGCGTCCCTCAAGACATGCAGAAAATCAGGAAATGCAAAAATAAAATAAAAAATCTATAAAAGTTAGGGGGCCCGATGAAAACTGGAAATATCAAAGCGGAAGAAACAAAACTCGCAGCATACTGTTGATCAATCGTTAAGTTTAACGACAGAAAGCAGGGGAGGGGAAAGGAACAACTCTAAACCTCCCCCAAGTGATACATCTTTTTTTCTCGTATATAAAAGAAGGACAAACGAAAAATAAATCGTATTGGGAAGTAAATGAAGTACCTCCCTCAAGAAGAAAGAAAAACAATAACGAAAAATATATTTGTTTCCTTTTTATTTTTAAAATAAAAAAGGAAGGAAGGAATGAAGGAGAGAAAAGGGGAGGGCACACAGTGCAATCATTTAACAATAGGCTGTAAGTGATGCTCACGGCGCAGGTCGCGACAGAGATAGCTGTATTTGTACTTGATTTTCTTAACCACACCTTCGCGAGGCACAACAGCAGGGACCGAGAGAGAAAGTGCCCCGCCCGCCTCACCGACAGCAGCGCATGAAGGGGGCTTTCCTCGTGAAATCCACGAAAACTCCCGCAAATCCACCAGCGCCACAGGAGGGAACTCCAAGTTACGATTGGCGCACACCAGCTGTACAGCAAAGAGGGCCCAATACGCGAAGGCGCTTGCGACGCAGGAGTCTGGGAGAAGTGTTAAGTAGTGAACCTCCGGCCGCAGCATGTCCCAGCACAGTTGGTACAGCAGCGGCACAGGAATTTGTGAGTCCTGGAAGCTGCGTAGCATCGTATCCACGGGGATGCCCGTCTTTGCGGTGCAGCGCTCCACGAGCCACTGCGACGACAACTTCTGAGAGTAGTTAGCGAGAAGCGTGCTCACAGTGCCCAGTAGGGAACAGTACTGTGGTTTCATGTGCAATTTGTGTTGCTGCACGAAGGTTAACACTTCACTTAACTGAATGCCATCAAAGGCGTGTACCATCTCGTGCCGACATTCTGCCTGCAGCAACTCACGCTCCTCTTTCGTTATGACATGGCGGTTCGTGATGCTGCTAATACCCGAGAGCCGGGACGCCACGGCCACGCGGCTCACAATGTTGGGATTTCCAGCATAGAGGCGTTGCAGTATCTCCGTAAAGTCCCACTCACTTACTACAGAAGGAAAAGAACGGCCACGAAACAGAAGCCACCCAACATCCGACAGGCCGGCGTATGCTAACTGCCGCAAGACTACATTGAGCGGGATGCCATCTTCGGTCTTCCCAGGAAAATCAAGCGACCTGTATAGACGGCGGAAAAAACGCGCGAGCATGTCGAAGGGGCGGTGCGAAAGCATTAAGCGGGTGGTGGCGATGCAGCGGTTCACGAAAAGAAGCGCAACATCCTGACCGCAGCACGAGGCCTCTTTCACGATAGCTGCCACTAACTCCTCCCGCCTAAGCGTGCCCGACCCTTTCATGCCCTCCACTATCGCATCAACGTACCGTTCGACACGATCCTGCTCCGCGGGAGAGGAATACTCGCAGCAACGTCGCAGGACCGACGTGACGCGCACGTCCCCAACATGGCAATTGTGGGTCAGCTCAAGCTCGTCGGCAAGTGCAGTTGCCGCTTCCTCCAGGCTACGAACGCTGAAGGCCATCAAGGAAGTGCGTCGACGGTCCACCACGCTAATGTGCACTACGGGTTTTTCCTCCGACGCTCGCTTGAGCTCCTCGTACGCATTATCCGGTGTTAATTCCATACCTACGCACTCGTCCTGGTCGAACAAACTAAAGCTCAACTCATTTGCCTCTCTGACCTTCAGTCCACATTCATCTGCGAGAGCCGTTCGAATGTCTTTCAGTATATTATTCGGGCGAAGAACCAACGTCTGCACGAATTGCTGAGTTCCCCACGTAAAGAAACACTGCAGAGGAAGGCCACTTGTGCACGGGTGACCCTTCACTACCGACACCTCAACACGATTACTCTTTTCCCTTATCGCACTCCCCATCATTACGGCCACACTTCTGGGGCTGCAGAGTGGGAGCCCAGTGTGGTCGTAAATCATGAAATTGTCCACGTCTGTCAAGTTGAGGGCAGACATGCACTTCGAGTACAGTGTCTCCATCACTGTAGGCGACCCTTTTTTCCACGTGAAGAAAAAAGGAGGCGGCGTCGCTGCCTCCATGGAACACACAACCTCAACGACCGCCTCGTCGGGAAGGTCCTCATCACTCAGACGGGGAGTAAGTCCCGTTCCACCATTTCCTTCTGAAGGGCTCACCGTTGGGTTTGCCGCTTCACCAGCCCTAACTTTTGGTGTATCAACCAAAACATCACCGGAGGTGTTAGGCCCTACCTCGGGTGGTAATATGTTCCGGTTCGATGGCAACCGTTCGATTGGGGGAGTTTTGTTCGGCTCTCTATCAGCTGATGGCGATCCACCCAAGTCGGTGGTAAGTAACTCACCCGGTGAGGCATTTATCCTCTTTTCTTCTCTGCTTAAAGAGTGCTCCTGCGCCTGAAGGGTGCTATTCGGCTTTTTTTTCCCCATAGGGGTCAACAAACTGGGGATGGGCCGTGGTGAAACCCCGGGCTTTGGCTCTCCCGCCTTCTTCGCAGGTGCCGGCAGCGGCCGATAGCCTTCTAACCTTATCGGCTCGGGGGTGGGGAGGGGATGCAAGTTATATGCGGCACTGTTGGCACCTGTAACTGGCTTCACGCGATGTGCCACACCATTTAAAAGGGGGGCCATCTTGGTGCTCTTCTTCCCCAACTCAGGCGCAGGGGATTGCTTTACATAATCTTTCTCGCCTCTCCCCTTCCCCGTATCAACATTGAAAGTTGATTCCTGACTCACACCCTTCTTCTCCTTCTCACCTTCTAAAGATGTCTCCGGCATAACATTCTCCTCTACGTCGGACGGGGGTGGTGGCACAGTTTGGGAACACTCTACCACGACCGGGGCCGCCGTTGTTACTTTAACAGTCTGCTTTTCGGCAGCTGTTCCGGAGTTTGGCAATTCGCGATTGTCTATAGTTTTAGGGTCCCGAACACCGCCTGTAGGACTTTTCCCCAAATCACTGCGGGGAATCCTCGCCTCCGTGTGATCCCTGGTGGGCTCGTCAGCAATTTTATATGTTAGGCGGCATGAGCATTGATCTGCTATGCACGCCCGTATCAGCATGTTGGCCTCGTCCTCACCAGAAACCTCACGCAGTACCTCACCCTCATTAATTGCTAATATTGTGATTTTCTGGTTTGCCGGTACTGTTCGAGGAATGGAGTCACGTACGGCTACCTTCAGCGCCCTCCAAACATCGCGCTTCGGAGGAATAAAACGTTTTTCGGTTGCAGGGACCCCGCATGGGTGCTGAATAGATAAGTTGACCAGCGTATCATCGGCGAGCATCGAGCTTCCTACTCCATTGGTGCACTCCTCCATCATGGCGGTGAAAAAAACGCCGGCAGGGCCAACGTCCGCGAAGAAAGCCACCACATCGCCGTCGCTCGACAACTTGAGCTTCTGCTCATCATTCTCGCCGCGAGCAACGGTCAACTCAAACGACTTGTACTGCAGCCGCAGGTCGTAGCGTTTCAATAATTCCTCCGTCTCCAGCAACGTCTTCGGAAAGACATTAATATTAAACGTGCGAATGGTGCGTTCCGATGTCCCACGGAGTACTTCTAGTTTACACAGGGTCGTGTTGCCAGACATTAAAGCCCAAAATGAACTCTAAAAACGATAAACGAAGGTCGGCACACAACACAAGTTTCGGTGACAGACTAGCGGCCGAGAGAAAATGAAGATAATACAAAATTAGTAAACCGTAATTTTGGAACGTGCAGGAAATCAATCAGAATACGTGCTTCCTCCCTTAAATGCAATAGAAAACAAAAAAGACAAAACAAAAAGATAAGGGGAACCAACAACGCTTTGGCCCTCGTTCTCCCACACACACACACCACACACATCCGTGCTCCCCGTCAACAGAATGAAGGAGAAACAAGAAAAAAGGGATGTACCAAGTACGAAAATGGAGAACAATTGTGACACAATGGTCATTGCAATTCACGCAGAACGGTGTGGCAGGAACACACTTGAGACGCAATCGTGGGCTCCGTTGATCTTCCGCGGGAGCAATGAAATGCTGCAACTTCCGGACCGCGTGCCACGAGCACGAGAATCCAAAAGCCACGTGTTAAAGCCAGTGTGCGCTCCTCCAGCTTTTGTTCAGTAGAGATGCAACGTTCTCGGAGACACAACACTGTCACAACGAATCTTCGGAGGGGTTGTCGAGGCTGGCCTCGTAACTTCGCTTCAGACTGGAGAGAAACTCTCGCTGGACCTCCACATTCCTGCATAACCATTCGTGAAGCCCACTAATGTCTTTGCGAACCGCCCTGTCGGACGCCGTACCGCTGGTTTCAACGATGTCAGCGAGAGCATCAATTACATGATCCTGAGTGGCCATAAAGTTGGCGATGACCCTCTTGGCCATTTGTTGCTTGAGTTCAAACCGGCGCACCAGCGCCTGCAGCGACTTGTTCTCCTCAGAAACTCTCAAGTAATGTTGCCGCTCGCGCATAAGGCCCTCCAACCGTTCCTGAAGCCCCTGCACCGTGCAGTGGGCCTCATGCAGACTGGACTCCATTTCCGTCAGTCGCGACGCCCCGGCAGAGGTGACTGCGGCCGCGCTTTTCGCTGACTTCAGCTCCCGTTTTAATGTGGTCAACCGCCGCTCATACTCCTCATGCAGATGGGCAGACTGTTCGATTCTCTGCTGCTGATCGCGTACCTCCTCCTCCCTCTCCATGAGGCGTGTTTCAACATCCCGACGCGCCCGCCGTTCCTCGTCAGCCTCCAGTCTCAAAGAGTGAAGGACGTGGGCCTCCTCCTGCTGCCTACGCTGGAGGAAACGGAGGTCCTCTAAGAAAGTTGTTGGACCGCGCCTTCCATTGTTGTACCGCAGCTGACTCGCAACACGATGCCCAGCGACAAGGGAGGCTATGGCGTGAGGAAGGTACCGGGCCGTGGGATGACAGCTCTCCAGCTGCTTGAGGGCTAAATCAGCGTGCGGTGGCATAAACAGCGGTGCGATTTCATGCGGGTCCCCATCACATTCATCACCCTCATCCGATGAGCGATAGAGGCAAATGGAATCCTCATCATCCAGTGGTTTTTCAGATGAATCACGAATCCGCCCGTATATCGGCCTCAATAACGAACAAAGATGTGCAACAAGTGCATTGAGAATCCCATAGCGCTCCATCTGCTCCCTGGCAGTGTGATTGTCTCGAGCGAAAAGCAAACTCTGCCCGTCGAACGGAAGCGGCTCCCGTACCCTGAACTGTGTCACTTTGCCAGAACCGCCGCAAACGCCCCACACAATTGTCTCTAAACGCTGGTCTCCACCACGCAGCTCGCTAAGGCTTTCGCACGGGAACTGAAGGGACCCACGCAACACAAGTTCTGTTGCGTCCCACACACGTGCCTGCTGATCAGCACCGTAACTCCAGACAAAGCGGCCAACAGACAAAACTAATAAACTGCGAACTGCAGCATCGCCATGCGCGCGCCACGTCCGCTGGGGTGCTCCTTTGGAAGCTCCGGAAGTTGCGCCATCCACTGTGCTGCGGGTAATGGCGACATTAATGTCCTCAGGAACGCTATCATCTTCAGCTCTCTCAAGACAAAACACAACCACAAACCCTCTCGAAGTTCCTATCCACAATTGGAAGCCACCAAGCAACACGCAGCAGCTGAGCACGCCGTAGTCGGCCGCTGGGTACGCAGGCATGCCAAATGAAGCCGTTTCATCCACACCTCGCTGCCAATTCCATACGTCTACGTCACCGTGTTCATTAACAGTAACAACGCGCTCGCGTGTCTCGTCCACCATCAACCCGCACACGCGCCCTTGAACGCGGAAGAGGCCCACCATATCCACGTCGTAATCCTGTGGTTGTGGCCCCTCTTCGGAGTTACTTGCATTGCATCGCACATACAACACCTCGCTATAAGTACCGTCAAAGGAGGAGACCAGCACACCGCCTTCCCCGGCGCAACTATCACAGCAAGCACTACTCACTTCGAGGTCGTCATTGTCGGCACCGTCAGGCTTTTGCGGGGAGCTCCCTTTTCCTAATGGCCCTGCTACCACCGCTGTTATCTCTGAACCAAGTTCAACGCGTTGCGTCACGCGATTCGGCTGGCCAACATTGCCGAACACAAGGCACCCGGTGGTTGTCGCAACGCACGCAACCATCTGCTGCTGCAACTGCTGACCACGCACAGTTGTAAACACGACAGCCAACACACGACCCTCCGTGTCGTGGGTACACTCAAAATACAACTCGCTCAAGTTACTCGTCCCTCCTGGCGACTGAGCGCTTTCCATCACCGCCGGCCCGGGGAAACGGAAGACGCGTGTCCCGTTGAGATCCACCGCCCAGATGCCGCCCTGGTGATCACAGTGAATGGAGGAAAAAGAGACCTCGTGGGCCACGGGAAGCTCGCCCTCCATCACGCATTCCGGTGGGGCAAACATAGCGCCCAGAGAGGGCGACGACACCGCTCCTTGCGTTTGCTCCGCCTTGCCCGCAGCACTGTCACTTCTCCAATTACCGCCAACTGTGTTCTGCGGAGTACACGTGGGTGGCAAAAACAAAAACAACAAAAAACAAGCAAGCAAGAGGAGAGTGAGAGATGATGGAAGGTAAAGAAGAAAAACAATCCCATGAGCTCAAAGCAAACACTACTAGAGGCTCTAATAGAGAAACAAAAGCACGGGATGCAAGCAATGGCACATCAAAGTACACGAATTAGGCCGATGACATCCCATTGCAAACCTGCATGCGTGTGTGTGGTGGGGGAATAACTGAATGACGGCCCTCGTGCTGAGAAAGTAAACATAACCCCCACAAAAAGGGGAAAAGAAACTTTCCTCCCTTCCTTTCTTCTTTCTTTTTGTTGTTGTTGTTTGAAAAGCAGAAACGCCAGGGACGGCGGAGCCAACTACATACGCCCAGCAATAAATAAAAGGAAAAGAACCCGTAGGAAGGAATTCAGGGGAAGAGAAAAAGATCAGGCATCTAAAATGTGGGAAGAATGAAGGGAATGGTGTCCGACCCAGCACCCCAATGCACGAAAGGTCCCTGCTAAAAATGAAGCATTCTCGGGGGGTGATGAGCGCGTGTGAGTCGAAGGTTCATGGAATAACTCATGTCCCTCACGTCACGGTTGTACATGAGCAACAGGAACTCACCCCACTGCAACGTCATCGTGTCGTTTAACTCAAGAACGCCATACATCTTTTCCACATCACTCGGGGACGGTCGTTCGCCGTAGAGGCGTGCGTAAATCGCTGCAAGGTCTCGAGCGTCAACAAACCCCTCAACCCCCGCCTTCGGCTCCATGTTGAACTCAAGGAACACATTCAACAGCCTTTTGACCACTTGTTCGTTGTAAACACTGCCGTCCAACATCAATATAATGAGAAATGCCTCCCATGATATTTTATCCTGCGGGGCACGCCGGCACAAGTCATTGTAGTACGTCTCCGTATACAAAGTAATGTCATGCTCCATCCCGAACATACGCAACCGCTCACGGTGCCCATCCACAAGAACCGAGGCGGGTGCCATTCCGTTCTCCTGCTTTTCCATGAAGAGTCGCTTCATTGAACGCACGTAAATGGCATCGGGGTGCCTGCTCGGCTTCGGCGGCCGGTCCATGGCCTGGTACGACAGCACACAGTTGCGCCGCGTCTGCTGGAAGATGTCTTCTGCCACGTCCACTGGGATTGTGGTGTGGAGAATTCCTATTTCTCTTATGTTGCTATTGCTCAAAGCAAGCTCTGACAGAAAGTTTCCACCCGTCCACGATATGTACTCGTTGCCACTAAGTTCTAGTTGCTCTAACCCCGGGTGAAACATCGCCATGCGCGTGATCAAGTAAACCGAATTGTTCGTTAAGTAATTGTCGGCGCAGTTGAACACCCGAAGGGCTGGCAGTCGTTTGCACATCTCGACGACGGGATGCACGCCCTTGGGGCCAATGTACGACCGCGAAAAATCCAGGTGCGTGGTCGCATTCCACTCCCCAATGCGGGAAGAGAAAAGTTTGGCCACGGTTTTAATGGGCTTGCACTGGTGGCGGTGACACAACTCACGGTAGGCCTCGCACGGGGGCAGGACATGAAACTCACCTTGAAGCTGCTGTACATTATACGAGTCGTCTGCCTCCGGGTGCGACTTATTGGCCACCTTGCGGTCCCGCTTTGCACTCAGTAAGACTTGCATCCGACCCCCGCCTCTCCTACTCCTCACGGACGACACTCGCCCGGTATTACACAAGTGGGCTGAAGGAGAAGAGGGATATAGCTTGACGTGAAAAGAAAGTAAAATAAATAAACAAAAGAATGATATCATTAAAAAAAAATATCATAGCAACGCTCTCGCGTGTGCAGAGGGAAAATAAAGCGCCACCCCATTCCCTTCTGATTCTGTTGCTGACACCGTGTCGAATATGTTCAAAAAGGGTTTCACAAAAGATTTGAGAGCGCAACCGTTTCACACCACCGCCGTTACAAACACCGGTAGCGCTCCCTCATCATGCTTTTCGGCGAAAGGCTTCTACCAAACTTTTATCCTCGAGTTGTCCAGCCTTATAAAGATACACCAACAAGAGACCCTTCTGCACGTCTGGCATGGCGGACGGGTTTATCGCCTTCCCACGCTCAATGAGGGCGGCGGCAAGGGCATTTTTATGCGGCCCCGGCGGTAGCTGAGGAAGCAGAGAGGCAGCGGTGTTAAGCTCTTCGATGCCGTTACTTTCACCACAGGCAAATATGATCCGCTGGAGAACTGTGGCCCGCATGGAAGCGGTCGCGTTCATCGACAGACGCGAAGAACAGTGGAAAAGGCGCACCAGCTGTTGTGCAGTGAAGGGGGCACCCTCCGCCAGAGAAGTTTCGTGTCCCAGTGAACGGATAAACAATGATAGCATCAGGCGCTCTAGGGCCGCCTTATCACCGCGCGCATCCGTCTCTTCGAGGGCCAACAGCAAAATCTCCAAGTAATGTGCGTTCACATTGACGTGCTCCTTTTTAAGGCAGCGGATGAGAAGTTCGTAAGCCTGCACGGGTAATGAAGACGGCGCCGCGCCCACAAACCTCGCTACCTCACGAAGAGGAAAGTTCGATGGCTTCTTCTCCGTGTACAGAAACAACACAGCAGCGATCTGTTGAAGCACATCGTGCTCTCCCCCGTTCCCTATTTTATATTCAAAGGCACCAGCAGCAGTGACAGCAGAAACCCCGGCGATATGCTGCCAAATGTCAAATACGGAAGAAATCGGTATGGGCACATCCACGTTCTTGAAAATTTTCCCACAGCGCTCCAACATGGGCTCTGTATGGTTTTGTCCGCTAACAGTGCTGCCACCTCGGCCACGGGACACTGCTGGCTGCGATAAGAGCCGCAAGACAGGCGGAACTCGGAGTAGTTTACAGGCAGAGCATACGGCCGACACGCACTCAACGAGAGCGGCATCACCCACGGTGCTCCCCTTCACCCACGAGTCAGGAAATCCAGTGATAAATTTGAAGCATTCATCAGGCGCTGAGCCACGTTGAACACTATCACCACCGCCCGTCGCGAGCACATCCAGAGCCACTGAGAGAATGCCAACCAGACGACCGTCGTATCGCTGCAACACGCTATCACGAAGCTTGTGGCATTCAACAATAAGAAGTCGAAGCAGCGACAACAGAGCGCCATTGGAACCACGCGTATGCTGCTGCTCCACCGCAACGGCAACACAAACGGTCTCGAGCATCCGTATCCGATCAATGCCCGTAGGCCCCGTCGGAGAAACGACGGAGCGAATGCAACTGATAATGTGCAGCACCAGCAACTCCGTGAGTTCGCTGGGTTCGACGAATGCGACGGCCTCCAACACCTCACGGCACTCCGCACCATTCAGAGAGCGACCAGCCAGGTGCCTCAGAAGGTAATAGGCAGTTTCTGAATCAACACTGCCCCGCTGGGAAGTGGAAAGGGAGCAGTGGATGTTCGTCCCACCGCTCACCAACAGCATGGCTGTCAGGGAGCTCACTGGAAGCTGGTGCACCTGAGAAAGAAGACGGGTTTTAAGCGCCTGGTAAGCCCCGTGATTTCCACAAACCGGTGTTATGGGCCTGTCCTCATCGTCGTCACCAAACTCACTGGCCATCCTGCTGTGATGCTCGTTGTGCAGCAACGAGAGCAGTTGATAATGTGCCTCGCAGGTGGAATCGGGGAACAGCAACAAACCCTCTAGCACCAATGCACGGCCGGAGCACTTCAGCTTGGGAAACATTCGCAAAAGACGACGACATGTCGACTTCCATAGAACTGAGTGCGTCTCAACCTGTTGCAATTTAGCGATACACCACAACAGCCGCGCGGTGCGCTGTTCATCGAGCTGCTGCAAATGCTCCTTCGCGCAATACAACAACGAGTTTACCATGCTCAACTGCACCGCGCAGTTAGCCGTTGCAATGGCGTGCAGAGAAAACAGCACAGCCCGCGGCTTCCATGGGGCCAATTGTGGTCCCATGATGCGCTCGTCGAGCTCCATTAACATTGTGCTGAGACATAAGGAGGAAATGCTACCAATACCCCAACTGCCTCCGCTATTCCCACTGCTCCTTACGACGCGGAGGACATTTATCACCGCCTCGTCGGGCAGTGGAGCGCCATTCGGAAAACGCTGCAGCTCTAAAGAAAGAGCCTCCACCCACTCTCTTGCACGCTCATGAAGCTGCATGTCCCTCACACTACACGATAACGACACCAGCGAAGAAGTGACGCCACTCACAAAACGCACGGTGGCGGGCTGCGTGTTCCGCGCAGCTTGGCCCGCGCCATCACGAACCAACGCCTTGGCGCGGGCGCACAACTGTGTCAATGTTCGACCCGCAGAAAGACACATAAGGCTGCGTCCCAAGTGGTCGTCCACTGACCCCGCTCGCGACGCCTAAAAAAACTATTCACTCCAGCACACGTTTTCTTAGAAAATCGTGTTGACTGCTTGTGAGGGCCTATCATTGTCGTTGAGTACGCACGAGTTGTAAAGAAGAAGAAGGGCGAGAAAATGGATGTGAAAGAAAAAAAATATATATTAAATCATCCACTGCGAAAAGAGGAGTGGAGCAGGGGCTCAACCACGGAAAGCCAAGGGGCGTCGCACACTTTAATGGCGCCAACACACTAAGAAAACAATGCCAAAAGGAGAGAAGGATGAAAAACAGCGTCACTTACCCTTCTTTCTTACTATTTCTCTGCGTTAAGGAAAAGGTAGCCACCCGTGATGTGGGGAGCGGAAGGAGACGGGAGAGTAAAAGGGACTAAAAATTCCAACCCAAATATACGGCTTAGGGATGCAATAAAGAAGCACATGGAAACAAATAAAAGGAGGAAAGCAAACGGAAAAGGAAGGGGAAAAAGAAAAGAAAAAAAATACATATAAGGACTTGTCAATGCCTCCCGATTACTGTAGTTGCACGCAACCCACCATAACACGATTGGCACATGAACGTATGGTAAGTGAGCCGGCCACCACAGGGTCTGCAATTTAAAGAGGAATAAAATCGAGCGGATATCAACACGGGGTACTGCTGTACCACATAGAGGCAAAGTAAAATAAATTGAAAAACAAAACAAAACTATGGGAAGAAACGCTGAGCAAACGAGTCCAAAGGGGCGTTACAGCATCTTCTATAAAGTAATAAAAATCGAAAAGCAAGGAGGGGAACAGCCCTTAAGCAATAGCGCTTAAAACAAGCCAGGGAAATTATTCGCACGTAAACAGAAAAACGCATAGGCCCTTCGCTCAATGAAAAAAAAAAAAAAACTGGCATGGCGCGCGCATGCCCCCTTAATTACAGCGAAAGTGGAAGTGAAAACGAAAGAACCACACAACCACAAACGTCCTACGCTCCTACTCTCTCACCTCCCCCACACGCACACACGTCCCAAACTTTTCTCACCCTAACGCCCCCCCACACTCACAGCACACGCACACACACATCCGTCTAGCCCGCTTGCACATACGTGTAAATATGCACGCTGTTCTCATTCCGGACATTTTGGTGCTGGAGTTTAACCTCTATTTTTACGGTGGCCCTTGGCTGTTGGCGCCCAACGCCCCTCAGGCTCCATTGGCCACCCGTCTCCGATTCCGTTTACTGCACTGTCGCGCCACGTGGTAATCAAACGATCAAATCACACGCGTGCATGGCATTAAGTCCTCTGTGCCTTCCCGCTCCTGTAAAGGCAAGTTGCGGGCCAGTTGCTCGCGGGCCGGTCGTGGGATCTGCTCGTGCAGCAGCCAGACGTTCGCCGGGCTGCACTTTGCCAGCCACCGCGAGGCCAGCTCCGCCAGTGGCAGGCGCGTGAAGAAACCAAGCGGGTACCGGTAGGTCCGGTTTGAGTAGTGCACTACGTCCTTGTCTCCGGGAAGCTCACCCCCCACAATAAAAAGGCATCCCTGCGCCACCGCACAGGCGTGCCCACTACGAGCACTCGGTCGCCCCTTCCCGCATGTCAACGTGATGTCAACCCACCGGGGTGGAGGCGTTTCTGCCTTAACTAATGCGCTGCCATGTGATGACGACGTTGGTTGTATCGCAGTAGTGTTTGTATCAATGCACCAGAAGTCGTCAAAGTACAGTTCACCATCCACGTCGCCACCATATATGTAAACACGCCCGCCTAACACAGCTATCGCAGACGAGTACCGCGGGCTTGGCCGCAGCCCGGAGCGTGGCACTACCTGGCGCCACGTACTCGTTGGGAAGTGGTAGCAAAAAAGTGAGTTGCTGTACACAAGGCTCCCGTGCCGCAGGGTGATGTCAGCACGGTAACCCCCAAATACGTAAAGGTAATCACCCTCAACCTGCGCACTGTGCCCCAGCAGCGGGAGAATGGGCCTGCCAAAGCACCCATTCGAGTGAACGGGGTGCCACTCCAGCGTAGAGAAATCTAAATACCAAAAGTTGTTGCTTGTGTTATACGGCTCACCCATAAGTACGTACATACGATTGCCGTAAACGTGCGCCGTATGCATCCGCCTATCGCCAGGCCCATCTGGCGCCGGTGTGGCCTGCTGCTGGACAAGGGACCAAGTGAAGGTCACCAAGTTGAGCACGAGCACATCGGCAAAACGTGTTGGCATATACAAATCCTGCCCACCGTAGACGTACATATTATCCCCGTGTAATACAGCGGAGTGGCTGATGCGTGGCGCTACAATGTCACTGTTAGTAGTCTCCACGTACGACCACGTTGCTGTTTTAAGATCAAAACAATAAACGTCATTAAAAATAACATGCAGGGCACCACCACCGAAAAGGAAAAGCTTTTCATCCTTGTAATTCGTGAGAGTATGGCAGCAGCCATGCAGCGGCAGTTCCCCCTTGGGAGGCACGCTGTTCCAGAGAAATGTGGTAGGCTCCCATCCCCTATTGTTGCAGTTGCTCGCCATTCCCAGAGGCATATCCCTCCCTACGTGTCAACGGCACCACCCGACAATCAATCAGCGACTAATATTACGGTCCTCAGACCTCTCCTCCCGTCTTCACCACTTCCCTTTATTCCTCTGTTCCCTTATGGAACCCTCGAAACTCAATCTATCTTTTCTTCTAAGACGTACCACACTTCGGTTCTTGTTTTCTTTTCCCCTTCTGGAAGGAGAAGAAAAAAAGGAAAAAAAAACACCCTCTTCTAAGCGATGTCTGCTAAACAATCGCCACTGTATCCCCAACCCTAACCCGACTACTTCCCTACACTTCCTTCACCGCGTAGGAAAGGAACACGCTTGTGTCGGTGACACGTGAGACTTTGACAAGTTTGTGAACCAATTGTCTCAGCCTTCCTTGACCGCTTCAGTGTGTGAAAAAAGAAAAGAAAAGAAAAGACCGGAGTGTACACAAAAACGAATAAAAAAGAAAACAAGAAACATGAATAGTTAACAATGAGGAAGATAAACCACGAACAAAAAGGCCGAGCGACGTATTGGCTGGGGGCAGAAATTGGTTAAGTCGGGGTGAAGCTGCAGAAGAAGATTGTGTCCAAGGAGGAACAAAAAGGAAAAAAGAAAGCGCGCGAAGGACATAAGTAGCAGAAATACCCCACAGACCAGTCTGCTTAGCCGCCCTTCAAAACCCACTTAATGTCATACTCATCCACAGCACTCCGCACGGCATGGAGCCAACCTGGGGCACCTGGCGAGAGGCTCGGCACAAGTCGCGCCACGGCGCCAAACCTTGACAGTTCCTCCAGCAGCCGCTCCCCAAGGGCGTCCTCTCCCTCGTCGTCCCCGTTGACGGCCGGCATCTCCACTGCCAAACGTTGCCCCAACTGCAAAAACTCCTGAACTGCCTCGCAGAATAACTCCAAAAGGGGGCCATAAGCACACCGGGCACACCGCATAAGTACGACACCGCCACGAGCCACCGCAAGCAAACGGTACACGGAACCACTGCCGCAGTCGATGTGCGTGGCTGGAATTTGCAAAATGTACCGAAGAACCCGCAACAGCCGGGGAGCGTATTCGCTGTATGCGAGTGTCTCCAACACGTAGGGGGAAAAGAATTCCTCTTCGCATGACCAGTTTATATTTCCATCCTCCACAACTCGCAACATGAATGCTTCCAGCGACCCACACAACACTTCCGCCGCCATCTCAGGACACAGCGGCCTCAACAACCGCCATGTAACGCCGAAGTGAAGGGGATTTGCTGCACACCACATCCGCACAGCCTTCGCGTACTGCTCCATCCCCTGCTGACCTCCCTGTACCGTGTGGGGACCAGCTGAGAAAGCCGCCCGCACCCACAAGGCTATCCTATCGGCTGAACTATAGCTGTGAATCGCATCCGGCTCCATGTGCTGCAGTGCTTCCATAACACGCCATACGTCACCCATGGAGTTGAGCGTATGGGAAAAAAGAAGTGCCACTGTGCAGTCATCAAACGGTAAGGAACCCGTGAAGAAACCTGGCGTAAGAAGGGAGCCAAGGTGCGACGCAAGAGACCATCGCGGGGACTTGTCCTCACCGCAGTCGAGATGGAGGCCATGCCACAGCGCTTCCACAAGGGAATGCTCTGCCGCGGCACTTAGCACACGAAGGCTTTCACTAATGGAAGCAACTGATTTGATGTTCAGATTTCCAGCCACCGCGCAACGAAGCAACTTTGTGAGGGATGCAACAATCAATGTCTTCTCATCATCGCGCCACACAGCTTCAAAACGACGCACCACGACAGGAACAAGCTGCGCGTACCGCAAACTCTGCTGCAGCTGTGAAGCATCGTCACCCCCAGTCAACACCAACGCCTGGCGAGATAGCTCCGCCTCCCACGCGCACGCGATAACACAACCCCGAGCGGCAAGCGTCACCAATTCAACACACATCGGTTCACACCGTTGTGTTGGCTGCGCCCACAGCAACTTGCACAATCGTTCGTACACCATAACGAGGGCCACAGGCACATCGTCATACTGAACAACAAACTCGTCACACTCGTTAGTCAACAGATAGCAGGCGATTTCCGCAATGTCGCTGCTCTCCAACTGTCTCAGCCACATAAGCAACGAAAGGTAACACTTCTCCATGAACTCCCTCAGCACACCGAGCGCATATTCCTTCCGCTGATTGGTGCGGCAAATTTCTCCAACAACCGCCTCGTAGTCCTCCGGGTCGTCGGTGGAGTCCATCAGAGGGACAGTTGAAGGCGTGAAGACCTGAGCGAGGACATGGAGCCCCTCACAAACTGCGAGTGCAACGTCAGTCTCGACTTCTGCCGAAACACGCGGAGCAGCCGCCTGCTGCTGCAGAACGTCCACCAGCACATGTGCCGCAAGCGCCAGTTGCTTGTAGAGCGCATGGTCTGGACTGAAATTAACCACAACGTCCTCAACACAGGACTCCAACGCTGACGCTATTATGCGACACTTGTGCAGCACAGGAACCGGCAGTGCCTCATCGCCAGACACCGCCAGTAGTGCTGACATGAGCAGTGGCAGCGTGAAATCGTCGACACGGCTTATAGCACGGAGCAGGGCGCACACTACGTGCACCACTTCCTCTCCTGCCTCCCCGTGCCGCAAACAGTGCATCACCGCCTTCCAAAACGCTGACGAAGAAAGTTGATTCCAGAAGAGGGGTGCCACGTCCTGCGGGCTTTGCACAGTGCACTCAGAGAGTAACCCAACAGCCTGTGAAATAACAGTGCTCAGAAATTTGACCTCCTCAGCAGTGTCAGGGTCAGGTGTCAAAAGAAGGTGAACGTGTCTCTGCAGGTTCAATCGTTGCCTCGACCGCTGAACAGGCCCCAGCAATACACGTCGGTCGCTTACCAACGACATCACAGCGGCAAACAGGTCCAAAAAGCACCGAGCGCATGAGCTGCTGCTCGAAACATGGCCCCCAAACAGTCCTAACAACACATCCACAACACTCTCAGCGCCCACCTGCAGCAGAAGAAGCGAGGAGACGCACAAATGCAGCTGCGCCCTCACCGCCTCAGGAAGAGCGACCGGGGCGGAGAGGTAATGTTTGTACAACAACGGCAAGTCACAAGCAACTGAGGGCCTCCCACTGTTGGCGGGGCGCGCTAGGGCTGCTGGTAGGTCCTGAACGCAAAAGATGCGATTGAGTATTGCAATGAGCAGTAATTGTGACGTTGACAGCGTGCTGGCAACAAAACCTGCGCAGGCCTCGGAAAGAAGACGCAGTGGGAGAGCGTCAGAGTCTATAACCGATGCGTATGACGCCTTCCTCACCGTGTCGCGTAGAAATACACCCGCGTCCACATTACCGCTCCCGACGAACGCATCAACAGCATTCCAGGCTCTCTTCAGTGCGTCTTGATCATGCGGTTGCATTGACGTCGGTCTTCCCAGGACTGCTATTCGCCCTGCATGCACCTGCCACACTTGGAGACGCAGAAAGGCAGGAACAGCGAAAGAAAAAAATAATAAAAGACACCACCAAAGGCAAATGTCCACGAAATACGTAAAAAAAGAAACAAAAAAAGAAAGCAAAGAGAGCAAAGCCAGGGCACCATATATAACTTAGCTACCATTGAAAGGAAAGGAATAACAAAAACACGCCCCACCTAAACACATTCGCGTGAAGAGCACATTATAAAAAAATATATAAATATATACGGACGCGGCAGAAGAAAAAAAAATAAGAACAAAACCAATAACATAACTGTACAGGTACGAATGTAATCACGTGTAGGTGGCCCCACATGCGCCGGCGCTAGTGCCAAGGTCCCTAATTGGACCTCAGTCGTCGTCCATGCGTTTTTTTATCACCCCCTTTTGCTTGCTGTAGATGCTCTCCAGCACTGAGACACCCACCATTTCATTTACAGCCGTCAACTCCTTCCGCCTCACCGCGACCTCATCCGAGTACCCGCGGTCCGGCGCATAATTCATTTGCAGGTCATCGGGATAGTACCGCCTAAAGACAACGCTGTGGGCTGCCAGGTACCCAAAAACCAGGAAACACAGTGCGCTGTAGTATTCACGTGTCTCAGCGCCCCCTCGCCCGGTTTTGTCACGATGCTCAGCCTCAGCTTCGGCCTCTGCAGCCTTCTCGTAGTTACCGCGCTCTGTCAGTTTACGCTTGCGGTACGAGAGCTCGTCACGTTGGGTTCGATGCGTGAGTGGGTGGTCCGTCAATGTGTTGCTGTGCATCGTGTCCTCATAGAGACTCGCTGGAGAGCGACGTATTGAGAACACATGGTTTGTCTTTCGCCTCATGGCCTCTGTTGCATCATCAGCAGACTTAACCGAACCAGCTGCGGCTGCAGCTACGCGCTCCGGGGACCTGCAGAGATACCAACATGCCCGACGCATTGCACACCACGCTCAAGTTACCACTACCGCTGGGGCACTTCTGGTCACACGATCACAACCGACAAGGAAAAAAAAAAAGGAAATGGAGGGAAAACAACAGCGAATGGGTAAAATTAATTCGAATTCAGTCATTCGCACACTGTGAAAATAAGTCTCAACATGGAGAAGACAAAGGTAAGGGAATACAAAAATTTTAAACTTGAGATTACGTCACAGGTGGATGTACCGTGCAACCGACAATGCACCCCACATCATTTACCGCGTGCTCACCAGAGTTCCATACACCCGCGCAAGGAAGCCAATTGACAAGCACACGCAGACACGGCCGTGCTTTCCTTACACTCACCTCTCTTCCCCTGCTTTACCTTCACCCTCCTCCACCTGCACACAACCACAAGTAAAATGCATGTGTGTATCAACAAGGCAATGTAAGCCGCCGCATATTCCTTACTCCCTGGCCGCGATAAGGGACTGGATTACACTGATAACAAACGGAACCACAATATAAACCCAGTACTTCTGCAGGAAGGTGCGCTCGTCCTCCTCCTCTTCCTGCAGTTCCTCCTTCGCTGTCAACGGCGACTCCGCCCCGGTGGCCTCTTTACGGTCACCCGCCTTCTTTCCACCCTTCTTTGCACGTTTCTCTTTAGCTACGCGGCCCATATAAATGTCAAGCTCCGTGTAATTCGGTACAGTGAGCGGTGAGGAGGGAGCCAGCAGTCCCACACGCACACGCATCTTCACCTCTGGAAAAAGGAAAAGTACGCTGAGGTCGCATTCATCTCCATCGACCATCCTCGCGTGAAACATGTTCGTGTTGCTCACCGCTTGCAAACCAATGATTGTCACGTTGTGACCAATCGCCGCTACCAACGTCTCGTGTAGGAGCATCGTGCGGTGCCCAACTGCCTCAAAGCCACGCACGAGAGAGCACGGCGAGAGCGCGATGGAGACGGCACCTGCGCTGGTGTCGTCACCATGACGAACCGCGCGGTAGTACACAAACTTTGCTGTTGCCATAGCCTTTTTCTCTTCAGCTGACAGCTCCATCTCATCTCTGGGTGGCTGGTACCTCAGTTTTGCGGGCGAGTCGGGGGAATGACGCGAGACGGTAAACGTTCCAATCGTCCTCCAGTCAGCGTCTCCATCCACCTTCCGGTGCAGGGTGTACGACTCCGAGGCAGCGCAGACACCTTCCGCAGAGAAACATAACACTACAAATAACACTATGAGTTGCAGTCTCGTCACGTGTTCCACATGTGGAGTATGATACATTATTATTCCTTTTTTTTTCTGTTGTACGTTAGTTCCCTAAATATGTATATGTCTTCCCACTTCAAAAGTAAGTGTCGTCTAAAAATTTCTCCCCTTAAATGGACAGTTCGCTATCTTCGCCCTCAGCGTTACAGGGGCTTAAATTTTTTTCTCCCTCCTGCTGGTTGACCATGCAAAAACAAAATAAAAATAAATAAATAAAAGCGAGAGCAGTGTCTTTCAGTGCGCCGAGAGGAAACATATTAGAACATCTGACAATGATGCGTGCTGCCGAGCCGCTCCATTTAACAACTTTAGAACGTTTCGAACACCACACATTAACAACAACAAAGTAGTGACGACACGGAGGCAAACAGCACCGGAAACGACTACTTTTCCCTTTAATTATCGCAATTATCATCGCCCCCAGGTAACAAAAAGAGAAGTGGCGCTACAATCGTCGCCTCACCGTGCACGCGCGCTACCTCACACTCCGGTGACAGTAAGCCGTTAAACCTGTCGTCCTCAATGTTACAGGAGCTCTCGCAGCCGTCTGCTTCAATACCGGTCGTCACATAAACAACCGCGTCCGACCGTACATTACGCAGCAAATGGTGCTTAGGCAACCCGCCACCGAGCACGATGGATGTGACGTGCCCATCACCACTGCTACCCTTCGCCCCGACGCGCCGTAAGTGTGCCACGTCAGGCACCGGATCCACAACAAGTCCCTTTCGCGAGTAGTTGTAGAAATATATCATGTCTCCCATGGACCCATCCGTGAAGGCAGGAGAGAAGACAGGAATTTTATTACGGTAGCACCAATAGATGAGGCTGGAGGCGCAAACATCAGGCGCCACCTTCTCCAGTGTCGCGCCGATTTCAGCTATGATTTCGGAAGGTGTCGTTTTGGTGGTCCAACGGGAGGCGCGCTGTTCATCGTGTAGTTTCTTTAGCACCGGCACGAAAAAGTCTTCGAAACTCCGGTAGTTATCGTTGGGGACCAAAAGATTCCCTACGCGATTTAGGCCACATTTTCGCAGCCGACTGCCGTCCAGGGCAAATTCACCTAACAACGTATCCCCAAGGCACTTAATAACATCCTCCTCAACACCGCCTGCTGTGGTCACTACGCCGTCAATGAGCCCCTCGCGCGCAAGGCACGCAAATGTGTCCCGAAGCCCACTGGAAACGAGGTTTGAGGTGTATGCCAGCAGTATCTTGTGGCCTGGGACCTTCTTGTTCCGCAGCGCACGCTGCACAATCTCGCGCGCGAGACCTAAGTGAGTGGCCTGAAGCCCTATTGTGGAATAAGAACTGAGTACACGTTGTAGTGCTTCTTCCCCATCAACGCTGAGAAGTTCGCTGTAGTCGATATTCCCAACGGTGCCAGGCAAAGGCGGCACACGGGGTGTCTGCATGGTCTTCCGCGGTAGGCGATATTCCGACTCACGACGCAAGTCTCCCTGCGTGAGACGTCTTTTTTCTTTCTTTCGTAATTCGTCCCCTACTTGCAAGCCCAGACGCACTCACTACGCAGCCACAGAGGCGTGCAACGACAGACTGAAACTGGAAACTCCGCAGCGCACAACGTGCCAACCCTTTCCCTTCAAGCGTTGACAACCGCTGCCCTTGTAAAGGAACACAAATAATATGGAAAGCGAAGAGTAACACATCGAGAAAAAAGAAGGCTCCACTACAGGCAGACGAAGCCAACTACGCTTGGACCAGGCAAAAAGCCTGTGATAAATGAACCGAATAACTGTTATAATTTTATCTCGTTCACGGCAGCTGGACGCGTGTGCGGTGCCAGCGTAATGTCAGTCTCTCCTGCTTTCGGGGATTATTGTTTTTGTTGTTGCTGTTGTTGAAAGCATTGCCGCTTTTTGTCACCACTCGGAACCTGCTTCCCTTCGTCACGGACAGGCCCACAAATGCATGGCAGCAACAGCGACGGAAAATCATCACGAAACCGCCTCATCCAACTCACATTTTTTTTTAAAAAAGGAAAAAATCTTTTAGCTTAAAAACAGGGGAAAAGAGGCCCATGCCTCCCGATTACTCGATATTACGAAAACGCTAACTAAGTGGGTGGTCGACACCACAGCTTCTCCTTATTCCCTACCGCTCAACCTCTTTACTCCCATTACTGAAAAGTGTTATATTTTTGTTCGTTTGTTGGTGTTTGGCCCGTCATCTCAATGCCCATGAGAACCCAAGCACGTCCACTTCTTCACCGTCAGTGGATTCCTTATTTATCTTGCTTATTAGTCAATCGTCAGCACCTCTCGCGAACATCTTTCACGATTGACTGATCTGCTAATATTGCACATTCAACAACTCAAACCATTGGCGCAGCGCGTCTGCGATGGCGTTCGGAAGCGTTTCCAGGTCCCGCACAACAAGGTAGTACGGGAAGGGAAAGCTCTCCATGTAGGACCGCCGCACAACGTTACCACCCTTGAACTCCACAAGCTGCATGTCAAGAATAGAATTTGACTTCACGCGTTGCAGCCTCGCCTCGCGTTCCGCCTTCAAGCGTCGCATCCGCTCCGCTGGGGTCAGCCCCTTTAGGTCATCTGCAGTGAGCGGCGCAGCTGCAGTGCTGCCACTTCCGTCGCCTCCACCTCCCGAGGCTTTCATGTCCAAAAGAACAAACACAATCATCTGCTGGTTTTCCTCAGCACGCAGCAACAACCGCCTCAGCTCGGCGCGGTCCTCCATGATTTGGCCGTCGCTAATGATAAACATCATCTGTTGCAGCTGCTGGGTAGCGGAGCGGGTTTGTCCACTCATCCGCCGGCGCGCACTGTCGAGATAGTCGAGAGTTGTCTGCAAAAGTAATCGAAGATTTGTTGACTTTTGGGTAAATGTGATTTCACTGAGGGCACGCGGCCCACTGTCAGCGATGAAGGGCTCATGCATCTCATGCACAATGCGAGTTTCCTTGCCAAAACATGCGATACCAAATTCGCCAACCTCCAACTGCTGGAGTGCCTCAGCAAGCAGAACCACAGCGCGGCAGGACATCACGCCGGCGTTGTTGCAGTGCATGCTGAGTGAGTCATCGAGTGCAACGAGGATCTGGTAATTGCGTTGTTGGGCTTCGTCCGTCGCAGCCAGATGCGGTCCTTCTTGAACTGCGATGCAATGTACGGGATGATGCGCTTCATATTAAGTCGTTTACCAGTTTTGTAGTCGCCCTGTAGCTTGTCCGCAACAGTCGGTGCCAATATGAGACGCAACTGCTCGCACAGCTGATGAGAAAGTGTGTGAACGGCTGCCGTTTGTTCCTGCCAGAGTTTTCTCCCGCGGAGAAGTTTGTCGTCGAGGCTCTCAGGAACCTCGTCCGCCGGATCCTCATCGCTTTGAGAAGAATCTCTGGCGTCCTCCACGTTTTTGGACTTCTTGACTACTTTGACACGACGCTTGGACTTCTTGTCATTCGCCGAGCTCTCTTCCTCATTCTCTTCGTCACCGCTTTGCATGTCAACATCCACGTCGTTGGCAGGCTGGCGTCGTCGCAGTGGCGTGTCATCGTTACCGTCGCTGTCATCGTCATCTGCCTCGGACGACTCTCCGTCACCAGCGGGGTCACCGGGCTCCCATGGTGACTTCTCGGGTATGTCGTCCACTGCTTCGGTAGGAGCGGGTGGCCTCTCATCGGTGGCTGCCATGCCCTCCTCCTCCCCTTCTTCGTCAAACTCAAACTCATCGACTTTTTCGTCCCACTTCCTCTGATCTTTGTGCTGCCGCTGCAAGTCATCCGGCTCCTTCTGCTTCTGTACTTCAACGCGCTTGTTGAGGTTCAACTGCTGGATCTGACGCTGGTGGCGCTGGAGAGCCTCTTTAATGGCCTTATAGGGGTTTCGCGAGGAAGCGCGTCGTTCCGCATGATCGCGCCGCTTACTCTCTTCATTTTTTTCTTGTGGTCTCCAACTTTGACCTGCGTCGTCCTGCTCCTGCTCCTCCCCTGGCTGCTGCTCTTCCGTGGCGCCGATATCCTCCTGTGATGTACGAGGCCTTTTCTTGCTGTCCTTCTCCTTCTCCTCCGTTGCCTCCTCACCGGCGCGCTCATCCTGGCGACCGCCATGGAACACATTCTCATCGGCCCATTCCTCCTCGGTTTCATCAGCAGAATCGGTTGAACTCGCGTCACTGCCACCCTCCCCGTTACCATTCCGGTTACTATCACCATCTTCCGCATCCCGCGCCTCACTGGACCGCTCCATGGAGTCTCGCTCATCACCATTCTCAACTTCATTGCGCTTTTCATCCGGTTCGTCGCCCACACTGCTTGCATCATTCTCCTTGTTTGCATCATTCTCTCTGCTATCACCATCACTGCTCCGGCTATCCTCCTCTTCGTCCTCCAAGCCATCAGCAGCAAGATCGTGTTCGTCCCCCTCACGCTGTCGCTTCTCTGCCTCGCGTATTGCAGCTTCGCGATTTTCAAAGTTCGCGGTCTCCTCATCAGCGCCGCTATTGCTCATTTCGTCCTCTTCATTGGCGAAGGTGTCCTCAGGCACGTCCTCAGCGCCACTGCCATCATCGCTGTCCATGTCATTGCCCTCATTCTTCTCTTTCTTCATCCGTTTCCGTTCTTGAGCGTCCTCACCGTCAACGCTTCCCATTTCCTTATCACTTTCATCATCCTCTTCTTCATCCTCATCATTGTCGTTCTCATCGCGTTTCTCTTTATTTGCTTTGAAATCCGTCTCCACGTCCGCAGCATTGTCCTCCTCATCGCCGGACCCTTCGTGCTCATCCTTTTGTTTGTCTTCCTGCTCATTCTCCTCCTTATCCTTGGCATTCATAAGTTGGTCCTCGTTTTCGATCTGGTCGGTTACATCCTTCTCACCTTCTCCGTCGTCCATGCCGGTTCCGTCCAACTGCGTACCATCGCCGTCATCATCGCCATCGCCCTCGCCTTCGTCATTTTCTTCAGGTTTGCAAAAACCCTTCCGGAAAAGAATACACAGCAGACGGGAGATGACAAGCGTCAGATGTGATTGGGCGTGAAGCGCTTCAACCGCATCCGACACATAAAGGCTCACATGCTCCACGCTTGCGTCGAGGCGGGACAGCACATCGCAACGATCTTTGGGTGATAAATTTCGACTGCCAGCACCATCGTGCAACACTTCATGGAGGGCTGAAAACACAGATTTTGCTTCGTTGAGCAACGTACCAACGGTTGTAGTGTACTTCTGGTATACGGGGGTTGTTGCTTCCCGGTGTGTGGAGATTTTCTCACTTTCCTGTTGAGGCTCAGAGGCGGTGTCGGCTTCATCAGTTCTTATCCATGGGTTTGGAAAGGCGCACTCTAATGACCTCACAACGGCATCCACTTTGTCACGCCATGCAACTTTAACCTCCACCCGTGGTTTTTTCGCACACACCAACTCCTCCGATTGTTCTTCCGCCTGCAGCAGCGAGTCAATGGCCTCCTGCAGAGAGTCAATCGAAGTGCAAAGCTTCGAGGCCGCCACGCCCACGCAGCCAATACCAGTGCCACACAGCCGCCCACATTCCGCTCGTGCGAGTGCGTAGACCGTTCGAAATTGCACCATAACGGTGTCGGCAACGGGCACCCCGGCCCGGCGGTAACCATCGGCCGTGAGGCACAAACGCCATAATTCTCCTACCACACGCTGCAGTTCCTCTACAGCGGAGCATGGGCCTTCAAGCTCAAAGACACGCTCCTTCAAAAGCCACTGAACATCATGAACAAAACTCTGTAGTTGAACACATATGTCGATGCACATTCGCAATTTCTCATCAGCCGCGTGGATGACACGTTCCTCGCAAGCCCCCACGCATTCGCGCATGACCATCAAGTACTGATACACTTCACACAAAACATTTACTAACTCCATTTGTTGCACAGAAACAGCGAACAAAGATTCGGCCATGCCCGTACCGCGCTTAACCTGCGCCCCGCTGAGGTCCTTATGAGGGTGATTCTCCGCGTCACGCATCCGCTGCAACCAACGAGCCCCACGGTAGTGCTCCTGCGTGGCTGCCTCAAGCTGTTCACCCGCAGCGAGAATATGAGCGCTGCGGCAGGTCAACAGTGCCCTGTTCGTGGCAAAAAGCTCCTCCCAGACCGGGACCTGCGTAACGTGTGTGTGTGGAACGCCGTTTTCCTCCATAACAGTGAAGAGGGTCTTTAGCGCCCTTAGCTTTTGGTTTTGGGGCACACCCGGAGCTTGCAGAGCGGTAACACGTTCAATAATTTCATTCGCCGCCTCGCGGAGGAAGTCTATTCCGCCCGAAAGATCGCTGCCACCTCTGTTAGTCGCCACCTGCTCATCCTCAGTGACGGTATCATCTTTGGTACCGCTAGCGGGTTTCCTCTTCCGAGACTTAGCGGGTTTAATCCCCTTTTCGTCTTTTGATTCACCCGCACGCATTCTCTTCGAGCCCGACGTCGATGAACCACGGGCACTCTTTTTAGCAGTCCTCGCTGCGCCTTTCCCGTCCAACTTCACCGATGACAGTACAAATCCCATGGCCTGGTCCTCCTCAAAACGCTGCTCTTCGGCTGTGATGATGTGCAGCACAGGTGTGCGCAGCGCGTCCTCCAACATTGCGAGGCCCCGGCCCATCTTTAGGTGCGACTTCTCCGCAGTGGCACGAACAGCGTAGTACGTGGAGTCCTCCCACCGCATAATGCGGGTAAACTCTTCCATGTCCTCCTCAATGGGCGACAGCGATAGCTTCAACTTCTCCGACACCAGCTGCGAGTATTGACCGAAGAAATCTGTAAGATGCGATACGGCGTTTGCCATTGGGAATGTTGACGACTCATCAAAGGCAGCAGTGAGGTGCAGTGCAAAGGCTCTCAGCAGTCGCAAACGAACATGAAAATCACCGCAGCAACTTCCCCACATAAAATCCATACAGTACTGGAAGAATGTGAGGTACCGATCCTTAAGTTCATCATCCGGTAGGACCTGTTGGATGCCCACGAGATCACATAACTTAAACCAGGCCATGGCCGCCTTCATTTCCCATTCCTCTCGTTTTGCTGCGAACACATGCGACCAGCAGTGAAGTTCCAGCCTGCGCCACCGCAAAACGAACGCAGACAGTTGCGTCATGTGATTTATTATGGATGTGTCGCGCGATGCATTACGCTCCCACTCATAACACTCCCTCAGGAGAATCTCGCACCCTGTCATGACCTTCATCAGCGGTGTCGTTAGTATAGGCAGCGCTGCCAAGCAGGAGGCGATGCGCGTGCAGCGGCGGAGGGACGGTGTGTCGGGGTACGTGGCACTCAGGTCGCCTAGGGCCTTCATGAGATTGAGTAAGTGCGGCGTGAACCCGCGGAGTTCAGAGGGTGCGGGATCTCTAAAGATGTTAAACCTCAGCTCCCCAATATCACCCGGCGATGCGGTGGATGAGAAGAACTCCTTGCTTAATAACGCCGCACGAGCAGCAAACCCACCCAACACCTGTTGCTCATCCTCTGCTGACAAAAGCGCTCCGCACTCGTACACGCCACGACACCCGGTGCCATGCAACTCATTCGAAATAATATCAAAGCGGCCCTTAAACGCTTGTAAGGATACGTCACCGTTGAAAGTTTTTTGGTCGCGTAGCAGATGCAGACTCTCGAAGAAATGGTAATGTGTGTCGATCAACCGCCGCATGTATCGTGTGCCCTGCGCCCCTGACAGCATGACGCGAACCTGCCGGCCAATTGAGGTGGACGAAACCGGAGGTGGTGTTTGGGAGGTGTCTGCAAGGGCATCGCCGTCGGTAGCGCTTTCGGTGGCCTCCTCCTCCTCGGCATCACGTACCCGAATGAAGTCCTCCTCGTAGCTGGGAAACAGCTGTTTCAGCACCCTCAAATGTTTCTCATCGTCACCTTCAATCACAATTGCCTTCTCCTTGTACAGCACTGACAACTCTTGCTCGCTGCGCTCCCTGGCCTCAAGTTCCTCCACAGCGCGGTAAAGGTCACGATAGGAGCCAAAGAGCCCCTCCACAAACTCACGCTTGAACACACGAGCCGGGGTACACTGCAAAAGCAGAAGGCACGAATCCAAATACTGCAAGCGGCGCTGTAGCGCCTGTGCCCCAATGGGGGGCAGTGCAGGTGAGGTGACATCGAGGAATGGAAACTGCGCCATCCGAATAGCATCTGAGACGTTGAGGATCATGCCTCTCTTGGGAGACGGAGTTTGCATAAGGTAACCGATATGCGCCGCTAGAGCAGCTGAAAGTGCCGGCTCAGCCACGGTGAGTGTGACATCCTCATAACCTCCAAAGTTATCCAAAATGTCAGTAATTTGCTGGTAAAGTACTTCACTCCACGCCCTTCGTGCACTACCAGACTCATTCGTTCCTTCCTCTGACGTCACCACCGCCAAGCGGCCATCGCTCAGCATGGTATTACGCATCTGATGGAGCGAGTTCACAAGCTGCGCAAACTTTACACCAGTCGGATCGGGTCTTACAATGCCCTTTTCCACAGCTCTCGCCAAAAGAGCCTCCTCTTTTGCTCGGAACTCGCGCACAAGAAGCCGTTGTTTACTACATGTATCCCTCATCGACAACTCCTCCGACCACCTGAACGCCTCATCAAGACGCGTAAAATACGACAGTTCGCATTGCGCAACCTCCTTCTTCACCAACCACTTGTACATGGGGTCAATTGGTGTCTTCGGTACCAACAGACGGAATCGTAGTGCACCTACAAGGGCAACACGGCGCAAGGAGTCGATTGGAGCATATCCATCACCGCTCACCAACATCGATAGCAGCGGACGAGCAGCTTCCAAGATGGAGCTGCCTTCGACCTCTGCAACCAAAGAGCGGAGCCTCTTCAGTACTTTGGATGGCGTGGTTACGTGCCCCTCTCCTAAAGTAGCAGTTTCGCCCATGCGTGGCAAGTGTTGCGAAGTGCAGCACATGGAGAGTAAAATTAACGCCTCCTTCAGGCAATTTACCTCCCATTCCTCAAACGGATTAGCTTTCGATGTGGGCAGTGCTCGGCAAAATTTTAATAATCCATCGAGTGTGCTAACATGAGAACTCTCCTTGGCGCCGCATGCAGCAAGCGACACACTTTCAACGTAGCTGATGACGTCGACGGCGGAGTTTACCCACGAACCACAAAAGCTATGGTAGCCACCACCCAAACCGTAACGCGAAATGAAGCCCGTCACGAGCAATGGCAGCAGCGACTCGAGCGCATCAGCACAACTGCTACCGGAACCTAAAACCAGCAACACTTCTTGCCACAAAGTTACGTGAATCTGTGAAATCACATGCAGCTTAGTGCAGTAAAGATCAATAAATTCACGAATCTCCGATTGTAGACCCTTAGCAAGCGCGGCTACGTAACTCTCCTTTAGCCGCTGCGCGTGAAGGATTAGGGAGAACTCAGACCTAAACAACGTGCTGGTCCAAAGTAATTTTAGCAATTGCTCATGTTTTTCTACAGGAACAGTATTCGTTGAGGCCTTCCAAACAGCGAGTGATGCGCGTTCCTCTGGAGTCGTTACATGAGGTCGTGATATGCGCTTCCGAACGTCCTGCCCATCCGAAACGAGTTCAAATGGGAAACCAAGGTAACCACAAAGCAGAGTGAAAAAATCATCTACAGCAGCAGGGACACCAGTGGAAGCTGGTGCCTTCTTCCGGAACACAGAGCGGACGAGGGTCATCTTTGTTAAAAATGAAACATAATTGTCTGAGTTGATTTGATACCGTGGGACGGACGAGACCACCAAACTCACCAAGGGACCAATGAAGCGATGGAGTTGCTGCTGAAGGTATGCGGATGTGGGTTCTTTCAGCGCTTCAGCCACGACATGCAACACGTGGTTAAAGGAGCGATTCAGAGCTGGCGAATCTGAGATGAAAACGTTACCATCACACAGCGCTCTCAACGAGTTAGCGTGCAGAGCTAACACCTGCGAGGAAGAACACCACAGGGAGTCCAGGTAAGAAACCTTAAGAGCTACTGACGGCGGGTATACGAGCGAAATAATATCATTCATCTCCTCCTCGGATAGCACATCTCTCATTGTCTGGTGCAAAAATTGCCTCCGGGACTCAACTAATGCGTCACTTGAGATGCCGTCCGTACCCTGATCAAGAACAAAGTACAGTAGCAAGTCAAATGTGGAATGGCAGGGAATTACATCAGCAGTGTTCTCCATTTGAGTCTTTAACGCCAGGCCACTACGCAGCACGCGAATGCGTACCAAAGCTGCCTCCAGCCCGCGGGAAGGAAGCGCGTCTCTTCATCGACCGCCTCTAATGAAAGAGCTCCCATTAGATTGGTCAGCGTAGGGAGAGGCACATGCGGGGCACGTCGATCGCCATTCAGAAATTCATCCATGCGTTCCAAGACACCATCCTTGTGGATGCTCCAGTGCCCACAGCGGTTGTCAATGTACTTGTGACGAATACACGCTTTAAGATCCTCCTGGTTACTTTCGGCGCGCAACATGGCGCCTGTCTTCACCAACGTAAAGGTGTTAGGTGTACCTGCAGCCAGTGCATCGGAGAGCTGCACCGACATGGGTAAAGCTGTATCAGCTCCGAACACGCTCAGCAAAAACTCCCGATGATAACGAGCCAAGAGGTCTATCTGTTCTGTGCTCCTGCACAACGAATTAGCACTGGTAAGAGCAACGCTTTCCAGCGAAGGTATCTTAACAGGACTAACATATATTTCAACCGCTCGATTCCGCATGGCCCGCGAAACTTCGCCGTACTTTGGGTCAGTGTAGCGAAAAGACGAAAATTCGGATGCGGTCGCACAACGCGAATTTGGCCATCGACAAGTCCCTGCTCATTAACCGAAAGCATCCCATTGGGTTCCACCAAAGGGTTAAGACGATCCAGTACACTGGCGCTACAGTAGTTCACATTATCCAGCACCAACCAATGACCGCTCTGCATAGCCTCCAAGATCAGCGAGTCGCTCCACTCAAACTGTCCTTGTTTACCTTCCACTTGGTTAAACCCGCCGAGAAGATCGACAGTGTCACAGCTGGCGTTCATGGAGAACGTTAATAGCTGTACGCCCACGAGTGTTGCAGCTGTTCGAATGCAATAAGTTTTTCCTGCTCCACTTGGACCCACCAACATGCAAAAGTGGTTCTGCTCAGCACATGTTAGTAAGGACCGAACGGTATCTGTGTGCGAAGGAAGAAGCAACGGCAGAGGCACACCCTCGGCCAGTGAAGTTAACTGACCCACGCGGTGTGCCAGGAATTTTCCGCCAAAAAGCACAACATTATCCGCTACAAGAAAATGAGATTCCGATGCAGAGAGCGCTAGGGCCGCATCCCCACCGAAGACCTTTTCGGCCAATTTATTTATCATTTCCCGGTCAATATCCGTACGCATACGCTGAGTGAAGAGCACATTGACAAACTCGCAGGGCCTGTCAGTTGCATCGTAAGCTTCCATCAGCCTAGCCCATCGCAGAATATCCCTCAAGTTAAACTCCCAAGGACTTCCACGTACACCAAAGGTGCGGCGAACAACCACCTCATGATGCAGCTCATTTACAAAAGACACCATCCTGCGGAGAATGGATTCGTTAATAGCAGGAGAAACGGCGACTATAATACGCATGAGGTCATCAACATCAAATGGATCAACCCGAACCCTCGTAAACCTGTTCAAGAAGCTCCGGGGTAGCCCTTTTCTGCCACCTCCTCAACAAGAGGGTTCTGACACGCGAACAAACGAAATCCCTCTGTGGCCTGAAATTCCTCGCCGAGTTCCGGAACGAAAACTGTTGAACGGTGGTCAAGGAGTGCGTTAAGACCTTCTAACACTGATTGGCTTGCAAGGTTCAGTTCGTCCAGTATAACCCACCACCCATTTTTGAGTGCCTGGAGAAGAACACCATCTGACCATGAAAACTGCGGACCTGTAGACTCTTCCGATGACGGGGACGGCAAGAAAGTACCAAAAAGATCCATGATATCCGTCTGCTCACTTAAATTAATTCGAACTACGTGTCTGCCCTGCGCACACCCCAGCGCCTCAACAATGCTCGTCTTCCCAACTCCAGGGCTCCCTTCTAGGAGAATGGCACGCTGCATGATGCCCGCACGAAGGAGTTTTGATAGGTTAAGACACGTGGAAGATGCCCCAAAAAAGAATCTTCCTTCCATTTCAGGGGGAAGCTTTGGTTCTTCCATTGTGTCAAAAAGATCCCAGAAAGGTATGCGTAGGCACTCACCGCTAACGCCACAGAGCTCTTCCGCCTTGGACAAGAGGGATTCACGCAATCCGCGCGTTCCAGCGTCAGACTGACCAGTTCCAACACCAAGACCGTCAAGGACCACGGCATCCAACCCATGTATAAACGAAATCTTCTCGTCACAGTGCCCAGCAGCAGCATTCATGAAGGTAACCCAACCAATAATGTCCCGAATGCTTATGTGTTGAGGCGATCCAGAAATAGTGCAAGCGCCGGCTGCATCTGACAAGAATACAGCCATAGGCTCCGCCCAATGTGCAAGAAAGGAAAGCAATCTCCTGGATAATATCAATTTCACCTCTTCACGATCCACGACAGGCCTTACATATATTTCTGTGAACCTGTTTCGGAGGGCAGGGGACAATTCTCGTTTCCCGAAATCGCCACCTGGATTCATCGTTGCCAAGATGCAGAAATCTTCGTGGGCACAAATAACATCCGCTGTGCTTTTTTCAGCGAGCGTTACAGTTCGGCCAGGCTCTAAAACACTGTTCAACCTTTCAAGAACACTATCCTCTGCAAGCGAAATTTCATCGAGCACAAAAACACCCCCTTGTAACATGCACTCAACGAGTGGCCCATTCCGCCATTGGAATATCGCGTTGCTCTGTTGGTTGGGTAGAGCGGGGCGAAGACTTCCAAGAAAGTCAGCAGCTTCACTGTGCTGATGACAATTGACAATACTGAGGCGACGCTTGAGAATTGATGCCCACAGTTGGCAAACTGTTGTTTTACTGCTTCCTGTTTCTCCCACAAGTAGTACAGGCTCCTTGTGGAGAAGACAAATTCCCACAACGGTGAAAAGTCGAAGCATAGACTCTGTCCACACAATACCAAACTCGTTCACCGCCCTATTTTCAGCATCCTTGTAGTGCTCAGCAATAAATGGCCAGTGGTGGGGAGAGTAAATGGTACGTTCGTCTAGCTCCGTCTTCGAGATGGACTCGATAACATCTTTAACTATTTGTCGTTCATCAAGCTTCCGACATCTATCCGCCAGAAGCAGAAATCCGTGCTCCGCCATTTCCTGGTAGGTTCTCGGACGACGTTCAGCCCATCGAAACAAATCACGTGGAGTGATGAAGCCATGGCGGCCTGCGAACACCTGGGAACCCTGACGTCTCAGCTGAAGTGTGGTCATTATTTCCACCATTTTCTCGGCAAAACTCGGACTCAGTGAATAACGTTCACAAAGAATAGTACAAAGTTCAGAGTTTGGGATATCGTCAACCGTAATTTCCAGAAATCTGTTGCGGAACGCCCTTGACAAGGGCTTCCTACCACCATATATACCTGCAGGGTTTTGTGTAGCAAACACACGTAGCTGTGGATGTGATTTAATTGTCTCCTGAGTGTCTGGAACAAAAAGTTCGTGGTTGTCATCGAGCAAGCGATTGAGAGCTTCAAGAACATCAGTGGGTGCAAGATTCAACTCATCAAGCATCACCCAGTATCCGTTGCGAACTGCATCCACCAAAATACCATCAACGAAGCGAAGCTTGCCATATTCGTCAGATACATAATGACCAATATACTCCTGTATCTCTGTGCTCTCGTGGTTATTTATCCTGATGAACTTGTGTCCAGTAAGCTCAGCAAGATACCTCACCATCGAGCTTTTCCCAGAGGACGTTGGTCCCTCCAAAAGCACAGACCGATCAGCAAACACGGCACGGGCCACGTTCAGTAAATGCCCTCTAACACTAGGAGTTAAAATAAAGGCATCATCTTTGCATGGCTCCTCCGATCCAACAGGCAACCAGATGTGCTCATACGCCACATACCTTCCTTCAGATGGGCATGTCGGTAAGGTTGGCCGCGGAGGTTCACCACTCCTAAACACATGTTTTTTTATTAAATTTTCAACAACTGGATGAAATTGTCGTTCCAAGGAAGTGGCGAAACCTAGCATTAATCCATCAAAAAGAGCAAGAGCAAAACCGTACTGGGAAGTGGCCCTTCTCACGTATGTCATGGCACGCGTCAAAGTCCTTAAGCTCACGGAAGGGGGTTTTGCTCCACAATCTAATGAACATAAAGTGGACCTGGCCTTTCCGACATAATCCAGAAAAAAAGCAGTTATTTCCTGTGTTTTGCAGTCAGCAGCCAAATGTCCAATGAACTCGTTGACTAATATGTTAACATCACCCTCTTCAAAAGGCTCATCAACATATATTTCAGTAAATTTGGAGCGTAAGGATGGAGGAATGTCCTTCTTTCCCACATCAGTCGGGGATTCATATTTGCAAAAACATGAAAATTTTTGTGTCTTGGTATCGGGTCTTGTGCTGCCTTATCCGTCAGGTATAGCGTATCAATATCCCCCAAGACAGATGAAATCCTCTCCAAAATTTCCGTGGAAGCAAGATTTACTTCATCTAATAGAATCCAGTAACCCTCCCTCCATGCTCTGACCAACGAACCCTCTTCGAAGCGAAAGGCAAAAGTATTTCTTGTCCTTTCCAGGGCTGTTAAGAGCTCCTGAGCAGTAGTGCCCAGATTGATCCACCGCTCCTTTAACTGCTCTGAGAAGGGTTGTTGTGAGCTTTTCAACTTGAAAGAACCACAACCTTTCATTATATGTTTAAGCACGACGAGCCAAGAACATTTCTTAATCGCAATTTGCATTGCATTAAGAAATTCTGCGTTCCGAGAAGAGTTGAATGATTGTGAAAACAAATCCACAAATTCCTGATAGGAATTTCTAACGGCAACACTCACATCCAGGGGTTTCCAGCCTCCCATAAAATCGCTCGTGTCAGTCTGATTATCAAGGTTATGAACTATCAGTTTCTGCCCCACCTTATCAGCTAAATACTGCACAACAAATGTCTTCCCCACACCTGTCTCACCAGTGAGAAGCACGTTCTCCTTTGCATCGACAGCAGCAGCAATGCGTTCTAAGAGAGTCATTGAGTGTCTTGTAGCTGCAAAAACAGTTGAACTTTGGGAAAAAGTTGCTAGAGGAGTATACAAGGGAATCGTGACACGACCAACTAAGAAGTAGTCTTTCCCCATCGCCATTTCTGGTTTGCTATGATTAATAAGCGAATCAGCGACGTTCGGTAAAATTCCCATAGACTCAGCCAGTATGCCAGTTAAAGCGATTACTTCGTTGCACATTGAAAATCCAGACAACATGCAGTCAAACGCTTCGCGAAACATCATCTCACGAATGGTGGAAGAAATGAAGTTTCCGGATACGTTTCCACCGGGAAGCCGCCTACTAACCCGTTTACACCACTTCAGTAGCGAACGAATAGTCAGTAAAGTGTTGCCAAACAACAAGGGTGGTAACAACGAAAGAGCAGAAACGATGCTTCGTGGTACGTTGTACATTGATGTTGCGACATCACACATTTCTTCTGGAGTCAACGATTTCAGCACGGTAACACCCCATAGCTCAACGAAAGGAATTGAAACACCCTTCCTCGTCGTAAGTGTGTCACCTACGACGCGTAACTGCTGGGTGGCAATAATTTTAAAATTAGGATGCGCATGAATACGTTTGTTTTTGTCTGGTAAAAATAAGGTAGACTCTTCAAGAAGCGACAGCAGGACAGAGAAAACATCAAATGATGCCAAATCAATGTCTTCCATAAGAATCCACAACCCGTTTTTAACCGCCGTCGTAAGAGGTCCGGATACCCACTCAAATGCCCCAGGTACATCAGTTGCTGAGAACTTCCCAAGTAAATCCCTACTATCAAATGAGTCGTCCACATTTACCTGAACCATTGTGTCATACACTCCAAAGCTTTCCGCCAGTGTTTTGATCAGGAAGCTCTTCCCGCATCCTACCTCTCCTTGCACGAGGACCGCCTGTGAGGTATTGAAACTCACCTTAAGGTTTCTAAGGTTATATTCACTTGCGGGTGTGGGTATCATCGTCTAACACTGATAAAGGTGAGGAAACAAGGGAAAAGCATATATATATATATATATAGTGGAATGACGTGTACATCATAAGATAGTGGGCATTGTCCAGTAATCCCATGGCAATGTGCGTAACCAAAAAAATTCCTGGTCACCCTAAGATAAAATAGAACGTCACTATTCTCTCCTCGATTTGCACTATAAAGTTTTCAACTGTAATTTTTGTATATACATATATATATATATATATTGCAGTGTTATTCACTGTCTATTCCGCGTAGATTGTAAACGACTATTCCTCTTTGGGGTTGTTTTGCTCGTTGAACAGTCCCTTCCACCAATCAAATCAAAATCAGTGCTCTTTAGGAACTCATTTCTTGAAGCAATGACAGATCGGAAAAGCTTCGTTTGATTTCCATTACGTGGTTTTAAATAACCAGAAATGCATATATCAAATTCAAGAAACAAAGCAAACCCGTGAGCCGCCGACTCATTGAACGCCGCCAGACGATCAATCAACAAAACTACAAATTCCCTCGGGATAGTAATACCGCTAGCAAGAAACACTGTCATTATCTTCGCAGTTACCTCAGGTGTATTTGTATTCTTTAAAACTTCACACAGAAGCACTTCCGCGGCAGATAAGCCATGAGGTATGTCCACAAACAAACTGACAGGGACGGTGGCATCTCTGGGTGTTTTAATCATTTCTACAGATTTTAGTTTACTTAACGTCGGAGCCGAAGAAGATGTGTCTTTCTCCAGTATATGCGCATCTTTACTTGATAACGGGGATGTTTTACTTACGACAAATGCCTCGTTCACACCGCCACTGTCGTATCCATATTTCAGGCTCGAACTGCCAAGTAAGTCCACTGGAAACGGTACGCCCTGGTTATCAAATCCTTCTAAAAAGCTGACAGCGGAAACAAACATATCGAATACACCGCCCTTTTGAGTGTTAATTTTCAAGAAACCCGTAAACTGCGCATATTTGAAGCAGCCAAGAGACTTCTGGCCACATATTGCTACCTGTCTCATCCAGCAACCATAACTACGCTGGGTATCCTAAAGTCCCTCATGTAGAAAGACCAAAGAATAGCAAAGGCGCTTGGAAAAAAAAATTAAGCAGACATGCTCAGAAATTCATTTGACATAATTGACCCTATTCAAAATGGAGCAGCCAAAAATTAAAATGTACATAAAAGCCCCACTAAGACATTTTAACACCGAAAGAGAATAACTATTGTCCGGCAAGGGATTAAAGTGATAATTTGTATGTACATATATACGATCACAAAAATTGCTGAAAACTGTACAGGCACATATCAGATATGGACAGACACACCAATCGTGAAACAAGAAAGAACAACTATATTGTCTGTATTTTTTGAAAAAAAACGCATCACACTACTCTCCACAAAAGCAGCTAGAAGGAGAAACAGAAGAAAACATTATTGTATCGAAGGTTACTAGAGAGCAACCGAAAACGATGCATCGACCGTCACAAGCTGAAAAAGATGAGAATCGGGATACTGCAGTATGATTAAAGTGAGTTTCAAACAATGGATATATGTTATAATGCAATAACATCCTTCATCGTAGTTTTTGAGCTGAAAATACAACAGGATTCATACACCCAAGTCCGGTGTAAAATAACAGCATTACAATGAACTTGTAGCACTGGACATAATTCAAACAAATTTCAGCATTTAAAATGTAGGGTAGGGGCGGGTGCAGCACTGTGAAACCACTCTCACCTCGGCCGAGAGCTTTAAGTTCTTGGACTACCTGCTTGAAACTCCTTTTCAATTATCAGGGCAACGTGTCACGCGATGGAATCGGAGAAACAGGAAAACAACACCCAACCGGCGAAATGCCGAGGTGTTATGTGCGCCTTCACCTGCATTTCTCCCTTTCGTGCGTTGCGAAGAGTCACGAGGGCGTGGGCTGCCCATAAGAAAAGGACGAAAAGACGCATCACGGAACCAACCATCAGGAAGCTTGACCTTCACTCTCCCAGAGCGGAGCAGAACAGATTCAAGGAGCAGGCCCACGCCCGGCACCCACTAACCAAAAGCAGAAATACGAGGATAGCCGCTCGACGGGAGCCCGTGCAGGCATGCCAAACATGCTCATTATTGAAGAATGAATGTCACAACTCTACCCCAACAACCGAGCACGTGGGAATCTGTCTGGTGAAAGGCAAGTTCACCTTAGTGACGGAAACAACGAAAACGATCAAGGGTGTGACGTACGCGCATCCTCCCTGGAGTGCTGCCCGCTGCCGCGGGGTCATACGAAATCTGGGGTAATCAATGCAGAACTCACGATAAAGCGTTCCCCCTGGCCTCCTCGCCGCAGGTGTGCGACACCAACCGGTACTCCACAGAGGAGGGTATGAAAGGCTGCGCATCATGCAAGGCACGTTCTGGGCATAGTTATTGACTCGAAACGCCGTGCAGAACAGCCACGGGTAGAAGGCAACCACCAGGTGCGAAGACTGCTCTACGCCACCCAGAAGATGCTAAGATATTTGGTTTAACCCACGATATGTGGCAACGCGGTAACGAGAACACTCTCCGAGAAGCAAGTTTATATAGGACCGCGGGCTTGCAAAGAGGCACCCCAACACCAGTCAGTGGGCCACGGAGCCCCAGTAGGATCGCATTGCAAATAAACTCTATTAAATGGGAAAGCACCATGAGGTCACAATAATCCGGTAATCCACCAATGGGACAAGTACACGAAAATGGCTTATGATCCCTCGTGCGGCCGGCCCAGCACGTAGTCTGGGTGGCGCCTCCTAAAGGGCAGCTATGGTTCCCTTTGCTAATGACCTGGAAGGGATGAAAGTTCTGCTGAACCAAGGCGTCCATCTAGTACGCATCCACGTTACCACAATAAAGGATGGGCGACAAAAAGCACCGTAGACAGAGAGTCTTCCCCAAACACTGGGAGTTTCCGGGAACTAGCAACATCCCTCGTTAGGGTGCTAGTAGAACGTGAGTCCTCGCGGGAAGAGATGCCTTTTAAGACGGGGCACCTGTACCTGGTGCGCGGGGAACTTGGCATGCAGGGGCCATCGCAGTGCCGTGAAGGATATTAAATAATAACAATACTGAGCTGCGCATTTTGATCGTTACGGGTTGTGTTCGATTTTCTCAGATCAGGGCTACCCGATTTAAGCGGAAATAAAGGAGGAAGTGAAGTCAGAAGTCTTCGCTCGCGCCGCGTTCCCTCTGGTTAACAATACGTTGAGGTTCACCCTAGCGTCTTGGCGCTTGTGAAGATGGAAGCAAAGCCGCTTTAACTCATCGCTATCACAAATTATAATAGAGGTCAAAATGTCTTCCTTGAACGCATCCCTAACCCTTCCCACAAAATTATTTTACTGGGTAACTTTGGGAGATGGAGTTGATACTCCCTTAGACGGCGGCAAGCGCTACCTCCACACAAGGCCTCCAAGTTAGAGGACAAACTTTATTGCATCTGAAAAAGAGCCTGCACAAAATGGGGACTGTGCCTATGTAATGATAATAAACTCAGTCCACGCTGGAGGACAGTGTGGCACATCCACATGAAATCCACAGTGTAGGTATCCCCAATAATGAGCATGTTTGGCATGCCTGCACGGGCTCCCGTCGAGCGGCTATCCTCATATTTCTGCTTTTGGTTAGTGGGTGCCGGGCGTGGGCCTGCTCCTTGAATCTGTTCTGCTCCGCTCTGGGAGAGTGAAGGTCAAGCTTCCTGATGGTTGGTTCCGTGATGCGTCTTTTCGTCCTTTTCTTATGGGCAGCCCACGCCCTCGTGACTCTTCGCAACGCACGAAAGGGAGAAATGCAGGTGAAGGCGCACATAACACCTCGGCATTTCGCCGGTTGGGTGTTGTTTTCCTGTTTCTCCGATTCCATCGCGTGACACGTTGCCCTGATAATTGAAAAGGAGTTTCAAGCAGGTAGTCCAAGAACTTAAAGCTCTCGGCCGAGGTGAGAGTGGTTTCACAGTGCTGCACCCGCCCCTACCCTACATTTTAAATGCTGAAAAACAAATTGCGCCAACATACGTTCAACCATCTTCCCGCGTTGCATCAAACCGCATGAGCTCTCTTTTTTCCTTTTCGATGAGATTGCGGGGTATTTTTGGTTTGGCAAAGATACCGCATGATTTACCGTAAACTCCCTCTAATAAGTAGTGGTGATGCTGATGCGCCGGCAGGAAGGAGGTGTGATTTGGGGGAGACCCCTCATTCCATTGTTTTATGTGGCACGATCATATGTGGAGTCCCCTTGTGGTTTTCGTGAAGGTCCTAAAGTAAAACCACACTCGCACACATAGAACACATATGTGATCACCCGCTCCCTGCTCAATGATTTGTCTTTCATAGGTTCATCCGTGCCATCCCCCTTTTCCAATGCCATCTTCATTGGGACCATCGGCACCTTTTTGTCCGCCTTATGCCCGGCAGCGGTCCTTCTATGAGAGTGATTTTGTTGCCGCAATTGAGTGGCTGGGATTATGCTTTATCTAAAATACCCTCTAATAAACTGTACCGCCTTGCCCCATCCCATGATTTGCTATTACGAAGATAGTAACACTTTCTCCCTAACATCAGTGAGCATGCTCTCCGGCTACTCGATACTTCCCCACTGCTGCTTCAAAAAGCTCCACTCTTGCGGCTTCTTCTGTATTTCAGGCGGTAAAGGGATTTGTTTGCAAAAATCCTCCGTTCATTCTCCTTAGTAATGGAACACTCGTTCCAATTCCGCCGTCCAGACAGTCCTAATTTTCAGGGCATTTTGCTGGAAAACTGCCTCTAAGAGCCGCGTCTCATTAATACGTGACTTCTCATGTCCCAATCACTTAAATCCGGCTTTGGGTATATTCATTCTGGAGATCTCGTCACATTATTTGTTGAGAATACACGGGGGCTCAGTGCTGACGCTAGTTGCGACGTTATGTTTTTCCTCCTCGTTCCGTCCGCGCAACACTCGGCTGACAACACCCTGTTGGCTGAACGGGTTAAACCAATTCAAAAGCTCATCACGCTGTACATAACACAGCTGTGATCAGCAGGATTAACCAGTTTACTTCAGTTAGCGTGCGACCTTGCTTTTAACACATGCTTAATGCTGCACATGTTTCTAATGTTTTTATTGTGGCCTGCATTATGTTTCCCTTGTTCGAAGTCCAACCACCACAGCTCTGGATTTTCTCATACTGCCTCTTTAACACGCCTTATCGTGTTCTCTCTACAAAGGACGGGGTGTGCTGGAGATCGTCGTGGGTGTCAGCGAGGCCCGCAGTGCTTGTTTACGCCGCACAAATGGATGCTCAATATATCTTGCTCTCACTCTGGTAGAATGTAGCCTGCCCGTTGGCTACGCACGAACAACATGAAGAGGATACAACGTCTGATACCTTTCTTAAATGTGAAGTGCCTGTTTTCGGTAGGTTTTGCTTTTCCCCGAGTCTCTGAGTCCATTTTAATTTCCTTCGTGACAGTTTTAGCTTAAATAGTTCCACGAGTTTCTGCGCACTGCTGAAGAATGCCCACGTGTACTGCCAACATGAATACCACTTTTTGCTTTTATCGATGGTTTTCTTTTTTAAATTATGATAACCATTATTTACAGCGGCATTTGGGTTGTGGGTACTGCTTTCCCTTGCCAACAGCTTATCAATCTGAAACGCCATTGTTTCAGTATGCTGGGTTCATTTGGCGGCGTGGTAGTGGTTTCTGGACTCTCTTGTTTTGCTTCAAGGCTTGAGAAACCCTCATGTTAGTGGTAAAAGCTTCATCGTGGCATTATGGTATAGTACCCAGAAATGCTTATTTCACAGGGAAGCCAAGATTTACCACGCAAAAACACTGTCTTATGGACAATGGGAGCCACGTCCATGGAATCGGGGTTCACGGAATTCGTACTTTTTGTGGAAACGAATGCTTTAGCGCAAGCCGATCCACCGAGACGTGGCTGCTGCGTTCCGCGGTTTAGTACCCTGTTTAAGAGGAACCCACCGAAGTCGTGTGCATGCTGCTTACCATAAGGCCTGGGGTGACTTCAGAGAGTGAAACGCCACAGTAACTATGGAGGGGTAGCGGGTTCCAACGGAGACCGTTCCTCCGGACAAATGTGTAAGTCGTGGTCACAATTCACTGGCGAAGTGGGCGGGAAATCATCTCCACCCAAGGGGTTTTTAGTGGGTATTGACTATTTTTCCAAGTCTGAGTCCCACACTATCGCGCTGTGTAGCGTGGTATGCGCAAATGCACTATTTTTTCTTCGCTAGTGTGTGTGGTGGCTGCTTTGGTCGTTAACCAACACGATGAAGAAAAAAGTCCTTGGAAAATTTTATCTCCGTGGTCCTGTGAACCTACCTTCTAGAATCGTTTTCCCATATCCTTTCGAGGAATGCCTCAGCCACCTCCCCTGCTACGTATACAACCGGGCTTTCTTGTCAAGCGGTGATAACTCAGGTGGTGAATTTTGCGTTGGCGTTACGCTTTTTCCATCGGGATCACCTTAGCCGCATTATTTCCATGTGTTGACGCAGTTTCAATGAGCACACTGGTGGCCCTGCTGAGCTTTGCAAACCTGCACCTCGGATGTTGTGCTACCGGCAAGGAGTTTGAATCTGGGGAACTGTGGTGGTTTTCTTTTAAAAAAAACAGTCCGTCCCGTGGATTGGTGAGGTGCAATAATATGATTGTAACACTCAGCTGTTAAGCCCTACGTGGTCCTTCACAATATAGGCTTTAAGGGCCCTACGAAGAAAAAGTTTTATGTAGACGCTACTGCATTTACACGGTGTCGCGACAGTTATTGAAGGTTTTGAGATGCTTTACCTTACTTGTCCATGTCCTACTGACTTGACATCTTTTTTTCCTTGGTCCGCATGTTTGTACGGGCTCAACCGTCTGTTTCATAGCTCACGAACGACCTTCCTCTTTTCACGGACAGTTTTCAAATCCTGTTCAACGTCCCTCTATTCTCAGCATTACTGGGTTTTCTTTGTGGGATGAAGAAATCTGCCGGGATTTCGGACAGATTCATTCCAACACAGTCCGTATTAACCTACTCAGCCACCAAAGCTATAGCCACATGCCTAATGCAGGGCTTGGAGTGTGTTCCACATCGGGGCGGGGGGAAAAGAAATAAGGGTATAACGGTCACAGCGGATGCATATCCACTTGGATGTTGAGGAACTGTGGTATATTCGTACACTGGAAAGGACTTTTGGTGCTGCTTGTCACCTTTCCATACTCATCTGGGGCTCTTTGTATGCCAACCATGACACCAAAAACGGCCTGTGCGGCGTTGATGTTTGAATTTCTCTTGGAGGGAGGGTCATGGCTTAGAGCACTGTGCTGTGGTTGGAGTTGTGAGAACGTTATCAACCGAACCGTCATCGATACGATGTCTAGTGGGGAACCTCTACAACCTTAACTATTCTTTAAAAGTCGTCTGGGAGGGCCCAATGATTTACAATGGAGCGTCGCTCGCGGGAGTACGTTCTGCTGTGTCTGTGTAGCCCCCTTTTTCCAAGTGGTGGAGGTTATGAATTTCTCCGAGCTGTCCGTGCTGACCATGGATCTATATTTCCCTTAACATAACTGATTTGATGGGAAAATGCTTTGCCGGATATTACCATCATACAAAATTTTTAATAACGCAGATCAACACGTCCCCAGTAACATTTTAGGCGTGAACACTAAAATATGTTCTCAGTTTTTACTTTCTCAGCCGTGTTGAATTCATTCGGGTCTCCAGTGTGTGTGTGGGGTCAGGCTGTCGGAAATTTGATCCCCCCTTGTTCTGCAATGTATATGCGCCAATCGGGGATACCTACCTTTACACGTACCATCCCGACCATGCTCCAAGATTTCCCCTTACCGTTGGCTGAGAAATGTGCCGAGGAGTGGGGCTGTTCTTCGTAGGGCGTTGCGGTGAAGTGCACATGCGAATGCTCTGCGTCTCGGCAAAGTAGCTTTATTGAGGGCGCAATGAACACCTATCTCACGACAAAGCTTCACGTCCCCGTAGGTCGAAAGGCGTGAGGATTCACCGGTGGCATTCGTCTATACATCCCTTCGGGTTACGAGGCATTGACAGTCCCACTGTGACTTACCCTTTCCGTGTTGGTTTCATGCCTGCGTCGAGGAGTGTTGTTGTGGAATTCATGGGTTTCTGGCGTGCCCCATAGATGGGTGCTGTGGTTTTGTAGACTATACCTATAACTTACCACCCCCGTCGGGGGTGGAATGGCTTGCGGTTGTTGATTATTTGAAAAGACGCTGGTGAACGTCCATGGCCAACTTTCACAGGTGAAGGCGCGTTACTCCGCACTGTCGTTGTTGTTAATGGACTCCTGTGCCACTCTCTTTAAAAATCTGTTCGTCATGTTCACTGGCTACTTCGTCTCAGGGCTTGTATGGCAGTGTGCATATACTTGGTGTTAATAAAAATAAAGTGGGAGAGATTAATATGGCTATCCTTTCGAAGGCAAGCGCGGAGCAGTAGCGACCCCCTGCCAATGTGCGAGCAATCCTCCTTTCCTCCTCCGGGTATATAGATGTAGCGGTATCGTCAATACAGTTATTACGGATGCCACCGTTTCATGCAGCCTATGGCAATGAGGGGTTGAGTACACTTTCCTCATGCTTTGTTCCGGAACCCGAGTTTTGCGGAATGCGTAGCGGCCTGCCAGGATGGTGTTGTGACCTTGCGTGCCCTCTGCCGGATTCTAGTGCCCCAGAGAGTAACGTGGAATAGACCTAAAGTGTTACCGCCACTCAACATGATCGACTCCTGCCAGTCTGCCGATATGTCATTCGCTTTTTTCTGCTGTATGAAGAGTTAACCCGTGTTCTACATTAATATAACATTTGGCGTAATTTCAATAACGTATGGTCATGAATCATGTATTTAACCTAACAGAGATATGCCTTTGCTTATAAGATGCAAACTGTTCATTGGTTTGACTAGTCTTCGATGCCCCTCCCTGAGTCAACGGGATGTCCGGGCGGTTTTCTTTTTTCTCGGCGATGCGCGTTGCCTCTTTTTCTTCGCTTCCTTTTGGGGCCACTCACGGTGGTGATTGTACATGCTACGCTCATAAAATCTGTATACCTGAGCAGCGTGATAGCACTATTGGGAAAAATTGTCCCTTGATTTTATTTCTTCTTCCTTTTTATATTTTCAGCCTTAGCCCTTTTCTAAAACCTGGCTTACTGTGCCCTTCTCTGTACTTGCTTGTGCTGTCGTTGGGTGTCAAATACTTGATGCATACATATGTCTTCGATAAACCTCACGCACGCCTTTTTCCGTACTTCACTGCTTTTAAAGTTTCAAAGGGAGGCTTTTTTCATCCTGATGAGCAATGAGAATGTCAGCAACCTGCTTGTCCCCGAACCATCCTTAAGGGAATCTTCTCTGAATTGCAAGTATGAGAAGCACATTGCTCCCTTGCCTAAGCCCACTTATTCGACATTTTATGACCAAGGCAAAGAGTATGATGGGACTCACCCGCGGTACTTTAAGCAACGAAGTGCTGTCATTGGCCCTTTAGTCAATGACACTATCGATCCTAAAAGCTTTTTACGAACAGGACAAGGCGTCAAGCACTTTGTACCCCCGATACCACATAAGAAGCAACATAAAAGAGACGTCCTAGATTGTGGTAACACTGGGATGCGCGCGCAAACCGTTGAAAACCATGCAATCAAAAGGTCAGCTGGATGCTCGTCGAAGGATGGAAAACCCGCAGAATATCCGTATGGCACTGTTAAAGGTGGGGGGGATTTTGCAGACGATGGGTCTCCTACAGATAATAGTAAGGAGTGCCCTAAGCAGCTACAGCAGCTCCAGCATGACGTTATAAATACAGGCACCGGTGAACATGGAGACAACACAGGTGACTTACTTGCTAACGGAAACAGCTTCGCAGATGGCGCAACAGGTGGAGATAAGAACTTCCAACGGGGGTTGTTGGGTCGTCCAGTTGCTAGGAAGGATTTTGTATCATCAAATATCATAAGTGCCGAGAACATGGTCCCCAAGCGCCGAAAAGATCAACCTGAGAATCCTACATGTCGTAAGACGTTTGGCCAAGTGCCTGGTTACATAGGACGTGTTAAGGAGCAGATTGAAAGGGAGCAGATGCAACTAAAGGCAGTGGCAGACTCGCAAGCTCGTCAACAAATGGAGAGAATAGCAAAGTATGTGTACCGACTGGATGAGCAGGAGCAACAGAGCATGATCCGTAGGCTCAGAGCAAAGCTGTCTGAAAAATCTGCTGAGCTAAATAAAATGCCATTCACGAAGGACACGTTCGTCCATATGAAAAGAAGGTCTAATCTAGAGAAGTATATCAAGGATATCGAAAGTGCCCTAGAGAAACTTGAAAAGGACGCTATTTTCGTTTATAATGATGACCCAAGGGTTGCTCATTGGACCAGGGACGCTGCTTTTGAAGAAGCTCGTCGGTTCGCATCGAGCTAGACATTAGAAAAAAACACTATGTATGATGTACAGCTTTTTGACAATGGGACTTATTTTTAGTATTCTATTTTTGATATGCTACACCACGCAATGTATTTCAAAGACTGAAAGGTCTCATGACGTTGTTTTGCCTATGTATTTCTCCATAACACTTATCACCCTATTTTTTCACGAATACAAGTAGCATAATGCGTCGTTGGTTACGCATTAATACTTCGGAATTTTCCATTGTGAGGGGGAAATTTGACGATATTACTTACATGCGGGATCAAGTGAAGGCTCTGAATAGTCGTGTTGCATTTATCGAAGAGAACCACACCCTCAAATCGTTACTCGCTTTCTACAGTTCTCGACCGCTGAGTAACGTAAATACGCCAAGCAAGTTTATAAGCTACTGTGCGGAATCTGATCACAATGCTAAGGTATTTTGTCACGCAGAGTTGCCAACGTTACTTGCAAAACTCATAACTACCATTGATTCCTTTCCGTGCGGGCTTAATGCTATGGCACCTATCGTGTCTGTGAGAAATACATATTTGGACTCGTTCAAAAAGATAATCAAATGTGAATTCCCGCAAGATGGTGCAAAGAGTGGGGAGTTTTTGGACGTAGTGAAGGAACTGGAGGAAAATCACACGAAAAGAGACGTGTTGCTTGCCATGGGAACTGGACTTTTGCAACTGAAGGACCTCCTCTCCTGCCACAAGCGGTTTATTCTAAAAAATACTGGTGCGTGCGCGTACAGAGAAATTGAATCGCAGTCAAACGAATGGCTGACAGATCTTATTGCCCCGATGGATGAGTTCTGCTTTCGTATGGTGAATTATAACTTTCTTTCTCGGATGTTGTTGAACTCTGAGGTTGTAAAAAATAATATGGCAGATTTGATTGACATGCAGATTGATCTCGAGAAAGTTGTGCGCAATGCCGTTGATGATGCACGATTCATCTGTACCAATTTCTACGGAGCATGTCCAGATGTGAAGTTTATTGTATTAAAAGATGAAAAACCATTGAAGCTGGCGTATCTGAGCTCCACAATATCGTATGTTGTCATTGAGCTAATGAAGAACGCATTCAGAGCAACTGTGGAGTCTCACGCAGACCTTTCGTCGCCTTGTATCAACTGTGACGATATGCCTCCCGTTGAGATTCTAGTAAATGTCAAAGAGAGACCCAACCACGCTTGCATACGTATATCCGATGAGGGCCACGGGATGACACAGTCACAGGCAAGAAGGGCAATGAGCTACGCGTATACATCGGAGAAGAACTGTTTACTTAGCTCTAGTGGGGGGAATGGAGGAAGTTTTGAGCAAGTGGCCCCTTTGGCTGGTTATGGATTTGGTCTTCCTATGTCAAGAGTTTATGCACGTCATTTCGGCGGCGATCTTGTGCTTAGCACAATGGAAGGGTACGGAACCACTGTGTATTACTTTATTCAAACCTGAAGCACGATTCCTTTGTTTTACCGCGCACCCTATTTTCACCCATTAGTCAACAGTTTTGACTGTTTCTGGTAGACGTAAACTCCTCTCACATCTTGATTACAATTTGTGCGTGTTTTTTCTTTATTGGGGAAGGTGTAGGGCGTGTTCAAAAATCATTTTATGCTTTTCTCTATACTACCGTATCTGGAGAGCTTCCAAGTGCTTTTAATCAGTGATTGTTGACTTTGCTTATACCACCCAACTTACAGCCTTGTTGTCCTTCCTCATTCTTCCAACGAAAATGGTAACAACGTTATTACTATAGACAGTTGTGCGGATGATTAGTGGCCTTAGGTACAATCTTCATTCTTTAGGGTTCTCTTGCTCCTAGCTTTGTCCTTTTCCCCTATCTAGTGAAAAGAATGGATGATGGTGAGTGCCTCGGCACATCATCTATCCCATGGAGAATGATGCTAGACTACGAACGTACGGATGCTATTGTTCAATTACGCCGAAAGCTAGCGCACTTTTCGTCTGATAGCCTTACATTGGTTGAGCGGGAGGAAGTTATTTGCTCATCTGGTGTACCGCCCACATGTACAGATTCACTTTTCATTTATGGCTCTGTTGGGGTTTCTCGCAAGGAAGCTTTTTTGCGGGTCCTTAGACTGACTAGATTGAAGCTAGTGAAGGATATAGCCTCGCAGGTGGTCATAACACCCCAGGTAGGGGACCCATTACCAAGCATATCGCTGCTACCCATGTGGGAAAGTGGGCAATCCAGGAGCTTTCGTAGATGGAACATTGTTTACTGGGCAATGCGATGTGGGATCCTACGGGGCATCAAAAAGCGCTATGAACGAATGCAAATGTATTTGGATCAGATTGTTAGTATTGAAGACGGCGGTGGCAACTTCTTCGTGCGAGAGAGGGAAGAAGCGGCCTCCCTCCAGGAGGAAATATTCAACAAGACATATCGGGAGCTTCAGGAGTGCATAAAAGAAGATAAAGATTTGCCTTTTGATCTTTATTATAATGCGTGCAACGAGGAAAAAATTAGCCTCCCTCTTGTTGTGTCGAATGTACCAACGCTTATCGTTGTTTGGGCGAGTTGGGATGAAAAGTCAGTTGACTGGCTCAGGAAAAGAATTTTCAATATGGAAAATGTTAAAGCATTTCAACAAAGCCCGAGAAGCGACCGTTCTCTCGGAAGAATTGATCCGTGGTTACAGGTTGTGGGAGAATTTACACACGTCCCCTCTACGTCCAGGAGTGCCCATGTAGAGTATAACGCCTCTAATAATAATAAACGTGCACAAATAGTTCTGGTTAGCATTGATAGAGAAATGACAGATGCTACTCGATGCCTGAAAGGACTGATGGGTGAAATTGATGGCTGGGAGAGCACTATTGTTCCTCTATTGCCTTTATGGGCTGGTCCGGATTGTATCAAAAACGATCTGACAGCTGTGATTAGTATCGAAGAACTTCCATATCTTATGGCAGTACAGCGTGGGGGTCGTGAAGCAAAAATGGGTCGCAGGAGGCGCCCGCTCATATGTTACGCGACATCAGACAGACAGGATGAGGTGACTCCGGCACACTCATCCACTGAGAATTTCGCTGCTCAACTAGGACTTAAAACGAAAGATTTAGTTGAATGGCATAATATTGAGGAGAAGGAACGGATGCAAGTGATTAATGGTATTACACAATTTCTTTTGTCCACTGATGCACCATTACGACTGTGCTCTCGAGTGGATAAAGTATATAAACGACCTAGGGTCCGTGGACTATCCGAATCCATTGAAATAGAGAGAAATATATCGTCGTTTGTAAATATGTCGGGTATGATATCCGCGCTTGATCTGCCCAAGCTGAGGGATGAGTTGCGTTTTCTTTCCAATATTGCAGAGTGTTACATTGACTTAAAGGTTGTTACTCCGTCGCAGCCGGTGCTGACCGTACTAATTCCCACCACACCAACAAGGTATGTTCATGGGACACTAAGGAGCATCACCTGTAGTGAGTGTCATCAGGATGTTTTTATAGACAAAGAGTGCCACTTTAGGTGTATTCACTGTGATCAAGAGGATGGAGTACTATGTAAAATGTGTTTTACAAACACCAAACACCCACCTCACCACATACTCCTCAGAGTAAGTGTCAACGTCCCAACTATTCTGCATGTGCTTTGGGGACCTTCCAACGTCGCAACGTTGGAGCTTTTCCGTGGTACGCTTATTGAAAACAAGATGAGCACGCATATTGGTGTGTACTGCAACCTATGTAATGTACTAATACGTGGTTTTCGGTGGAAATGTGCGATGTGCTTCCAGTTTGACCTTTGTAATAACTGTGGAGAGGGGGTCTTCTCTGCAGAAGCTGCTGGTTGTGGACTGTCTCAGATACCTTCAGGCGTTTTAGCAGACACTCGACAGCCAGGTACGGGGTTTTCTCATCCGCGGGATCACATGTTTCTATGCATTCGACACGGATGTGGCTCTGACGGTGACGCATGCCTAAAGCCCATGGTGGATGGTAATGCATTGAAGCTTCTTTTAGATGTTAGTAGGCGGTATGTGACTGGGTGACGCGATGTTTGACCTTCTGGCAGATTCCTCCTTCTCTCGAGGAGATGTTTATCATATCTGCTTTTTTTCTATACAAGAAGCTTGCTTCTGCGCGTAGACCGGCCTGCGTTAGACGTAGTCATTTTACATTGTGAAAATGCTCCTCAGACAGGCTTGTTCAGCATTAAGCACTATGATATTTCTTCCGCGCTATAGAATCTTAATTTACTAACCCGCTTTCAGAGGGTTCTGTAGTCTTGCTGGTTTGTTTCCGCAAAACATATTTATTTCTACCACTGCATTGGAACATATACTACGCACATTTCTGTTCCCCTTACCTCACCATGCTCTTCCACGCCTTGTGCAAGTTCACTTGGAAGTGTTTTGTTTTGCTGGAATTTGTAGTCAAATAATAAGCAACGCAGGGCTTGAAGTCGGAGGTGGAGTTGCTAGCGGCTTTTCAGGGAGGGCTCCCTGGAGTAGCGGAGCTTTTGCCCGAGGACACCATAGTGCACAACGTTATGGGCTGTGCGGGGAGCAGTGCAGGCCGTCACTGCAAGGTGCAGATGCAAAGTGTGAGTGATGAGAGCATGGTTCAAAATGAGTCACCCATTAAAGCGCAAAAGAGTGTTATTCTGCACGAATCTTCAGCCGAGCTATCCCCGTTGCCGGCGGGCTTGGGTGAGTGGATTCAACTCCCGACACAGCACGAACATTCGGGAATGTTGTGCAATGATATACAGCTTGTGGGGGTTCGTACGGCAAAGGCAAGCCCATCGGCAAGTCCCTGCAAAGCGGAGGTTGGAGGCGTTAACTATGGACTCCGAAGCCAAAGTTCCCATTTTGAGGACGACATGGGACTTTCGATGCGCAGTAACTCCAGCAACATGCAATTATTCCATACTCAGAGACCGCAGCATTTAAGAGAGGAGGAAGTCACATGGGAGTGGTGGAATAATCAGGTAGAAAAACTTCTTGTGACAAAGGACCACAACTCTCGCACCAGACTTCAGGATATTCCCAATCGCTTGTTGAGGCAATACTACATAGATAAGGATCATATAGAGTTGGACTTTAGTATGTGTTTTATGGAGAGATCAGCTCCATATGTTTTAGGTCGCCTTCTTGCAAGTCCTCATCTTATTGAAGTCCGGTGGATTACTGCACTGCGCCTTGATAGTAACTACTTTACTGATGAAGGGTTCGGAAACATGCTTAACGTGATGAGTGCGGTGAATGAGAGGCAGTGTATCCTGCCCTTGTTGAGGCATCTTTACTTGAATAACATGAACCTTGACTATCGGAGTCTTCATGGGATTGTGTGTTACTTGTTTCCGGTTAGAAGGTTCCGCCGAGCTCGTGATGGATCACAACCCCAGCCGGATCGAACCATCGCGGGGGAAGAGTTTGGAATTCCTCCGGAGGTTTATTTCCCATTTCGAGGCACTCCGCGCAGAGCCCTCTTCCCGTCTCTGTCGGTCCTGAGCCTGTGTGACAACCCCGGAATTGGCAACGGAGGGCTTGTGGAATTGCTGAGGTGCCTCATCGCGCCGCACTTCGAGGAGAGGGTCCTACCCGTATTGGATTTATCCCGCTGCGGCATTGATGAAGTAGGTGCTAGATACATTCGTGAATATATAGAGAAGCTTCCGGCTGTTCTAAATTATGACAATACTGGGATTGCTGTCCAACGTATCGTGCTCTACGGGAACCGACATAGCATGAGTTGAACGGAGCCCTGTAGCCGGATTAAAAACAAGAAAAAAAACATTTACCGTAATAAATGTAGAGTTCCTTCTTTAACAGTGTAGACTGACTAGAGACAAAAAGTGGGTATCGCAAAAGAACAAGGGTTAAACTAAGACGTTGTTCCGTATTTTTATCTCAGCAACGTATACAGACTCCGGTAACCTGTGTGGGTTTGCATTCGTACGTGCACTGTTCAGACACAAAAGATCAATTATTATTTTTTTCCCTCCTCTTTTAAGAGTTATTTTATGAGTGCCATTCACTCTGACGGGATTGGGGGGGGGGGAGAAGGAGAGAGAAACGGACTGGGGCCACCAAAGCCGCTCGATCATGTCCGCACATGTGTGTATTGGGAATGAGGTAGATGAGAAACGTTCGATAAATGACTGGGTGTTGAGACGAACGCTGTTTGTCGCTAAAATACCTAACGATAGAGAAAAAAATAAATTTGTCTTTTCTTCTTTTCCATAGTTTTACTGAACGTAGCCTTGTCTCGATTCACCTACTTCATTGTTTTGTATTTTGTTACTTTCGTTTCCATTTTATTTTTCACGTCTGTTTGCGTGTCATTGGGCGAATTTATGAATCCCTTTCCACCAGTGGGAGGCTGTACGACCCTCTCACTGGCGTGTTGTTGAGCGGCTATTTTTCGTTTACTATTATTATTACTATTATTAGTACTGTTATGTTAATTTTTCGTTTTTCTTGGCTGGTGACTCGCGACACATATATTATTAAGCGGCCGGGCACGCCAGTTGTTGGCGACTGCGCAACAAAATTATTAAGAGAATGAGAGAGACAGGGACAGAGGTGCATGTGCTGGGAGAAAGGCGCGAAATTTTACGGAGCACATAGAGCGATCCTTTTCTTTTCGGAAGCGTGGCATTGTGAAGGAGGTGCACGAAGCATCGGCTATTTTCGTAATGAAAAGGGGATACAGTCAAGTCGTTTAATTCGCTCTATTTGCCTTTCGCTTTGTACTCCTGCTTACGAGTTACACAAAAATGTCAAGTACGCTAAACCAACAGCATATCCTCACTGCATACGTATATATATCATACACTATAAAATTCAACGTACATGTGCCTGTTATTTTGCCCCTGATTTGTGTACGTGAGAAATTTTACATCTGTGTGCATTGCCGATTTTTTCTCTGTAGTGCGTACGTGTATTCATATCTTCTTCCGCTGTGTAACGTGTGTGTGTTAGAAATCGAGTAGGTGTTACACGCCTTGTAGGAAACTATTTGTATCGTATAGTTAGGAAAACTAGTGTAGATATTTGTGTCTGTGTTTCCGTAGCCGTCATGTTCCACGCATCCCTCATGGCGCGGTCTTTTTCACAGGAGTCCTTTTATCGTATGAGCAAATACATGAAGAGTCGTAACCCCAATGAAAAGTACCTTCGCACGGGCCATATTGTGCTCGAAACCCTCAAGAGGTATCACGCATATGTTCTAGCGCTGGTGTTTACCCTCGGTGTCACGTGTTACGACCAGCTTAAGCACCCAGAGAAGGTTCGAATTCCCATTCATGACGGCCGGTCTCTTGTTCTTTAGCCAGTGACTTAGCGTCAGGAAAGATACGACTACCGTACGAAAGGCGCACACGCTTTTTCCCACTGAAATGATGGGTATGGAAAGCTAATGGATTGTTTGATTTCCACTTTGTTGTGGATGGGAGAGGGGGACTTCGATACAGATCGTGTCTTCAACGACTTGCCGTTTCAGGTGATCTCGTGTTGAATTGGTCAACGTATCTTTTTTAGATCCTTTTGATCATTCGTGTGTGCCTCATACTTTTTTTTTTGCATCTGTTCCCTTTTTTCCATTGTTACTTGCCTTACCCCTCGCTTTTTTTTTTTCGAGTTTTCACCAATTTGCCCCGTGTTTCGCAGCGAATTGCCGTTCTCACCACAGGCACCATGAACTCTTCGGCAAGAAAGGGGACAACAGCGACGGCTTTGATGTCGACAAAGAACTTCCTCGAGCTGATCCCGCTGGATGTTGATCTGGAGACGACGCGGCAGTTGGTTCTTAAGGGAAAAAATATCACCGCAATTCCTCCCAACATTGGCGTGCTCCTTCGGGAGGTTAGGCGGCTGGACTTGACTGAAAATGACATCCGCGATGTGGCGCCGCTGGCCACACTAACGAATCTAACCTCCGTCAACCTTACAAAAAACCAACGGTTGCTCTCTGTAGCGGCGCTCGCCCCATTGCAGCTCACTGTGTGTGTCCTGGCGCACTGCGGCCTGCGTTCTCTGGCTGGACTCGAAGGCAGTGCGGCAACACTAAGAACTTTAATTGTGAACGACAATAATTTAGTCCTACAGTCCCCTCATGGCTGCAGCGTTGATGGGGTTGAGGTGGAAGATCTCGGGATAGCAGTGAAGAACTATGAGGTCATTGCGTGCTTAACGGGTTGTGAGACGCTTGTTCTTTCTCGTAACCCGCTTCTTTGTAGCCTTTGTGTTCCACAAGCCGCGGAAGGAGAAGGAAGGGAGGGACGAGAAGAGAAGCCTGAGGCGGGAAGTGGACCCGAGCGTGAGCAGGACTGGACTCATCCCCTCTCTGCAATAACGAAGATGTCCTCCCTGAAGAAACTTTCACTCAGCGACTGCGGCTTAACGCACTTACCGCGACGGTGGTTTGTTCCGATGGTCACTGAATTGCGGCTTAGTCGGAATAAGCTGACGACACTGGTCCCTGAGGGTGTTCTGTTCCGCTCTGTCAAGATTCTCGATGTCAGCCACAATGAACTGGAAGAGGCATCTACGTTGCGCCGGTGTCGCTTCGTACGCCACCTGAGCGTGTGTGGAAACCCTTTCATGGAAAGCGGCAAGGTGTCAATTGGCCTGAAGAGAAAAGCGGGTGAAGGGGACGGGAATCTTCAGGATGGCGAGGACGATGTTCCGCCCACCCCGGCCAGGGCGCGGGGGGCCGTTCTGCGCTACCTCATGCGGGTCATGCCCCACTTGGAAGTTCTCGACAGCACCCCCTTGGCGCGATTCATGGAGGGCGTGACCAATGAGGAGCAGCTTGAAAAGGAGGGTAAGTCGGTACATACCGCAAAAGCGAAAGGTCAAAGCGGTGCCGATGTGGCTGGTCAGCAGGCAGTGGTGGAAGACGAAGATCATGTGTTAGATCCACCTGACGTGTCGGAGCCGGCTAAAGCGCCGATTGTTCGGCGGGAGCATACAAATCTTCTCGCAACGAGGAAAAAGAAATATGCCCAGGGTGCCGATGTTGCAGAAATAATGATTAAGCGAAAATCAGAGGTAAGTGGGTGGTAGTTCACGAGCGATGATCAGATACCTGAGGGGCTTTGAAGAACACGTAATGCGGCGCAGTGGCGACATGCGGCCAATATCAATCACAAAAAAAGCCGAAAGAACCGGCACGAAGGTGAGAAGCAAAAAGCATTTATTTCTAGAGAAATTATTGCAGTGTACTTTGTTTTCATTTTATTATTCAATGAACTTCACAGTATTTTTTTATACATCACTTTCATTGTACGACGATAAAGTACCTTCCTGCTACTCTACAGCTACCTAGAGTTTCGCTAGGCCGTATTGGCATAGATTTATACGCCGAGTAACCACCCGGCGATTGCAAGAGTAGCGTGCTAAACGTAAAAGGAAACAATAGCAAGACTCACCTGTGCCATTGTGTGTTTACAAATGTCCATTTTTTTTATATCTTCCCCGTTCGTACGCTTTTTGCCTGTACGTGCAGGATCAAAAAACAACAACAAAAGCTGAATACTACAAACAAATTTCTCCAATTCCTTTTGCCCCATTTTGTGATATCGCCTTTCCTCAGTCTTTTAATTACTCATCGTGTTCGAGCAGTGATGTGGCGATGTAGCACCACCACCGTAAGATCGCTTGTGTCATGTGTCAGTTCCTCACGAGCCTTCTTCCCGTCATGCATCGTGCGGTCGCCTGAGGCGCACGGATCCTTCCATTTTCAGGTGCCGGAGGCGTCACTTCGATCAGAGCTCTCCGCAAGCAGGGGGCTCAGGTGCAGGAGGAAAACAGCGCATGCCGGCAGTAGCGGTAGCACCGCAGCGACACGGGGAATGTGTCTGACCCCGCGGCGGGATCGCATTGCGACTTACGCAGCAACTCAGCGGGCTGAACCAAACCGTAAGGCTACTCCGGGTGACGTCGGTTGGCCTCCCGAAGGTGAGTGCGCGGATGGAAGCGCACTGAAAAAGATAAACATCAGAATTATCTCATTGGTTTAACGTGGATCGCAACTGGCTCCTCTCCTGCCTTTGTTAGTTTCTTTCATTGTGCATTTTTCACGAGTGTTTTTATTTTTTAACATATTCTTCTGTCTGTTTGTGCGCTCGTTCATTGTCGTTCATTTTGTATCACACCAACGCCAGGCGTGTAAGTGGTCTTCCTTTTCCACTCCTTTATTGCTTTCACCTCACTCATGCATGCCTTCACGTGTCACTGTCGTCGCTTCTTACTAATTATGAATTCGTTTCTTTCCACCTTTTGCATCCCTCGCTCCTCGCCTGAGACCAGCCGCTGCAGCAGCCGGCCCACTGCAAGTGCTCCGCCCCTCCCACATTGCTGAGCACTGCTGTCACGGACGCATGCAGGGCAGCACCGTGCCCGATGGGGGATCTCCTGCGTTTGGCGGGTTATCAGGTACGAGAAGAGGAAAGCGGGCGCGCCAGTTGAATGCAGACGAAGCTGGCGGGTGCGGCGTAGCCCTCGCGCGGGATGTTGTGTTCAAACTCCCAAGAGGGAAACTCTCCAAGTGGCTGAACTCTCCGCCGTGCTGCCTGTGCGATGTACGTCCTTCACCGCTAGTTACAGTAACAATGCCTTACCTGTGCAGTGTGCCACCATACCAGGCTTTTTTGCACCGTCCTCCGCCTCTGCCGCATGCAAGCCGCGCTTGCGCTGTGTCCTGCAGAGGGCTCTCGCCGAGGTGCGGCAAGAAATGGGCTCTGTGGATAATATTCCCAGCGATTCGTTGCTTGTGATAGCCACCCCCAGCGAGGAGCAGACCCCGGGGTTGTGCGAATCAGCAGGATTCGGCAATGCGCGAGCTTTGTTGGGGCTCTGCGTGGCACGTGAGTTGAGCATGGCGTATCGCCTGCACTGCGAGCCGAGTCTTGAACCCGACAAGCGTGAGACATGCGGTAGCGGTGCGCCGCGGCTCGAGGAGGAATGCTGCCATGGCTGGGAGAAGTGTGCGATGAGGGTTGGAGATACGCGGTGTGTAGGGTCGGCGTTCTGCGGGGTGCAACTCGTATGGGTGGCGGAGCAGTACCGCCGCGGCGGCGTGGCCAACGCGCTGGTGGATGTGGCCCGGCGGCACGTGAGTTACGGCTTCGATGTGCCCGTGTGCCAGGTTGCCTTCTCGGAGCCGACGACGCTTGGTGCGTTGTTTGCACGAAGGTACAGTGGTCGCCCTGATTTTCTCATATTTTAAACTCTGTGCGGTGGCACGATCTGTTTCGGTATGAGGTGTTTTCCCGCGGTGCATGTTGTGTATTGTGCCTGTTTTACGGACCTGTGACGCAGCAACGTAAAGAACCCTTTCTTCTCGTGAATAGGGAAGTTTCATTTGTCTTGTGTTGGTGTTCATTCATGCTGCTCGCGTTGGTACTAAACCATTATTGTGTTTCTTTCCAAACTGTGCTGATAGAACTGATATAGTGGAAAAACGAGCGACAGCTAAATAGTAATACGAAGGGAGGTTGAAGTGTTGTCTGTAACGGCCAAATACCCATTCGGGCGGACGCACGTGCATTGGGTGTCATTGTTGATAATAGCTTGCAACTGAGTGATATGCTCACCGGAAGCTCTTTGCTGCAGGAATTGGAGGGCCTTAGCCGGGGCCAGCGATACAGGCGTGTTGTGGAGGTCGGTCGAGCAGCGCGTGCCGGGGGCAGTGAGTGCAGGGAGCACGTTGTGCTTGTGGAGCTTTCGCGATCGACCGTGCCGTATGAGCGCCTTATTGGAGCACTGGGGCTGTGGCAGACCGGCAGCTCTTCGGAAACTTTGAGAATTCTGAGTGACCCGTGCGACCGCGTTGCTCGCCAGGCCATGTTCCCGGCGGCAGAAGCAATTCCGGACGAGAGCCTCCTGAAGGTGTTTGATGAGATTCCGCTGCAGCGCCTCGCGATGTTATGTGGTTGCCTCGAGCGCAGCGGGAGGGTTACGGCGCTGGTGGACCGCTACGTCATGGCGGTGAGCCCCGTGGTGCGGAAGGGTGTTGGGCTCACGCTGCTGTGCTGGGCTTCGCCTGCTGTCCTGGCTGCTCAGCCCGCTACCACATTCTACCTTCTTCGGAAGAGCGAGAGTGCCGTTCTGGTGCGGCGTAACCCCGACTTTGCAGTGTCACTTGTGAAACAGTGCATTGAGACTAAAGAGTCGTTGAGCCCCGCTGCTGTTTCACAGGCGAACTGCGTGTTGTTCCATCTTCATCGGTACCACCCTTCCATCGGGTTGCAGCTGCTTGTCACCATGATACCGCGTGTATGTACGTCCAAAGGTTGCATAGAGTCTTACGCCAGGATATATCCCACTGAAGTTGCTGAAATTCTGATTAAGCACAAAATGACGAGTACCTTGCACATAAAGCGCTTCCTGGATAAGGTACCACCGGAATTGTTTCTCAGGATGTTCCATGCCGGTGTGTTTCACGAGAAAACCTTCAGGGAGTTCTTTTTTGAGGCGTCGCCCAAGTTGCGCCTCTTCTTATACGAGAATAGCAAGAGGAATCTGTACGACTGTGATGGCACGATGGACATTGATATGATCGAGTTAATTCCCAAGGCTGAGGAACGTGAGCGTGAGGCGCTTCATGCACTCATGAGCGAGAAGCTTAAGCTGGATATGAGGAGCTGGGCCCTTTTCCTGTCACCCCTCCCGTTTCCCAAAGCCATGGAAGTGGCGAAGCAACACCTGAGCGAGAGGGACGTCACCATACGCGCCCAGCTCGTCGGCTCATTGCTTACGGTGGCCAATATCACCCGGAGTGCCTCGACGATATTCTCGACTTTTGCATTAAACGCAGCAACGAAAACGATGTTGTTCGAGGGAATTTTTTGACGAGATTGTCGAATATATCACACCGCAAGTTTGAAGAGCGCCACCTGCCGAAGGTGGAAGCCATTATTCGAGCAGCGCTTAACGCCAAAGACGCTTCGTCTTGCACGTTGGACACGTGCTGTTATATGGTGCTTAAATCAGCATTGGTTTCCGACGCGCTGATCGACAGTCTCCTTCTCGACGTGGTGAGACGAGCGGGCCTCGGTACGAATCTGACGAGGTTCGCACTGGCGAGGCCCACGCTGTCACGCATCTGGGAACGCCTAGAGCCACTGTTGCACGAGGAGGAAGCGGGTGATTCCAACACTTACGCTAAGAGGGGTATCATGATGATGTTTTCCTCCTGCATGCGCGATATCAGCGACCAGTCGCTTCCGTACCTGCGGAAAGTCTGTGAAGAGGGAGGAAGCGCAGCGAGGTCTGCAATTAGTGCACTGTTGAAGTACTTTCCTGCGGAAGCGATGGAGATACTTCCAGGTCTTCTTGAGCGGGAGCCAAAAATAATATGTCAGCAGGAGGTGTATGACGCGGTGGGCAACAATTTGCAGGGCGAGATGCTTGAAAAATTCTTTCGGTGGAATCCATCAAAGGAACATTCCTTAACGAAGGAAGCCTACCCGACCGCTTCAGGGGCCACTCCTGGACGTTTGCGAAGCAGCAAAAGTACGCCGATTCCATCCTGAAGCTGGTGGAGACTAACGGAAAACGGTGGTGGAGTTTGTTATTTTTGACGAAGCCCCTTGATTCCCTTTACAGCGTTAACTTGGCCGACATGTTTTGCGCCGTTATATCCGAGGACAGTGAACCCACGGCACTCCGCGACTGTTTCATTAACCTTCTCGGTCGAGGAGAAAACCCCGACTCCCTGCAGGCACTCCTTGAGACACTTGATGACAGCAGGGCTCCCGTGGGCATATGCGCGATCCAAAAGCGCGCCGCCTCCATTCCAACCTCGCAGCTGTTGCAGATTGTGGACAAGGCCGTGCAGTCGCCGAAGGTGACCGTGCAGAAGGAGGCGCTTCGACTTTGTGCTCTGCGCGACAGCGATGCGACTTTTGATTTTTTGAAGCGCTTGCACACCGAGAAGAAAATGCATGTGGACGTGGAGATTGCGTGGATCCAGGCGTTATTTTCCTTCTTGAACAAACGTGAGGTGTGGGAGTATCTGCACTCTGCCGCAAAGAAGCGGAAGGCTCTTGCGCTGGCCGCCATGGACGTTCCCTACGGTGCATTGGAGGAGCAGTGGCAGCGCGAGGCATTCTCCAAATTGTTTGTCCCGCTGGTGACTCATGCGGAGAACTTTGTGGTGGTTCGCGCGTTGGAAAGGCTTGCAGAGAGGGCACTGCCGGCGTATGACCCGGAGCTGATAAAGTGCCTGTTTAACCTGCTGTTGACGGAGCGGAGACCGGAGTACTTCCCCAATACCCTGCGTGCGTTAGTGATCTCCACTGCCGACGCGCACGAAATCGCCCGATGCCTGGTGAGTGTGAAGCACGATGGTCTGCTATCTGAGAATGTGCATGTCCACTGCAGTAATATCAGTTCTCTGGTGTGTCGGTTTAGGCCGATTGCAACGGCAATGGTTGATACGCTGATCGATGAGGGGCGACAGCCGGCGATTGTGTGCAAGCTCCTCTGCTGGCTGCCACCCGCCGTGGCTGGTGAGTACCTGGAGAAGCTGCTGGTGAAGGGACTTTTCCACGTCGGGTGTGCCACTGAGGTGATGAAAGGCGTCAGTAACTTCGGCTGCGACATGAGCGGTGCCGAGGCTCTCGAGGAGCGGCTGCGTGGCCACGAGAACCCTCTCATGCAGCGCATTGGGCTCGAGATGCTCCAATGGCTGGGTGAGAAGGCGAAGTGGGGCGAAAAGCACAGGAAGGCGTTGAGCGAGTACTGCAACGCGTCCGACCCGTGGGTGGGAGACACGGCAAAACTGTGATGCCGTTATGAATGGTGGTGAATAGCGTCGCTGGTTCTGCGTTCCTATTTTTATACTATTCAGTTTTGTCGTTTCGTTCTTTGCACTCCCTTAATGCCGGCTGGTTCTGCGCTACAAATAGCACGCCCCTTCATCACCATATGATACTTCTCCCGTTTTTTTTCTCTGCAGTCAAAAGTCAGGTGAGCTCTGTTGCTTATGGCTTGACGTGGCGTTACGTATCAATTGTCTTTTCGATGGGCTGTGTTGCTGCCACAGGTGATATGTCCCTGCCACCTCGTGTCGTTTGTTTGATTTGGCCGCAGGGTCCGTTGAGTGGGAGGCCGTGTCCGCTTTCCTGCGTGGCCTCCTAATTACTGATCCCGAGATTGTCGCAGTTAACTGCTTCTGCCAATATTATTATCATCACTATGGTGGTCTGTTTCTTTGGTGGGAGGGTCTTCGTTTTCTTCGTGTGAGTGTGTGTGGTTGGAGGAGATGAGCGTCGTGTGATATCGCTTTCCCTCCCTACGGTCAGGCGGATGCTTCTGTTATTGCTACAGCTCCCGTTCTCTCTTGCCTTTTTCGTTTGCTTGTTGTAGTACGCTGGCACTGGTATCTCACTGCTGCTTTTCACTCGTTTCTCTTCACCCCCCCACGGCTGTAATAGTGACGTAGTAGATGCTGACAGCCATAGCACCGACATGTACGCAGGGGCTTTTGTTTCATATTTACAGTTTCTTCAAAAAGATGTGTGGTGGACGGTTATGTATGTTATTTTCCTCATTTGGATGTACCTATTTCACGCTCCATTTCGCGTGAATAGCGTTTGGCGAACGGACTGGTACGCCCAAGTGACCAAAGTGCTTCAGATTTGGATTGGCGTCGACATATTCCTTTTTCATGCATGCCCGCGGTTCTTTGAGTCAAAGCAGTTTGTGCGTGATGTGGCTAACACCACTGACGAGGATGCTGTTGCCACGCTGTTCTTCCCTATTTTTAGTACAACAACACTCATCATTCTGTACCTTCACAACAGTGCGAGTAGGTGGGGATTGGGTGTTACGTACGGTTCTAATGTAACAATTACGGTGCTGAATTCGTTGCTTCTTTCACTCTTTTCCACGATGCACTTTGCTTACGGACTGCAGATTCTCGATTTTGAACGCTCGTCGTGGCTGACAAGCGCAGTAGGGGTTGTCTTTCCTTCGTCGGAGCAATCGCTGCTTCCGACGCTGCTATTGCTTTGTGTGATAAATATCCTTTTCATGGCCCTGGACTACCGTTATAAGAGATCCTGTGGCTTCGACCCGTTGCGGGGGTTGCTGTGGTGTGAGGTGTGTGACAACGGCGTGGTGCATGAGGAGGTGGTCGCAGTGTCAGAAACTGATGACGACTGGCGGAAGTCAGAACCAAAACCGAGGCAAGTGGTGAAGGATGAGCAGTTGTGGCTTACCTCGGATGCGGATGGAAGGAAACTTAACTTTGCCCTATCAGGCGAGGAAATGAGACAACTCTCCGTACTGCACCCCGTGAACCGGCCCGGCATGGTACCATGGTTTTCAACGTTTATTGCTGGCACGGCGCTTCAGTCGGTTATTGGCAACTCGCTTAATTTCTTGACATTTGACCAGCGTGCTGTAGAGCAGCAAACAACTCCAAAGGTGTTTAAACTGAGCTTTACAAGGGCTACGTTGAAGGCCGACAACTCAATGTATTCCTCATCATCGGCTGATGTTTTTTCGTCCTCCACAACGGATGCTGCCTGTGTCGACAGAGACGACAGGGAAGATGTGTGGTTTGACTTTGTGGCTGATGTTGGTGATGGGTTTAACTCCACGTATGAGATCGCGCGGCTCATGGCGTTGCCGGTCCTTTGCCTCTCCTCAGAGGAAAGCACGCGATTTTCTCAGGAGGCGCAAGAGGGAAGCGGCACATCACTGGCCCGCAGCAGGAGAAAGGGAAACTTAACTCCGCCATTGAGCCACGCGGCCGATCGTTTCACTTCTCCAACTGGGGGAGGGAAGCTGCAGGCGATGAGCGCACGCTCCCTATCACTCTCTGGCTTTGTGCCTACAACGGAATTCGTTCTTCCCCGCGCGTCTTTTGTGATAATTGGTGGAGACCTGGCGTACCCGAACCCCACCAACGAAACATATCGGACGCGGCTGCTGGAACCGTACAACGACGCCATACGGCGTTGTAAGCCGCTGTGTGAGATGGTGAAGAAATATTACAACCACCTTGTGGTACAGAACCCAGAAAACAAGGATGAGGTTCATATTCGCATGCTAGCCGCTCGGAAAGTTGAGGCTATGACGCAGCATAATAAATTAATCGATGAAAAAATAACTGAAGAGGAAGTGTTGCGCAGCATTCCGATGCTCTTCGCCATTCCTGGAAACCACGACTGGCTTGATGGGCTTGTGACGTTTAAGAAATTTATTATTGATGAGAGCTGGCTGGGGGGTTGGTTTATGCCTCAGAAAAGTTCGTATTTCGTGATACAACTTCCTTACAACTGGTTCATATTGTGCATGGACACGGGAAACGAGGCTGACATTGACCCCAGCCAGCGGAACTACTTCCTTGACTACGCCGAAAAGACTCTGGATGAGCTTTCATGCGTCGTGCTGGTCTCTCACGAGCCCGGGTGGGTTTATGAGGCAATGCGCACGGACCTCACGTCCACGATGCAGCCGGAGCTAAATCGAGTGGTCAACGCCCTGGGAACACGCCTGCGCCTGCGGTTGTGTGGAGATATCCATCACTACTCGCGGCACACTCCAACCGACCCGCTCTCGGAGGCGCCAGTTCTTGTCGTTAGTGGAGGTGGTGGTGCGTTTTTGCATGGCTCCCGCAACACTCCTGTTATTTCTCAGGGTACCGAGTACAAACGGGTTGCCGCCTTCCCAAGGCATAATCACGTAACGTCCTTTTTAGCTCGGCTAGTTGGGTTTCGCCTGATTAACTGGAAGTTCGACATTATAGCTGGCTTCATGTCTTTGGACTCATCGCCTCGTCGCTGCCACTTAACATGCAGGATGAAAAATTGAAGGAAATAGTGGACATTTACGCTCTTACATCTAGCACGTTGTTCCGCACAGTAGAGCTTTTCTTTTTTACGTTTGATAAGGGCATCGTTTCCCTTTTTGTGGCGTTGTGCTTTTTTGCTGGTTTCTTTTCGCTCGGCGCAGGAAGAAAAGGATTGTGCTTCCGAGTTTTATATGCGACGCTTTGGACTGTACTTGTTGTGTTGGCCTCAACGGGAATGCTGTCCATTATCCAAACAACGTTGGCGTACATGATGAATCACCAATTGGTCTCGTCGACGAAGGAGAAGTGGAGCGGTGTGTTAGTGGTGCACGTGTGCAATGCGGTGAATGAGATTACCGACCAGGTTTTGGGGTGGCTCGGTGACCAACATTTTGTGTCGCGTGGTATCGTTGGCACAAGGTTGGCCGCACGCGCGAGTAGGCTCGTTGAAGTCGGCCGCACAGCCCTGCAAGGTTTGGATATAACCGAGAATTTGGCTTATCTTTCCCATCAGGTGGGCACCAACAACACAGGGTCAATTTCGCACTCCGCGGATCGTATTCACGTGATTCTCTACTATCTTCACATACTTTTGATCTATTGGCTACTGGCAGCACCGTTGCTTTCTTTTATTTTTGGGATATTTTTATTTGTTTCAGTTCACTACTTTGATTTGGCGTACGATGCGTCGTATTCCTCGTTTCAGATCGAAGACTACAAACACTTTGTGCGCTTTTGTGTCGATGCCAAAACAAGGGTTCTGCACGGTTATGTGATTGCAGAAACGTACGTGCCAAAGATTTGGTCACTGGATGGCCGGTACGTCGCGGAGTGCACTGATGCGGAAATGCAGCACCTCCCGCCCCACTTACGAAAGCACCCGAGCCGATGGATTCGAAGAGGGGAGGCAGGCCCGAACAGTGCGCCCAGAGTTCTCGAGAACTTTGTGGTTAAACCGCACCGAGTTACTTCCCGGAACCCAAAAGGATCGAGGGTTGCTGAGCGTTCCACTGTGCCTTGAGCTCTTTTTTCTTCTTTCTTTCACGTAGTGGGACACAAGTAGGCGTTTGCATGAGTGTGTGACTTCAACGGCTTGTGTACGGCTTCTAAGGTGGAGGAGGAGGAGGAAGTTGCTTTAAAGTTTTATGGCAGACGCGTAGTTTTTTGTCCCGTTTACCGTGGTAATGCTGCATTCTTCGCTTCATTCCGCAATTGAGAATATTAATTTTTTTAACGTTCAACCCCCACTCCCTACAGCTATGTAGCCTTTGTGTTGATACTTCTTGGCGTCTGTACCACGCGGATGCCCTTTTCCCCCTGTTTTTATTATTAGCCCTTCCCAGTGCCTACCCCAGTGAGTGAGGAGGCCATTTGTGCTTTTCTCTTAGCGTTGTCTGAGCTTGTGTGCACCTCCATCTGTTTGTTTTCGTTTTTCTTTGTGTATATATATTTTTTCTTTCATTGCGATGGATTTACTTTACTCATTCCTTATTGTTGCCTTAACAATGACACACAATAATTTCCAAGTTCCTTCGCGAGCTCGATAGGTCGACCAGTAAGGCAGCAGTAGTGGTGGTGGCGGTGGGCCACACAAATCGAACCAGGCCTCATGTCGATGCGCTGTCAGGTTGTTCGTCCACAGCAGCTGCTCAAGTCGCTCGCTGTGCTCAACATATCCAAGGACTCATGGGCGTTGATGGAGTTCATGGAGAAATCCGTGGAGCTGTACGTTGAGAGCCCCGATCGGGGTTGTACAGCTGTTGCCGTCCTTCCCCAGTCACTGTTTTCAAACTACACGTCGTCGGGTGTACGGTTCTCGGTTCATTTAGGAATGCTGAGCAGCGCCCTAATGTTGGGTGGGCAGGGCTTGCTCCCTCCGCGGGTCACATGCACATTGAGTTGGTGTATCCAACTGACGAAGCGAGACTTCTGGTGGAGATCACCGATGGTAACGTCGTGCTACGGTCGAAACTGCTCACTCAGAGGGTCATGGGAATGCAGCTCAACTTGCACTTCTCAAACACGCGTATCGTGAATGAAGTCATGCTGCTGGGTGATGCAGCGCGCAGTGCGATCGAGGACCTGGTGATGGCGCAGTGCTTACATACGGTTGTCGAGCTGGACCCCGAGAAGGGAGTGACGCTGCGTGGGGAGGGTGGCCCGTACAGCACCGTGGTGGTGCACATACCCAACGATTCAGACGCTATTTTACCCACATCGAACAGACGCGAAAGAGCACAAACTCGTGTGCTTCAGTCGCATCTTGCACTTGTTTGTGGTGTTCGCATGGGCACGAAGGTTTGGCGGAATACCAGCACTTCGGGTTTGGATTTGGCTGGGGCACTTAGTGTCAATCCGGGCAGTAGCAGTGGCTTGCCACAACCCACATTTGGTGGATTCGAACGTTTATTGCTTCAGATTAATGAAGCCCGCCAGCTCAACGTGGTGCATATGACGCGGGACAAGGAAGTTCCTGTGACTGTGACGCTGGTAACCTCAGCGATGTTTGATTTGGACGACATGTGATGGCAAGAGGCTGAGAAGGTTCGGCGTGTACAATATGCTTTCCGTTTCAGTTTCACCCCATTACTGCGATCATCGCGAAGAAGTGAGAACGTGAATTGTTGTTGATATTGTTGTTTCGTATTGTGGGCACTTTATGAGGAGTGGCCTCTTTCTTATTCCCGTTCGTTGGCACAGGATAACACAGTAATTATCTTTGAGTCTTTAATCGTTTCTCAATACAAGAAAGTAACCACTCGTCTTTTTTTTGCCCGCCTGTGCCAGTGCTACGTGCATTTGTTGCTCCCCGATGAGTCTACTAGCTTAGCCGATTTGCAGTGTTCTTTCGTGTGACGCGCTGCAGAGCAGCACACAAACTCGATGCTGAGTTCCGCTTTGGTGATGTGACGCCAATAAGGTGCAATGATAACGAGTTTGGGAGGGATCACTTGGCATATGCAGATGTTTTCCTCCCCACCAACGCGGTGTGTTGAGATGATAGACACATGTTGGTGCCCAGTGTCTGCTTTGTCACACTGCATTTGTTTCGACGCTTCTCACTGGACAATAATCCGAGAGGAAACCCCACGGCTAAGCGCATACGAGGTATCAACAGGTTTTGTTAGCGCTGGTAATCCGTTGGTTCTATACATGTTTTTTTTCTTTGTTTCCTTTGCCGCTCCCTCGCTTTACTGCTTTTCTATTCATGTGGTGATACGAATTTTTGTAATAATCTCTGAACGCCAATGAGCGAAGAACTGGGCTTCACCGGAGAGGTATAGATGCGTTTTTTTCCAGTGTTAGTTTATTGTATTATATTTTTTTTTGTCACATCTGGCGGTGAGTGCTTAGCCGTTTCCACTTAAGGGCAAATGTGTTCCCCTCATTCTTTTTATTTTCCCCTCTTTTATGAGGGGTTTATTGTATCTGCTTCGTGTGTGTGTGTGCGTGTGTACGTGTTTCGATTCCAATGTCCTCTTGTTTTTTTTTTCACCTTTCACTGCTTCCTTCCATTGGGTCGCACCTTCGCGTTAAAATTTGGGGTGTTGCTCATCGGGCAAATAGTCGCACAGTTTGCGATGAGCCAGCTGAGTGAAATACTCAACACAGCGCAACTGACAAAGTACTATGAACTAATTCAATTTCTTTCGTCGCATGTTAACACGGAGTACACACTCGCCCAACTCGACTATTTGCTACCGCGTGGTGCGTCACTCCAGCGTTTTCCGGCACAATGGAAAGAGTTTATGGAGGACGGACGATGTAACAACCAAAACATTCAGGTGTACCGCCGCCCCGTGCAGAGAGCGGTGGCCACTGCCACTGCCAGTGCTGGTGACGGGGCGGCTGCGCAGGATGCAGTGGGGCTTGAGGAGCTCGTGTTCATTTGCCGCAGGCCTGAGGTTAAGGACCTGGCGCAACTCGCAACGCTCCTGCAGTCACCGGTGACAATGCCCGATGCAGAAGGATGTGTAGCGCTTCACACGGAGCAAGTTATTATTAGTGAGGGCACATTGAAATCGTCGCAGGCTCAAGGTTTGTTGTACTATTTTCCCGACACCTACACAAAGTCCCGTGAGCACATTGGTTCCAAGAGCCGGCGCCATATTGGTCTGAGTGGGGTGTCAAGCGGCCTCTTTCGTGGAGAGGACACCGAGGACGACCTCGGCAGTGGCACCGATGGTAAACTGAACTTGCCAGCAGATGTCTCTGCTCAGTTCATGCACTACACACGGCGCGGGGTGCCTTTGCGGGGGAAAAACACATTTCCTATGCGCTTCAACGTGGGGGAGCGCGCAATGATCATTTTGGAGAGGAGTGCGTCGCCAGATTCCGCGTCTCCGGCACCGAAGCCGCCTGTTGTGGTGACGTCACTGGGGAGGCCCACCGGTTTGTGTGGAGGCTCTAGTTCTGAAGCTGTGACGCCTGTCGAGCTGCGCGTCAAGGCGTCAGCGAATTCGGTCGGTAGCAAACGCACGTTTATGGATGTTAGGGCAGAGGCTCGGGGCAAGGTGGTGCTCTCCCTCTTTGTGGATGAAAAGGAAACGATCATTCCTTTGGAGGTAGTCGATGATAATTCAACAATGCCTGGCGTGATGATTGGTCGCGACCGGCAGCCGCCCCTTCAGTTGCCGGACTCAATTCGCATCAACGATCCTGCGATTTGGGGTACTGCTGGTAGCACTGGGCGAGGTTGCGAGGAGAGGACAGCGGTAGCCAGAGGAGCCGTTTCTTCCGTTGTGCCGTGGTGGTCCAACCCGTCTCCTTCTATCCTTGAGGTCCGTGATCTCACGATCCCAGACAGCGAAACCTTCGCGGCAGCCTCGCGCGCGGTGTGGTTGGTCCACAAGGCCGATGAGAGCGCTATGAGAGCTGTGCGGGCAACTCTGCGGGAGCAATACAGTGCGGAGACCGCACAGAGGAAGCGGAACAAGCGGAGTCGCATGAAAGACTTACGCAACAGTCATATGATTCATTATGGGTTTGATGCCTCTGTGCCCTTCAGCGGGGATGTGTAACTTTTTTGTACCGGCAGCGTGTGTCGGAGGTACGTGCTGCCTCGGCACTGGTTCATATCCTCAGGTCACGTGTTTCCCACATGAGTTTTTTTTGTGATTTTACTGACGATCGTCGCGCATTGATGCGCATGCCACTCTTGAACTATACCGCGTTGCACTGCGACGTTGTGATGCTCCGCCGCACCCTTCGTTTTGCCTTGTTTGCCACACGTTGTCTTTAGCACTAAAGTGAGCTTCCGAGGCAACGATACTCCAGTTTATCAAATACACATTCCTCTCCCTCTTGTTCTTGTTTTCTTCAACTCATACGTTCACTTAATCCTTTGAATTCACGAGAAGGGTTTCCCTTTTTGGGTGGGATGCTTTGCCCGAGTACTTCTGACAAAAAGAAATTTGTGGGAGACCCGCTGCCTTGCAGGGCACAACCATTTCTGCAACCAACAGTCGCGAAGGAAGAATTGTGGCGCCGTGGGAGGACGTCTCTTCGTGGAGTGGAGGGAGCACAAGTTCCTGCACCTCCTCAGCCTCCTTGCGGGTTGTAAGTCGCACTGGAAGTACAAGTGAACATGCAGTGAACGCAGAGAGCATTGCTGCGCGCATGGACTGTATTCGACGCAACAACACAAACCACTCCAGAGGTGGTGCGTACAGAGCTTTGCGTGAAACCACCAGTCTCCCTGCAAGTGATACGTCGCATGCCACGTCTTTCCTGTGGCGCGAGGGCAGTGGAGATCACGCCAATGTTGCACGACCTGCGTTGCAGGTGGATTGCATGGATAATACAGAAATGTCTCAGCTGCTGGAGCTGACAAACGGGGAGGACATTCTGCTTTAATGGCCGCTGACACCAAAGGTAGAAAAATGGTTCCCGCTGCCGCGGAGCGGGAAGAGAATTGAGTTGCAGGCTAACCAGACGGAGCTATTTGCATGCTGCGATGGGCTTTCCAGTTTATCGTTGTTTCTCATTATCATTGTTGTCATTGTCATTCCTTTCGGTGTGCATTGCGAGAGGGCGTAGTTGAACGACTGTTTTTTTTTTTTTGCTTCACAGAGGAACGGCAGAGCAGGTATAACTGTTTTCTTTTTTTCTTTTGTATTCGTCATTATCCAGTCCTTCTTCTTTATTTACGTATAATAATAATTTATTTCGCACTCTCTGCTACCGTTTCTCATTTACTTCTCTAATTTTCGCTTGCTCCTCCTTTCCCTTGCTTAATTTAATTTCGTTTCTTTTTTTTTTGTGTGACGATACGCCCATGTGTTACGGTTGAAGTACACACAAGCGGATATTTGCATAGATCACACGCCATAGAAGGACAGACGGGAAAAAGATTAGGGAAAAAAGGTGAGTTATTAGTAACGCCACACTCCCGCTGATATTTGCTGCATTGCGCTGAGTATTTTTTTGAGGTGTCATTTATCAACTTGTGGCACAAGTTTGTTCTTGCGCTGGGGCCGGCCCCGTTGGATATTTTTATTGTTGCCGTCGTTGTGCAGTGCAGAGTTACGTTTTAAAAAGAGTAAAACAACGACAGACAAAAAAGAATTAAACACAACGGCAGCGATACATTCGGCTACTTTAGGGTCATGACGCGGGCATCCTCCGTGTATGAGAATTGCTTACCCGAGGATCTGCTGGACCTCATTGATCACACAAAGAGGGGTGTACAGCGGCTGTATGAATCGACAAAACGAGTGGAAAGGGCCATGTCACGCGGCAAAAGACGACCTCATACGTATGCGCAGTCGTGCACAACGAGTAGTGAGTGCTCAACTGAGGTGGAGAGCACGGATAAGAGACGCTCAAACGGTGGCGAGGCCTCACCACCGTCCCGTGGAAGTCCTCAACCGTCGAGCGTAAGCGGAGAAAAAAGAGCTCTCACATGGAGGGCTCGTCAGACATTTTGGTTAATAAGCCGCTGGATGATGGCGTGTTACACCGCTCCCATTCGCGGTCCCACACGAAGCGTAGGAGCGGCGGGAGGGAGAGGCAGCGCGATGTCGCCGCAGGCGGAAGGGGCCCAGTGCACAAGTCACAGTACGACCAGCCGCTTCAGCCTGCGGTAAATGGGGCCGATTTTGGAGAGTCGATTGGCGTATCGACTGAGGACGCAAATCTCGCACGAGGCCAGCAGCGCTGCCATCCACTAATGCGCTACCTAAATTCTAATCAGCACATGTCGACGACAACCGGCTTCAGCAGCTCCGCAGCGTTCAATCAGGTTAACGGCTCATCTCCTTTGGGAAGAGTTGGAAGGACACGCTTAGATCATTGATATCAGGCGAAGCCCCAACGTCTATTACCGAAGAGACGACAATGCCCACTGCAGCTTCTCGGAGTGGCACCCCCTATACGCAGAAGGGAGAGGCAGTGTTTTGCACCGCACCGCCGGGGCACAGGTCCCGCTTTGCCACGGCTGAGCGAAGGGAGGGCACCGTGGAACTCCTGCAGCGCCAACTAAAGGAGAAGGATCGGTTGCATAACGAAGAAATGACACAGCTCCGCGCTGAACACCGCATGGAGTTGTCACGCGTTCGCCGTGCTGCGTTGGACGCGCGCCAGAAGACCTTCGATGAGGTCACCTCGCAACTTCAATCGTCCTCAGACGTAAAGGTGAAGCTCATGCAGGCAGAGATTGAGAGCGAAAGAAAGCGGGCTGACGCCACACAGAAAATGTTGGAGGAGGAAAGGGTCGTCGTCAATCGACTGCGTGGAGAGCTTGAGGACGCCACCAGCAACGCAAAGGCGCTTCAGAAGGACGTGAACATCAAAGCAAAGTTATTGACCAAATTACGTGAGAATCTCGAAAACACGCAGCGGGAGCTTGCGGATTGTAAAGAAGAAATTGAGAAACTATGCAAAAAAGCTTCAGAAATCACTCGACGGGAGAAGCTTGCTGTTTCTCGTGAGAAGGAGAATCAAGCATTGGTGAAGGAGTTTGAGCAGCGCCTGGAGGAGCAGCAGAAGCGATCACGGGAGGAAGTTGGGCGTCTTCAAGACGAGCTTCGATCCATGGCTGAGGGCTACGAAAAGTTAATTAATGAAACATCCGAGAGGCTTACAGCCCTGGGAAAGTTTGAGCAGAAGTATCGTGCACTGAAGGAGCAGCACCGGGGAGAAAAGAAGCAATACAAGGAGGTGTCGTCAGAAACAGCGGCACTAAAGGCAGAAAACAAGGAGCTCGAGAGGAAACTTGAGGGTTTTCAAAGTGAACTGGACACGCTTCGGGTACAAATTGCCCGGAAAGAACATGAAATGCGTGAAGAAAAGGCGAAGCACAGCCAAGTGGTTGACGGAATTATGCAGAAACTCGAGGAGCAGCAGGAAGCGGCTTCCAGGGAGATGACAGACCTTCGGAAAGACGCACGCAGCTTTGAAGAGCGGTCTGCGAGGTTGCAGCGCACTGTTGAGAGTTTAGAGCGGCAGCTGCAGGAAGAGCAGGAGCACAGTAAAAAACTCCTTCTAAAGCTCGAGGAGAGCAGTCGGAGACACCAGGAGGAGCTGGCTACATCACGCCAATCGGCCTCCTCTTACCAAAAACAAACCGAAGAGATCATGTCAAGTCTGAAGCGACAGCTTCGGGAGAAAGACGCAAAACTTGAGGTGCTGGCCGCCACGCATCGGAGCCACTTCAGCGACTTCGCAAGCAGCTTGAGGACGAGCGTAGCAAGCGAGCACATCTTGAAGAGCAATTCAACAGATATAAACACAAGGCAAAACTCGCACAGGAGGCCGCCCTACGTGAGATACGACGTGAGCAGCAACGCGGGTCACCTGCAGCACGTTCTTTGCCGCTGGTTGGGGTGACTGCGGGCAATCGCCTGGCGGGGAGTTACGATGGCGAGTCGGTTGCCCTCTCTCCACCCTCCGCCTTGTCAGCATCCCCTGCCGGCACAGCCGCTGTCGCGGATGTCTCGCCAGTCCCCACACCAAAGTTTTTCCTTCCACGCCGAGAAGGTGGTGCTGCCGCTGCGGATTTTAAGTCTCCGACTAAATTGTCATGCGGTGCAGCGGCCGTGCCACAACCACTCGACAGGGTGCAGGACCGCAACGCCGTAACACCGCCGCAGTATGTCGGCCATCGCTCCGGCTGGGATTCTGTTGGCTCCATTTCAAACATATCGTGTAGTTCACCGCTCTATAGCAGTCGGCTGGGGGATTTAAAGAGTGTCGATGACTCCGTCATGAGTTCCGCTGAGGCTCGACTTGGTGCTGCTGCTGACACACTGAACAGGAAGCCACCGCCACTGGCAGGGGAAAATATTGACGACTGCTCGGTGCAACACGAGCTTGTCCTGCATGAACTTCACAAGTGTGGAGCAGAGGTATTTAAAAAGATAACTGGAAATAAGGATGAATTCCTCGCACGGTGTACGTCTGCTGTTCGTTCCGCATCACACCACGGTGCTGACAGGGAACGCATTGCTTACCATGGCAATGGATTGCTGGACTGATTTGTCCTCCTTCACAGTTTCTTTGGGTGCAATGGATGAGTGTGAATTTTCCTTCCCTCGGTTCTCTTTGCTTTTTCTTCACCTTTTCCAAGCCCCTGCCGAGAGTACTGAATCGTGTTAAGTCGGTCGTCATGTTTTTTTTTATTGCTTTTGTCGTTGCAAAAGCGAGAGTTTGCTGCTCCTCCACCACTTTAGCTCGTGGCAATGCGCGGCTCATACGAGGCGTAGCGTTCTTGAGGGATTTCCTCTCTCTTCCCGTCACCTTCCGCTGTTTGATGGCTCCGTGTAACATTGCATTTTGATGTCGTCGTCCTTGTGGCGGAGAGGTGTATCTACCTGAGGTTTTGGTGGCTTTGTATGTTTTTTTGAGCAATTTTGCCTTTTGTATCTTTTAACTCTCTCGTTGGCTCTGGTGTGTATGTGTGTAGCGGTGTTTGGGGAGGAGAATGTACACAGACGTGGTGGTGGTTAGTCGCAGTGATGCCAGTCACTTGTTTGTTAAAGTGCGTATCGTTGGACTCAAGTAACACTTGGTGATTTATTTTTGTTGTTGTTGTTTCTTCCCCCCGGTTTCTCCCCATTTTTTTCTCTGTTGAAACCAGCTCAACAGGAAAATCCCATGACGCTTTGACCACACAAACTCACGGTGTCGCGTGCCTATGGGTGTATGAGGGTACGTCAATGAACCCAAATTGTACTAAAAACTGGTGGAATAAATGTTTCCTGAAGGTATGTTTTATCATATCCGCCTTTGTCCGCCTGTACTTCTCTTTCTTTCCCCCTATCTTCCGTGAAACATTTTGATATCCTTCCACAGTTTGCCTGTTGAATTCAGTTTTTTATTTTATTTTTCGGCTGACCAGTTGTTGTTGTTGCTGGGTTGCAGGGCTCCTTTTCTTAATAGAGCCCTGATGGCCACTGATGTATAAACAGCTGGCCCGCTTGCCCCACGATAATTTATTATTACCATTGCTGTTTCTGTCCCCCCGTCTCTTTTCCCCCTTCGTTCCATTTACTTCTTTCCACTGCTGGCGTTGCCATTGTTTCCTACGCGTTGCGTTGCGCATGTGGTTTAATATGCGTGCTTCAAGTGGTACGTTGTTAATAGCACCTCTGCGTACTGCGACTAGCAGCAGCACGAGAAGTGAACAAAAATGAAGGGCCCTCTCCACGTGAAGGACCGCGGTGCCAAGCTCAAATCCGGAAAAAAGGAAGCAGCACCGCAGCACGCACCGTTTGGTAAGAACACTTCGAATAAGAAGCCACAAAAGTCTGGCACGCTGCATGGTCCGGTGGTGGTGCACGCCTTTGGCACCGCCAGACGCGACTCAGCGAATGATCGCAAGGGCGTTCCATTTATGAACAAGCACGAAGAGCGGGAGTACAAAAAAGCGAAGCGAATCCCCAAGTACGCTCCGAGCTCAGCGGCCGTTGCTCAAAAGGATGCAAATAAACCGTCGGCTCAACGCGCGAATGGCGCCAGCAGTGCCGCCCAGCGCCGAGCCATTCTCCGCGTGAAGGGCGATGATGGAGTTTTGGACCACTTTCGTACAAAACTCTCGGCAAGCACCTTCCGGTTGCTAAATGAGCAAATCTACAACTCGCCTATCGACTACGCCGATAATCTTTTGAGGGATGCGACGACATATGCCGATTATCACAACGGATACCGGCAGCAAATCGCACAATGGCCCATCAAGCCGTACGATTGTGTTTTGGAGGCACTAGAGAAGGACCGCCGTGGTCGCTTTGTAGCCAACAAAAAGAAAAGTATGCCCGGGCACATTCCTCCCAGCTGGGTGATTGCTGACATGGGCTGCGGCGATGCACTAATTGCGCAGACACTCAAACCTAAAGGCTACACGGTGCATTCATTTGATCTGCATGCGGTGAACGAACACGTGACTGTGGCCAATATCTCACGAGTTCCCCTGGAAAAGAACTCCATTGACATTTGTGTGTTCTCACTTAGTCTCATGTCGACTGACTACATCAAGTGTCTCTATGAGGCCTTCCGCATTCTCAAGCCAAAACGACTGCTCAAGATCGTGGAGGTGCGATCCCGCGTTCCAAATCCCGGCCGTTTTGCGAAGCTCGTTGAGAACATTGGGTTCTCACTGGATTTTCACGATACCGTAGGGGACTACTTTGTGGCATATGACTTTATTAAGGTCGGAGGTCAAAGCCATCCCAATCGGGAACAGATTTACGATCCGCAGGAGGTTCTCGTGCCGTCGCTGTACAAGAAAAGGTAAAGTGAACGCACATGTCGATGAGTAGCCCCCTTCGCTTCCCTTCCCCACTGCTCTTCCTCACCGAATGTGAGGAGCTCGGGCAGGTGGGGTCGTGTTAGGTCTTCAGTGCGAGTAAAGGGAGTCAAATGGACGCACGTGTGAGAAAATTGGGCGAAGGAGGACGATAAAGGAATGTTTTTTCTTCTTTTTCTTCTAACTTTCTCTTTTGCCCCCTTTCCCCTGGTGAAATGGGTGCGCCACATACCATTTGGGTGACTCTGACTTTTCGTTTTGAGTGCTAAAAACTGTAGCGTTTTTAATTTCTCGCGCTTTCTCACTGCTTTCATTACTTTCCTCCAACGTTGCTCTGATTTTGTTCCCCCCCAACACCAACAAAATGTCCGATCACAAGACAACAGGTGCATCTCACAGTGGGTGAGAAGGAAAAGTACAATGGGCCGCCGCACACGGCGCTTTACGTATCGTTTGGGCGTAGCAGTCGCCGTATCTGTTGGTGGATGGTCGGCGTATCGACGCTGGCAGCTCCGCCGCGGTGGAGTTGTCTCTCATACGGACGGCATACTCTCCTCTCAGCCTATGACGCGAGATGCAAAACTGCAACAACTGCGGAGCGGCAGCAGCCCTGAGAACCCTTTTGATGTGCTTATCGTGGGCGGCGGGGTGACGGGTTTGTACACCGCAGTCGATGCCGCCCAGCGCGGGTTGCGTGTGGCTGTGGTGGATGCTGATGATTTTGCCTCTGGGTACTCGAGCACATTTCCACCTCTTCTGCCTGGTGCATTTCCATATGTGCAGCGTGCGATACGGCAGCGCGATATGCAGTGGTTACGCCGCGCTGCCGATGCGTGGCAGGCGCGCACAATCTGGGAAAATGTAGCGCCTGATGTGATTAGCAGTGAGGTGTGTACGTTAATACCTTCGGCACGGGCGTCGGAGTTGTTGGAGATTGTGTCAGCCGCTGTTGTTGCGACTCTCATGAGTCCTTTCTTTGGATCGTGGAGATCGTGCAGCTTTGCTCGTGGCAAGCAGCTTCAGCAGGAGTTCGCAGACACCGAGGACAAATCCATTGCGGCTGTTGTAGTGCGCGACGCCGTTGTTGATGGTGTGGCGGCGGCTGTTTCTTTGGCACGCACGGCAGAGGTATTGGGCGCTACTGCGCTAAATTATGCGCCAGTGGTTAAGGTTTCTGATGGGGAAGCTTGTGGGACGCCGTTGGGGAAAGCAAACTTTGTCGCGACAGTACGGGACACCAGTGACCCACGAGACGCACAGGGTGCAGCTTCACCTGAAATAAGTGTATACACACGGAGTATCGTCAACTGCTCTGGAGCTTGGGTTGATGAAGTGAGGCAGCAGCTTCCTGCTGGGCCAATGGGCCCCACCCCAGCGGCAATAGGACGATATCAGCGGACTTCCTATTTGGTATTGCCTGCCAGTGCGGGGTGGAGCGATGGGCGTTTGAAGTGCTGGAGCGGGCCCTCGAGGGCGCTGATGGCATCCTCGACATCATATACGTTTTCCTCGGTGGCAGTCCTGCCCTGGTTTGATCGGTGTGTGTTGGTTGGCCCAACTGTTGCACCGCTCCAACGCCTTCCTAGCCGAGGTTTTTCTGGTGGTATGGACCGTAAAGATACGGCAGCTGTTTGCCCTGTGTTTCCTCACAGCGATATTGATGTCTATCGTGCGCAGTGCGACCATATTTGGAGTGCCTTGAAGGCTTCCGGTGTCGTCCTGAACAAGGAATCTGTGTTGTCGTTTATATCCACCATTGTGCCGGTTCTTCAGGAACCATCGGCCGTCCCGTGGATGTCGAATGTCGTGTTGGAAGGGTACCACGTCGCGTCAGGAAATGAGCACCCGCACGTTATCCACGTTTATGGTGGATCGGTGGGAATGTCGCGACTCATCGCGGAGCGCACCGTTGATCAGCTGCTGAAGAATAGTGAAACTTTCACTGCCGAAGAGGTAAAGCGTTTCCATCCATGCAGGACGCGATACTTAGCACTAGTCGGCGGCAACACGAGTCTATGCGCAGAAACGGATGTCAATGTGGCCTCTACACCACAGGAACGCATCCGCAGCTTCGTGAGGGAGAAGTACGCCGTGCGACTGGTGGACGTGGTGGCTCGGAGGACCCGTATTGCCTACAGCAGCCCGGCAGAGGCGGTTTCTTCACTTCCCGTTCTCGCAGAAGTTATGCGCGCAGAGCTCGGCTGGAGCCCTGAACGGGTAAAAGCAGAGCTGGAACTCGCCAGGTCGTTTATTTGTGGCATTACAACGTTTGCATGACCAACGCAAAAAGTGCGAGAGTGGCTGGTGTGGTTGAAGGCCTTTGCGTATGTGCCGCGTTTTTAGAGGTTGTCTTGCCGGTCCGTTAAGTCCATTTGGGCATCTCACGCCTTGAAACATTGTCTTTGGTATGCAGACAAAGCCAGTGACGCCTTTACATGTGCTTTTTGGGACTTTCAATGTCGTTCCTTCCCTGCAAATACTTTCCTTATGTGTGTTCATTTTCACCTTTCTATCGGTTCCCATTGCTGCCAATTAATGTTAGTCATTTTTTTCCCATTTTGATTTGCTCTTTTTTGTTTGTTTCTGTTTCATCGGTTACTTCCTTTTACAGACAGTCTGTAGGCCTGTAACGTTTTGAGCGGAGAAGAAGGGGTGAAGGATTTCACAAATACTGCTCCCTCCCCTCGCTACTTTTCCTCCGCTGCCCGTGTGTGGAGAGAAGCCTTCAGGCCACGGTTCTCATCGTCGGCTGTGAGTCATGGCCACGCTCTATCATGAGCACTTCAAAGTGCGCTATGCGACTCGTGGATTCGGCTCATGGGTTCTGTACTTCTTAAGTCTGGCGGCGCTCGTTGCGCTGCCGTTTGTTATTGCCCTGCCCATGGGGGGTTTGTGGACGACAAGTCAGAAACTCTGCAAAGACCAGATTTAAAGTTTACCGGGCGTTGCCTTCTCCGCTACACAACGTTGCATGGGGAGGAAAAATTATGGTCGTGCACTGAAACTATCAACAGGCAGGTTCTCCATGGGTACGAGGAGTTGGCTGTGGTGCCGGTGTTCTCCGTCCATGAGGACAGACACAGCGCCGATGGTGGTGTTGACATTGTGACGATTACGCTCGGACTTCCAGTCAGTGACGCGGGGAGCAGTACGGATAACACGGTCCCACCACCCGACACCGTTGATCGCGTTGAGTTTGTTCCTGAGTTTTTGTACGAAATCGAAAACCCTTCAGTTCGAGTCAAAATGACAGGGGCCCCACTTATTGTCTTTCAGAGGCCGGAAAGGCCGCGAAAACTGACAACATTTGCTCGGCGGCGTGCGAGCGCAAAAGCGTTGGATGGTGGCCGCAGCTGTGCGCTCACCGCGGGGGTCCTGGCATTCCGTGCCGTTGCGCCCATTCCATCAGTGCCGCACGTGTACAATTCCGAAGCGTACACCAAAAGTCTGTTTGATGGTGTCAGGAACGTTGACGATATTATTAACGTCCCCACTTTGCGGCGAAATACGCCTTACGAAATCAGTCGCTGGTGTTTGAGCGCCACGCTGAGTCAAGTGGTGGGTGTTCGCTCCTAACCGAGGGGATGTACGGTCCCGTGCTGGACAAGAGCACTGGTACATCCCCCGACTTTACGTGGAAGATTGTCCTGCGGGTGCAGGAAGCGGAGGTGACGTACACGCCTTCCATACCGGAGCGTATTAAGTGGGGGTGGGTGCAGTACTTCGCCATTGCGTATGTTGTGCAGTGGGTGTTATGGCGACTGCGCGGCATCTTGGTGAAGTATGGGCTGGTTGGCTCCATTGCCATCTTCGATCGGCTCAATGTGCGCCACTAAACACTGCTGACACCAATTGTTTGGGTGTATGCGGTTCCGTTTGGCTGCATGATGCACACCGTACGCGAAGTAAACAAAAGATTGATACGCATCTGACGCAGTGGAGTGAATGGCATAACATTGACGATGGAATTGTTACCATGTTGTAATTTCTGTTCGTACACCACTTATTTTCTTTACGATCGCGCTGATGGATCGCAGTCGTAAAGGCAGATGTGGTAGTGAAAGCTTATCGACCCACTGTTGCTATTTTCCTCACGTACCGATTTTATTCCTTACATCTGTATTTTCTGTTTTTGTTCGAGGCATAACTTCACTGCCCTCTCTTTCCCTCCCCCCCATACACACTACTCCTTTGCTGTTGTAGCGCCTTATGTTCCTTTGATACCTCATGTACCCCATCAAAGTTTCTCTAAAATTATGCTGCACCCTTCCCGCCTTTCTCGCTCACGCGCGCGTATATTCAACGACGACTGTTTCGCCACCCGAAAGCCTACGGGGGCAATAACATTTTTTTGCTGGTAAGACACGGGCTCGCGGAGGTGGGCCAGGTCGGTTGTGTCTAAGCTCCCTCAGTCCCGGTAGTGGAAAGTGCAGGAAAATAAAATTCGTGGCTAATTATCTGCAGGAAATCAAAGAGTGGGAGCCCGCCCGTGTCAATCGCGGTGCTTCCTAAATGGCAATTGTGGTGGTTCAAATAGGCCAGTGTGGCAATCAACTTGGCGAGGAGTTATGGCGGCAACTGTCAATCGCTACGAACAAGGGGTCCGTACATTCGCCCTTCTTCACCACTGACAGAAAGGCGCGGTGTGTGCTGGTGGACTCGGAGCCGAAAGTGTTCAGGGCGTTTATGACCGCCACGCTGACATTATTCGCCCTGAAAATGTTGTCTGCGGTCACTCGGGCCGGGGCAACCACTGGGCACTGGGGTACTACGGCCTCAACAACCCGAAGAGCAGGAGAAGTGCTGATAAGGCAGCGGCGGCCCGCCCGTTTCAATTTACAAAAGATCAGCGGCTAAAGGACCAGTGCGTTGTGCGTGATGCTCTGCGTGCCCTTCATGCCGAGACGCGTCGCACTAACGACACGGAAGAGTTTGAGGCAATTTTAGTGCTGCACAGCTTGGCCGGGGGAACGGGCAGCGGATGGCATCGCTGCTGATGGAGAAGATACGTTATTACTTCATTGAGCCAACTGCGGGGAGGATGTTGTGATTGATGAAAGAGAGGAGGCGGACAAAATGTGGCAGGATGGAATAGATGGAATGCTCATGGAGAAGCGGCGCGCTTTGTTTCTCGTTAGCATTGCTGTAGCACCGCAGTCTGTCGGAGAGATATCAACACAAAGTTTAAACGTGGCTCTCACTCTGCACAGTCTACGCAACGCTGATGCAGTACTTTTGCTGCGCAACGATGACTGCCTCGGTGCAGTAGAAGGCCACCGCGGTGGGTCGCGCTTCACGAACCGGGAAATTGGTTGTGGAAATGGGGATGCTTTTGCTCCTCTTTCACTCTTGAAGCCGTGTTCGACCTTCACAGAGGTCAATGAAGTCTTCGTCACGCTGCTAATGCCAATACTTCTGTACGGTGGAGACGGGTGCGCGATTTATAACTTAGTGCTTCGGTGCTCTCCTAACCGAAGAAATGTCAATAATTTTTTGACAGTTGTCCCTACGCCTCAGCGACACTACTTGCGGTTTAAGGGAACCGCTCTTCTTTCACGTTTTTACTCCGTTGGTGGGGCCAAGACACATTTGCCGTCTGTGCGCCCGAGTGTCCCTGTGGAGGTGCTGCACACCGCTAAGGCACTGCGTTCCTCGGGTGATGTTCATTCCGTGGAGAATGTGCAGATGCCAAAGGCACTATTCCAGAGCTTTACACAGCCGGCTTCGGGGAAGCGCTCCCCGGCCGCCGCACTTGTGAGCGAAATGGAGGGCGTCTTAGTTATGAATGAGACTCGCGAGCTAAATGCGCTGCTACTGTTCCCGCTCTTACGCACCGCAGCGGTGAAAGTGAAGGCAGGGGCATTTATGTCATCCTTCGAGGACTGCGGTGTTTCAGCAGAGCAAATTCAGCTGGCGATTAGGGAGCTTGCTGGAAGATTGGTGGCGGCGGAGGATTAGGTTTAAAAATGCGGGAGGATGAGAGAATGCGTTGCAGTGTCGGTTTCAAGCAACTGCATGAATAGTCGCGTTTCGAGGGTTTGGCTCTACCGTTGTTGAAAATACTAACGTCCCATTTTCATTGATAGTTCCAGGAACAATCGGAGTTAAGTCTAATTAAATGGACTTGGCATATGTACTTTTTTTTCTGCCGGTGTATGTCGTGTCACTGCTATTCCGGGTGTTCTTTTCACTTCTTTCTCCTTTTTTTTCTGTGGTCTCGCTCACCTGTTGAATACCATGCAGTCCAACATAAGTCCACGGCGTAGAGTTGCGCCCAGGTGCAATGTCTTCGTGGTATCGCGTATCATCAAATGCGGTGTGCCTCTTCTTTTCGCCCTGCCAGAGCGCCTTGGCAGTGCAGTACCGCCGTGTTGTGATACCGTTGGTGGAGGCTGTGAGTACTGCCCCCCGTAAGGACGAGAAGAAACAGGAAACATCGTACCGCTTTGCCGTGAAAGATGAGGAGCGTGGGTTGTATGATCATGGCGTCACACCCGACGCAAAGGCACTCGCGGCGGAGGCAGAAGCGCAATATCGTGCCACTTCCGACTATTTGCATTCCCCGGCAGGTGGTGTAGCCGCCGCAGAGTTACGCACGGAAGTGGATGGTGTGACTGTCACCTGCATCGCGGCACCGTTTGGGGAGGAGCTTGTTCCGTCGAGCAAAGAGCGCTTCGCACATCGTGGGCATATCGGGGAGATTAGCCGGCAGCGCGCGATTGAGCGGAAGTACCTACTCGATGCCCACTCTGAACTGAACATCCGCAAGGAACGTCAGCTTTCCGAACTGCTTAGCTCCCCCATGCCACTGTTGCGGAAGTCGGAGGAAATTCAGCAGATGCTTCTCTCGGACTTTTATCCGCAGCGGTTTACCGTATCAGCGCGCAACATCGAGACGGTTATTGTTCTGTGGGCACGATGCAGTCTTGAGCAACGGCTTGGTGGGCGTGGCATGGGGCAGCGGACGCAAAAGCAACTGAGTGGCAGTAAAGAGAAGCCTTCCCCTTCACCTCGTGTGGAAGGTACTTTTCAGGTCGAGACGATGGATGCAGTGCCGTTTCTCGACGCAATGAAGCGGCTGTATTTTTATGCACGGCAGACCCATGTGGCCCCGACGCCGCTTGTACTGGAGCATATAATGACGACACTTGTGGCGGTGACAGCGCGTGATAGTGGTGTGTTTCATTTAGCGAACCGGCTGCTTCTGGACGCTGACAAATACGTTGTGCTGCCCACACGAACGACATATGCCGCGTTTTTTACCATCTGTTCCCTTCACAATGCAATGGCGTTTGCCCTTGCTCGCTTCAGGGACGCGGTGGTGAACCTTCACGTTGCGGTAGACGCTGCTATGGCGACCGCTTTGCTCGAGGGTTTGGTGCAAAACGGACTTGTGGAGGAGGCGGTTCTGCTCTTGGCCCGGCTTCAGCACGTGCCGATGGATGTGCAGCTGCTGAACAAGTCACTCGAAGTACTTTTACTCTCAAAGCAGCCACAGGCGTGTTTTGCGGCATTTGAGGCAGTGCGGACCAGCGATGTGAAGCCAACAGCGGAGACGTACACGTTGCTCCTCTTAGCCTGCGAAAGGTCAGGTTTGTGGGGTCACACAACGGCAATTCTCGCGGACATGCAGCGGCAGCGCGTGAAGGGAGATGGACGAACGCTGAACCTCTTGTTGAAGGGACTGTTAACGGAACGGTTGTACGACTATTCGCGTCAGCTTTACGAAACAATGGTGAACAAAAATGTGGAAGTGTGGCCGGCGCTGGAGTCACACATGAAATCGCGCGCAGCACCCACGAGTCGTCGGAGACCCCCGGCCTCCTCCAAGCCGTGGGTGTCGGAGCAGTCGTCGCGCTGCGAGTAATGCCAGTCGTATTTCACCGCACACCGAAGTGGCAAACATCCAGCGGTTTGTCCTTTTTTGTTTTCCCCTCTTTCTCTGTTCTCGGCCTTCGTGCGCTACGGATTCTAGTGTTACAGCGTCTGTGGGCTAACTTGACAAACACTGAAAGAAGCGCCTTGACACCGCTGCCTTATAATATCACCCATTTAGCATGGTAGCGTTGTATGAGCATTTCTTCCCCACCCGTCACTTTTCTGTTAATATGTGTTATGTATTTCTCTTTCTTATCCTTTGCTTATTATTATTATTATTTATTATCGTTAAACAGTTGTACGCTCTTCGACACGGGTTTGTTACCGTTTTTTTTTCAGATTAAAAAGGAGCATCCCCCGACTATTTGCCCCGCGACTGCCTAATGTTGTCACTTCCCATTAAAGAGGAAAAGATAGACAACAGCTTTGCCTTCACAGAAACCGCTGACGAGAAGGTGAATGAAGAGACCATTACGCTTTATACCTGCGCGAATTGCACCCGCACTGTGGCGTTGTGCCGGACTTCTCAGCTGATGTGTACCCATTGCGTTCACCGCACCGGCTCCTCCACTGTTTTCTACAAGCTACGAACGCAGCCAACTACGTACGACACGGTTTAACGCTTTGCACAGGGACCTTGTGATAATTGATGCCTATTGGCGTGGGTGAAGTGCATGCGATGTTTCCAGTGCTGTAGAAGGTGGGAAGTGCTTTCTCCTTCTTGGGGGTGCACTTGGCGCATGAGACCATGCTAGCGGCGCCCTTGGGAGCGCCCTTTCCCCCTCGTTTTTTTTTGTTTGATTTTACCATCAAATAATACAAACCTACCACGTTATCGTGACGGATTGTAGAGGGATGTGCTTGCGTGTGTGTGTGTGACACTGGAGCTGCCACTTTCTTACTTCTTTTTTTTCTCTTCTCCTTCCCCCTTCGCCATTCTCTTTGCTACGTCGCTAATGTGGTTCACTAAGATACCTCTCTGCCAGCCACGGCAGCGGCAGCGATGATTAACAGGCCACCTCCACAACACAACCGCAGAGGTCCGCCAATGCCGGGCCCGCGCGGCAGGCACCGCCGTCAACGCCTCAGTGCATATGTTCGAGCTGCTTCACGCCCCTGCCGCTTCCTCGGCCGGACCCGACGGGGACGCCGTTTCAGTGCCCCCAGTGTCGCATGGCTGGCGTGGACATGAAGGTGCTCTACACTCGTCGTGCATTTCCAACAGAGCACAGCACGAATTGACGCATTGTAATATTTGATCACTTATTAATTATTATTATTATTATTATTATTATTATTATTATTCCAAATATGCACAAACAAGCTCGCAGCTGATGACTTTAACAATATGTATGAACGCTCGTACGTGCATTTGCGCGAAGGAATTTGAGGGGCGGACGGCTGAGTTAAGCGGCGTCCGTGTGGGAGTGGTGTGGTTTCAACCAAAGGGGTGGCAGCCCACCGTTGATGAGGGGGAGGCGCGCGCCACATTTTCCCTTTTTCTTGTGTGTGTGTGTGCGTGTGTTCCTTCGGTTCCACATATGGTGCCCCTAGGCACGTCAAGCGGGCGGGTGTGTGGATGTGGACGATTGGTTGAAGAGGAAAACGGCGTTAGAGCTTATAACGACGTGTTTTGAGGTATTTAGGGATTCGCTACGCATTTGCATGAGTGTAACTCGTCTTTGTTGCGTTCGTTAGGGTCAGTTTCATGCCTCTGGTCCCTACTGCTGCGTCAGGCGGAAGTGTGTTCCCTTTTATTATCCCCGCTTATTTCTTTCGCCTTCTTATCAGCATATTTGCTGTGCGTCAGTTACCCATGGCGTGCACTTGGGATATTCTGCAATTCCTTCCTTTATTGCTTACTTATTTATTTGTTTTTATTTATTATTAATATATTTTTTTTTAAATTGAGAAGAAACGGAGTTGGGCGGGCCACTGAAATTAACGCTTAGGTCCTTGGAAGGCAGCGTGGCCCGAGAAAACTCGCCCAAAGCCGCGTAGCTCTCCGCACCAATTCACTGAGCGGGCATTGCCACACCATAAGCCGTCACTTACCGCGTTATGCTTTTCCGCTCCGCGCTTTCGCTGCGCCGGTATGGCAGTAAATCAAAAGTTCCGGATTTGAAAACGAGCTTCACGAAAACCACAAACTTTCGCAAGGCGGAAAAGATTAAAATCACTACAACTGATGGCGAGGTGGTGAAAGGCCGCGGTAAGATACGGCGCCGCACCCACAGCGCGCTGAAGGAGACCATTGGCGCCATGGAACATCCAGCCATTTGGCTTTGGTACCCGTGGCGTATGAACCCCGAACCGCCCACACCACACATGCCGCAGCGCCGTGCATTGAAAACATTCACGGCGCGGTGTTCAGTGATCTCACGCCCATTCAGAAGAAACGTCAGGAGCAGATGCTGTACGGCATCAACATACCGGAAACACGACAAATGAAGTTTGAAGAGCAGCACCCGCTTCTCGCTGGGGCGCTACGCCAGTTGGAAGGGCAGCCGAAGGGGTTTCCATTTTGGTACAAAAAGTACCCCACACGCGGCACGCGTACGAGTACCGTTTTAGTATTCCAGGGGAAATGCTGGATGGGTACAACGAGGACGTCAAGAAAGCCCTTTCGAAGGAAATGATGTCCGTTCAGGAGAAGCAGTTTGCACAGGAGGCGATGTACATGGAGCGATACGCTGAGCACGACTTCGACACCACGAGCCCAGCAGTGCTGGCGGTGAAGCGCGCACTTAAGTGCCGCGTACTGCGGAACCACCTCCTCACCAATCCACACAACAACATCATCAAAACCGTCCTCGCTAACACGGAGCGGAAACTGAACCATGCTCTGCGCAGGCTGCGCAAGGTTGACTTTAAGAAGTACTGGGAAATTATTCGTGACCACGATGTGCAGGACATACTGCAGCCGCCCAATCTCGTCACATACCGCCAGGGAGCGTATTGGAAGTACGACTGGAACGCGGGGTTGGGAATATCAACAAACCTCGCCGATGTGCTCGACCCGCGCGGATTGAACGGGTGCGTCGAGACTGGCCGATCGCGGTCGGAGGTGGCGCGAGATCTCGGCCTTTCCTACACGCGCCCCTTACACGAAAATGAGAAGAAACAACTATCACATCAGGCGGTGTATTACGAGCGACTGGCAAAGTTTAAGATGGAGCAGCCAGAGGCCGCTCGGGCGATGGAACGTGAGCGTTTCGTGCGTAAATTTTCAGGTATGTTTGCGAAAATGGATATTAAGTCTGGGGCACCTGATTTTCCGAGTACTTACCGAAGGCTGCTGGGAACGAAGGTTGTGCGGTGGTCTTCAAAGCGCCACGGACCGAACTAGGCACAATAGTACGGTTTGTTGTTGTTGGTGGAGTGAGAGGGCAAAAAAAGGTGCTTAAACATTTTTGTCTTCGTGTGTGTATGTGTGTCATAAAACGTATCGTAGTCGCACAACCGCCCCCGGAGTGCAGAGCATAACGTGCCCCATTTCTTACCAAAGGAGGTATCATCACAATAAGTTTTCTTATCTATTTTACCTTTGGTGTGTGGTGACGTTATGTTTTTCTTATTTGTTTTCCCTTTTTCTTTTTTTGTTTTTGTTGGCCTTATTGTCATAGTGCTGCGGGGTTAGTGCAGGTTAGAGAGTGGTGTTAAGGCAACCCTCCAGGAAAAAAAGAAAAAAAAATACTTGCGTCCATAGTCGCCATTGTCCTCCAAGCGCCGCACGCCCGGTTGAGCCTAGTGGATGGGCTACACACGTGAGCGCACGAATCGACACTTTTTCGTAGCCCGAGCGAATGCTTTCTTTTCGAGACTTCCAATCGCGCGCATCCAGCGCTCACTCGCCATGGAATCAGTGCGGGAGGGTCGCATGAGGCCATGGAAGTACACGAAGGAACAAATTCTCGGGGCCCCGGTGACGTGCAACTTTGAGTACAACCCGCGGCCTGTGCGGCTCATTGGGACTGTGATGGACGCCCACACGGAGGAGACGAGCATAAAGGGGGGAATGAAGGTGTACGCACGTAATGAAGAGACAAACATGATGTTGTGGATACCGGCCGGTAACCCGAAGCTGCGGCACGAGGTGACGTCCACGAAGGGAAGCTTTCAGCACTACCTGGACGAGCGCGATAAGTGGGACGAGGCGTGGATTACTGGACGGGCGAGGATAAAGTGAGTGTGTGCGATGGTTTTGCTCACCTGTCGCCAGTCTCTCCCCTCCGCCATGTGCGGCTTTCAACACGGCAGAGGGGAGAGAAATTCCCAACTGGGGCGATGCCACGGTGTGGTGTTTTACTGAGAAAAAAAGTAGCATAACTCGTTTTTTCAAATTAGGGCGTCCTATCGAACCACCCCTCAGCGATTGTTCCCGATGTCCTGCAAGTACGTTGGTTTCACTTACACTCGGTTGGGGGTGCTCAAATATTTCATCCGTAGGTTGTAACCTCATGGCGGGTTTTGTGCTGTGACACGTGTGTGGTTTCATATTTAAACTTCCTTGGTCAATTTCTTCCTTCCTTGCTTTTAATTTCCATATCGAAGTGTGTGAAGGCGGAGGAAGTACATAAGAATTTTTTTTAAGCCAATTTTTTTTTCTTTTACCTTTTCACCTTCTCCTTCTGCATCGTCTCACCAACTGTGCTGTTGAGGGGGTGTATGGGTTGAGACGAAATCACGTGTTAAATTGTAAGCGTTTTATTTGTGAACGTTTAGTTGTTGCGGTAGCTGGCTCTACCTTGAAGGATGCCGACCACTGAAATGCAGCAGATGGAAATGGACATGGTGCAGGGCATGTACGACACTTACACCCTCATCAGTGAAGACCCGCCCACGTACTCCGTTCTTCTCGCTGCTGCGGATGATGAGCCGGCAGAGCTACGCGTCACGGTGGTGTACGACTCGGAGGACTACCCTGAAACCGCCGCGCCAACCGTGCGACTGGAGCACCTTTCCAAAACTCGTCGCATGCCCACCGCAGCCCTCTCAAAGGAAATTGCAGAGCTGTGCGAGGAGCAAATTGGCATGCACTGTGTCATTTCTGTGCTGCAAAAGGCGCAGGAGTACTTAACTGAGTTTGCACAAATGGAAGAAAAGGCTGAGCTGCAGAGGAGGGGTGAGGCCCTTGCCAAGTCCTCCGTGACAGCTGCGGCACACGACCCCACAATCCGCGTAGGTAACGCAGTAACGCGTGAGCTCTTCGAGGAGTGGAGCCAGAAACGCAGAGTGGAGAGGTTGCGGGAGCGGGAGGCAAATGAGAAAAAGATTAGCGGGAAACTAACTGGTCGACAACTGTGGGATGCTGCGATTAAAAACACCGAGTGGGATCTTTTCTGTGGCTCGGATGACGAACAGGACGTCGACCTGAGCGAGTTAGGGCCCGTAAACGAGGAAGAACTTGGCGATGAGGAGTACGACTTAGGCGACTAGCAGACGGTGTGTTGTGTCATGCCTCGGCCACGTGAAAGGAGGACGTGCAAAGTGGATTTCTTTCAGTACGTGACATTGTGCAATATTATTAGTGAGAGAACGCCCTTCTTACGGCAGTAGACACTGCTAGTACCATGTGTGTATGCGCGCGATGGTGTGTTTGTGTTTGTGTGTGTGGAGGAATTACTGAGTGCGGGTGCCGTGAAGGGACGTACGTGCATTCGCAGAATGTTGCAGAAAATGAAAAATGTGAGAGGAGGCCGTATTTGTGGAGGTTCCTCAGGCGCACGGTGTGTTACGTGTTTTGTTGCAAGAAGCTATTGCGGCGCGTTTTCTTTCAATAAGCTCTCGTTCCTTTCACTTTATTTATTTTCAGGCCCTCGTTTATTTCAGCAGTGTTTGCTCTTTCGCGTTGATATGTGGAGCACCTTAGCGGTTTCTGCGCTGCATTTTTGTTTTTCCTAATTCTTTAATCCTTGATTTATTATTATTATTTTTTATCTTCAAATTCATATTAGGCAGTAATGCGATGCGTCGCTGTGAATGGCGTATCGCCCTTCGTTCCGCTACTGCCAAATGTTCAGCGGCGGTTTTTTAACGTTATTCAGCGTGGCAACGACCGCGAGGTGAAGTCGTTGTTCGCGCTGTTGGGGTTTGACAAAGACAGCGAGTCGCACCGCGTGCGTCGAACTCGTGCGGAACTGCGACAGGGTTTCATGCGGGAGGCAATGAAGCTGGCGGACCCACAACATAACAAGGAGGACGCGTCAAAAGCTGCCAAACTTAAAAAGGCGTATGAGCTTCTTTCCAACGACAGGTTCCGCGCGCAATACGCGGCGTTTCACTACGCATCTCCTGACGCCTCCCTCCACCTCCTCGTGGATGGTGGACAGGTAGCTGCAAACTTCAATCCCGAGCACCAGTCTTTCCGTTTCGTTGATCATGCGCTCTCTGGAGCCGCGGTGTCGTCGTCCCAGCGGTCGTCCTTGAAGGAGCAGCGGTCCTTCAGTGACTTTACCAATCAGTACCGGGCCGTTGTTGGCGCTGTTGGAACGTCCGCGGATGCGAAGCCGTACGATGCACGTGAGGCTCGCAGCCCTTTAAACGGCGCTAGCATTAACTTCATGTTGCGCATCTCTTTTGATGAGAGTGTTATGGGTTGCACGAAGACAGCGGTGTATGAAAAGGATGTCACTTGTCAGCACTGCAGCGGCAGTGGACGACTGCCAGTGAAGCACCCGCGCCGGTGCCCGCAATGCCGTGGTCGCGGGTCGACGCATCTCCCAAGCGCCACCTATCATATTGAGCGCACGTGCACGTATTGCGGGGGCGAGGGCAAGTTACCCCCGCCAAGGTGTACGTTTTGCAGAGGGGCCGGCGTTGTGGCGGGACAAACCGTTCATGTGCCTGTCGATGTGAGGCCAGGGACAACGAGCATGACGGTTTATCGGCTTCGTGGGAAGGGAAATGACGGCACGCGTGGTGGTGCGGCGGGTGATCTTATTGTGACAGTTTTGGTTCAGGAGCATCGCATTTTTCACCGCGATGGGTTGGACCTTCACATGGTGCTGCCTATTTCCATCTCCACGGCTCTTCTCGGCGGAGTTGTGCCGGTGCCTTTGCCGCACGCAGCGTGCAGCGTTCGAGTGCCTCCGTGTGCTCGCAACGGACAGCAAATAAGGCTCGCTGGAAAAGGTGTGGGACTTGACGGTAGTAGGCCCGCTGTCGTTGGCGATGATGGAGGTGGTACGGGGAATTCTCCTCATGGATCGACCCGAAGTGGGTGTGGAGATCTTTACGTGCATTTGCTCGTCGTTATCCCGAAGGGGGAGGAGCTAACGGGAAGACAGAGGTGTGTCATTGAAAAGTTCGTGGAGTGTGCAGAAAGTAATGAATCCGATACAAGTGATGAGGCCACGCCGGCTTCCTTAAAGGAGCGGTTTCGCCACTGGTTCGAAAGTTAGCCAAATGGCAGCGAATGGACGGTTACGCAGCACTTCCGTCTCCATCCGTGGGTCCTGAGCGGAGCGACCTTTTGAGTCCTTTACAAGATCACGGGATGCGCTTACTGCGTTGAGCGCAGCAGTTTCATTTGCAAAGAAGAAAAAAAAAGAAATATTTCTTTTGAGGGTTGGCAATGTTGTTATGGACGCCTTTTCAATCGCCATGATAATCTGAACGGTTTCGCCCGGTCATGAGAACTTCTTTTCTTACGTGAACTTGAAATCCAAGAAATAAAAAAGAAGTCTGAAACTGCTATGGAAGGAGCATGTGGGAGGAATGAACATGTTGCGGCGGGTGTGGCGGGCTCGTGCGCGTTGTTGGCCAATGTTTGTACGCGGTGGCTGTCACTCTCTGTCAGCGCCGTAATTCCTCTGCTGAAAGAGGTATTAATGTCATTCCACCCAGCTCAGGAAGCTTTGTGGAGTTGCATTGGGTTTCTGTTTTACCTCCTTTTTCTTCACTTTTGTTGTTTTTTCTTCTTATTCTTTTAAAATAAATAAAAATGATAATAATAAAAAGTAAAAACTTTTCTCTAAAGTTCAAACTTATAATTTGTGGTTCGCAGCCACTGGACCGCTCAAGTTAACTTGAACGAGGAGAGGCCATGGAAATAGGTGGTGGTTCGTACAATCTCCCGTCGCCTGAATTTCATCCAATGAACGGATCAAAGTCCTGCAAGTATATTGTGATAACTGGAGGCGTGTGCAGCTCGCTAGGGAAGGGAGTTACAACGTCGGCAACCGGCGCATTGCTGCGTGCCGAGGGCTATCGCGTCTGCAGTATCAAAATTGATCCGTACATCAACATGGATGCCGGCTTAATGAGCCCCTACGAGCATGGCGAGGTGTACGTCCTTGAGGACGGCGGCGAGGTGGACCTTGACCTCGGCAACTACGAGCGTTGGATTTCGGTGCACCTTCAGCGGGATCATAACATTACTACGGGAAAAGTTTTCCAGAGGCTCATCGAGAAGGAGCGAGCAGGCGGTTTTTTGGGTAAAACAGTGCAGTTGGTTCCACACTTCACCAATGAGGTGGTGGAGACCATTTTTAGGACGTGTCAGAAGCCCGTCTGTGAAGATGGCGGGCAGCCTGAGATTTGCATGATTGAGCTTGGCGGCACGGTGGGCGACATGGAGTCACAGCCCTTCATCGAGGCGCTTCGTCGCCTTCGCTATTCCGTAGCACCGGAGGACTTCTGCTTGATGCACACGACGTACCTCCCAGTGTTTGGTGGGTCTCAGAAAACGAAACCAACACAGCACAGTACTCGTACGCTTCTCTCCATGGGGCTTCAGCCCGATATCTTGATTTGCCGGAGCGAGAGCCGACCCTCTCCTGATGTGAAGGAGAAGCTCAGCAATCTTTGCGGGGTTCGTAAGTGTGACATCATAGCCGCGCCAAATGTCAAGTGCCTTTACGAGGTACCGATTGAGTTTGTTAACGAAGGCCTGATTGCTCAGCTTATGCACAAGCTCGATCTTACGAAGAAAACTCCCTCCAGTGGAGTGCCTCGGTATGAAACGTATAAGGGCTACGTCGATATTTTGAAAAATGTTTCTAATCCAGTGGTACGCATCGCATTTGTCGGTAAATATCTAAAAAACGCTGGGGACACGTACTTCTCTGTGCTCCAGTGCTTTGAGCACTGTCAAATTGCTCTACAGGTGCGTCTTGATGTGCTCTACATGGAATCTGAAGATTTTGAAGGCCCCAACGCTGAGGAGGCAAAACAGGCGTTGCTTGAATGCGATGGTGTATTCGTCCCTGGTGGTTTTGGTGTGCGCGGAGTCGATGGGAAGTGCAGCGCCGCGGAGTTGGCTCGCACGCACAACATACCGTACTTTGGCGTATGTCTGGGCATGCAGGTGGCTGTAATTGAGTTCAGCCGCAACGTTATTGGTTGGAAGGACGCTGACAGTGAGGAGTTCAACAAGGAAAGCACTCACCAAGTTGTGCGTATTATGGATTGCGACCGCCAACAAATGGGTGCCAACATGCACCTCGGCGCACGTGACGTTCACCTCGTTGACAAGTCGTCTATCATGTCGAAGATTTACTCGGGAGCTGACGTCGTTGTTGAGCGGCATCGTCATCGCTACGAAGTTAGCACAACTTACCTGGACAATATTCGAAAGGCGGGTCTGCGCATCAGTGCCGTGTCAGACCCCACCTTCTCCTCCACGTGCCGAGTTGAGGCCGTGGAAAATCCGTCGCTGCGCTTCTTTCTTGCTGTGCAGTTTCATCCCGAGTTTGTGTCCACCCCAATGGACCCGGCACCAACGTACCTGGCGTTTCTGGCCGCGGCTGCGCGAAAGGAATATGTCTGGCCGAAGAAGTGCTCCTCGCATCGCCTGCAGAGAGTGCTGCAGCAGCTGTAGCGGAGATATTTGACAGGGCGGATATGATTGCAAAAGGGGCGTTGGGCTGAATTTTAAGCGTAGCTCGTTCTTTTTTAACTTTACTTTTCTTTACGTGTGCGCACACATAGATTTATTTATATTAGTTTTTTATATGTTTATACCCCACGATAAGCGATTTTAAAGGCCAAGGAGAGCAGACGTGTAGCGTGGAGGAGGAAGGAAATGATTTATAAAGAAGCGCCACCGGTGATGTGTTGGGAGAAATGCCCTTTGCACTACCAAGCCTTTTAGTTTGTACATCAAAAAGGGCTACGGGCGGTAGGAAAAGTCGGGCACGCAGACATCGGCAGGATGTGTTCCAACGGTCTCTCTTCTTCTCCGCTTTTATTTTATTTTATTTTCTTCCGTTCTTCCAAAAGAGGAGAATTAAACAAATAAGAACCGTGTTCCTTTTTTTCCACTTTCTTTTTTTCCCTCTTCCGTTATTTGTTTCTTTCTGATATGCAGGCAATGGATGGGGTTGCTCGTTGGATCGGCGAGGAAATAAATTTATTCGTGGTTGTTGTGAACTCACATGTGCCAGCGCTGGCGCACGTGAGTGAGGTGTGTGTGTGCGTGTCTGCTGTTGTGTGCCGTGTTTGGCATTCCATGGCTGGTGAGTGAGTGAGTGGTGGATGTCATGGGTGGGGGCCGTTTCGCACACGCGTTGACTCCACCGTGGGCATAAACTCCTTTGACTTTTTTCAAAGCTCACCTGTCGGCGAGTGATGATAACGGCGTGATGTTCCCCCCTCCCCACACACTCCCACTTTTGATTCCACTTTTGGGAGTTCCTTCGGTGTCTTATGCGGGCCCTCGCAGAGGCGCCGCTTGAGGTTTATTGCGTCTGCGCATTGCGCACTGGCATAATTAGTGTCCAATTCAGTTGTGTTTGTGCGCCTGGTGTTGCTAGTGGCGAAGAGAAAACGTAACATGCGGGGGCAGGCAAGGGGGGTGAGGAAAACACAAACTACGTGAGTGAGTTGGTGTGGTGTGGGGCGGGAACAGGACAGTAGGCAAGAAAACTGAGAGATAAACGCTCGCTGATGTTTCCATGGTTCGTTCTTTCACCGTCAGCAACGTCACTGCTTTTCGTTGCAACATTTTTCGAAGAATTTAACGGCGTGGGTAGGAGGGAGGAGGAAGGGGAAGAAAGAAAAAGAGAAGAAAGTGTTCAATTAATAGCTAAATTATAAACACTCATATCAAAGTGCTTCATGCATGTCCGTGGAGGACTTCTATCGGTAGCGTTAACGGACGTTGTGTGGTTGTCATGGCACAATGATTTTTACCTCTCCATTTCTACGGCTTACCGGCGTTGGCGTATGTTTGGCTATTTTATTTTATATGTCTTTACGCTCTGTCTCTTTTTTGTTATTACTTCCTCATTCCTTTCCAAAGTTTATCAAAAGTAGGTCTCTGAGCAACGAGCGCGTGCGTTAGTCATTTTTTTTTTTTTTGACAGTTTTGCTGAGAAGCAAAAAGAAAGAAAAATAAATAAGAGAAAACTGATTCGCCGGTAATTTGCCTTTTCGAGCCATAAACAGCTACATCTTGCAGAGAGGGAAGAAGAAAAGAGAAGAAAAGAAACAAATAAATCAAAAAGAAAGTGAGCGAAGGGATCACGATGGAGGGAAAGAGTAACAATACATCGCACGGAGACGGTTCTTCGGTTAATGAACCTCGCAAACGCCCAAACTTTTTTGTCTTGGACGGGGCGATGGGAACGGAGATTGAAGAGAGAAGGCCGGACTTGTTGCCGCTGGGACCCATGTGGTCGGCGTCGGTGGTTCACAAAGAGCCAAGCGCCGTCCAGTCGGTTCACGAAGCGTACGTTAACGCAGGTGCGGATATTCTCCTCACGTCAACGTACCAAATCAATACCAAGGGATGTGCCACATTGGGTGTCGCAATTCCGGATTTGGTGGACGCTGCAGTTCGTCTTCTGCGCAATTCCATTACACCGGAGCGCACAAGTGCAACCGAGCAGGCGAAGGCGAAAGCGAAGCTCGACCCCAGCGTGAAGCGCCGGGCGCGTCCGCCGTGTTTGCTCCACTTTTGTACGGCATACGAGACGACCCTTCAAAGTGCCCGGTGCTCATTGGCGGGAGTATGAGCCCTTACGGGTCGTTGGCCGGGTATGGTCAGGAGTATCACGGCAAGTACACAGTGGACGAGGCTATTATCGATGAATTTTATAATCAAAGGGTCAGGGCATTCATTGACTACACGGGCGACACGCCTCGTCCCAAGGTGGACTTTCTTATGCTGGAGACTTTCCCATTGCTGAAGGAGGCGGTGGGAGTTTTTTCGTGGCTTAGCCATCAGCGTGATGGCGTGCTGAATACTGCGCCGGTGTGTATATCTTTTGTTTCTGTATTGGACGGTGACCGACCCAGCGCTGATGCAGACGATGCCGCGGTGGAGGAGTGGTGGAATTCTGCCGAGTCCTCCATTCACCTGCCTGACGGCAACACTTATTTGCAGGTGCTCGACACGTTGATGGAACTGCGCTCCCCGCAACTGGCAGGGTTAGGAGCAAATTGCTGCAGCCCTCTCGAGGTGAGTGTTGTGGCATCTCTGTTGCTCAAGAAAAAGAAGAAACATGTGGAGGACCCCTCATTAGTACTACTGCTGTACTCGAACTCCGGTGAGGAATTCACAGAAGGTGAATGGCGATGGCGCCACAAATTTGAACGCGGTTCACGTTTGTCAAAGTGGAAGCATGGTACTGTTGTGCCACAGCAGGAGTTGCGGCGGATGATGCTGGCGGCGGATGTGGATGTTCAACTCTGTGGGCTTTTTGCGTATCAGACGCTCCTGCAGAGACCTGAAGCGGATGATTGGCTCTTTGATATTGTCATTTGCGGCGGCTGTTGTCGCTCAAACCCAAACGATATTGCAAAGATACGAGCCTTGGCATGAAAACACATTCTCTCTTTCCCGTAATATATATATATATATATATATATATGCATATATGATTGAATATCAAATAATTACTCGGCACCCTTCGGTTGGTACTCAGTTGAAACGTGTACACGCATATGTGGCTGTGATGCCGTTACTCTCAGTGGTATTGGAAACACTTTAACGAAGGTTTACGTTTGTCTCTTTCTCAACATTTCTTTTCCCCACACACACTTTACTTCCTTTTCCATGGTACTGGGATAACAGAACTTACCTGCTCTATTCCCTTCCGCTTTTACTGATTTTTAGTGTTATGGGGGAACGCCACATTCTTTTTTTTTTTCTTTCTTTTCTGGTAGGAGCTATCGCGCCTATTCCTATTTGCCTCCCTGTGGGTGAAACTGACTCCAGCTTCAAAAATACTTTGTTACACATATCTTCGTTTTTCTTTTTCTTTGTTTGTCTTCCTCTGATGCTTTTCAACCCTTCTCTCTTCTCCTTACGTGTTTCTTTCTTTTTTTGTTCTCACTCGTTCTCCCTCCCGTCCATGTTCTCTCATGTTGTTGTTTCGTATTTCTCCAATTTTCCGGTGAGAATGGACCACAGCCCCGCTTTCTTCTCCTCATTTTAATAATTTGCCTCGACTTTATTTCCACGAGGGATTGCGTAGCCGGGCCAATTGGGTTGGGATGAACACAAGTTCATGTTTGAGAGTCATATGAATGACGCTGTGGTGGTGGTGTTAGGCGGGGTGTTTTTTCCTTTCTTTTTGTTTTATCGAAGCTTTTAATGAGTAAATTTGATGCTGTTTTGACTTCTTCGTTGTTGTTGTTGTTGCGGTCTGTTTTATTTCTGAAACGTTTTTTTCCGTAGGCAACAACAACGCCCCGATTTGCTTCCCCTTTGATTACCTGCCAGATACACAGCTCTGATGGCATCTTCCTTCTCCTGCGGAGCGAGTTGCGCCATTAGGAAAAGAAGAAATGTATTACATAACCTTTTTTTTCTTTGCGAAGAGAACAAATTGGTAGTAAATGCATTATTGTACGGTCCAGTGGTTCTGTTCGCAAACTCATGACGCGTAGAAAATGTTGAGAATTTCCCAGGAACCATGCGCCAGCTGTGCGAGGAGGATGTGGGGTGTTTTTTTCCGTTTTTGATTCCTATCCCGGAGCCGGAGGTATCGGCTACGAGAAAGTCCCAACATAAAGGCACCAAAAGAACAAGGGGAGGATGAGAGCTTCTTACCGGCACCTTTTTTTTTTTTTTGGCTGATCTCCTTAAGACTAAAAGCAGTGTTACAGGCTGAGGAAATACCCTGTCGACTGATACGAACATGGCAGGGCATCAATCAGGAGGATTATCAAATAAATTATATGCAGCTGGGAATATGGCGGGGTATCTCCTCCGGGCGCTGCGGGGTGAATGAGTGGACAGGTACAAAACGAGGGGGCATTACTCCTCGTAACCCCATCAGGAACGGTGTTCAAAAGCGGCTGTACTGAAGGATTTTGTTTCGTTTCGTGCGCGTGCCAGGTGGACAGACGCAACGGAGTTGTACAAAGAAGAAGGAAGGAAAGAAACGAACCGCACCAAACAGGGTTCTTGGGTGCATCGGAACTGTGGGAAGGCTCACGGGGACGCAGACGGCGCCCGGGAAGCTCTTGCGAATGATGTGCCACTCTGACGGGATAAGTAGCACCGCCTGCGCACGATTGGTTTGTGCCTGCTCACCCGGACAAATAAATAAATGTTTTTGCTTCCACTGCTGGCAACCACCGACCCTGAGGGTGTTTTCACATGAAAGTGTGAGTGGGGGGCATGAACAAGTGATTCGGCATCAAAAACGTTTACTGAAACATTCAAAAAGGACCTACGCAACGTACACAGACACACACACACACCTCGTTTTCCGGGGAATAAGGCATGAAAAGGCAAAAAAAAAGAGAACAGCGGCCCCAGCAATGAACAGCAATAACAGAAATGAGCGGAGGGATATGGAAGGCTAACCGAAGGGAGGAAGGGGGGGGGGAAATTGCCGCAGTCGTGCGAAACGGCGGCGCGCACCCCATGGGGAGGAAGCGTGTGATGGGTATTGGCACATGCGACCGCGGGAGTTGTCGAACACAAACTCGATGAGGCGGCACCGAAACAACTTGGAAGGCACGTGGACCTCGGGAGATTTCGTTAAGGCACACGCTGTGTTGCGGGGGGCCGTTAGGCTGCAACTGCAGGTCATTCGGAGCAGTTGGCGTCACAAATGTTGGGCAACTGGAGGGACTAAATCAGTGCGCGTTGAGCTTCCCAGGAGCCGAGGGTGGCCCTGCGTCTGCGAATGGGTCCTTAAGTGCAGAAGTTGCGATTCAAAGAACTGGTCCAAGACACACACACACACACACAAGTACCCACATAAAAAAGTAATATCGCCAAAAGGTTTAGCTACTTTAGTAACGCACGCCTCCGTGTGTGCATGGATGGAAAGCGTTTTTGTCACTCGCCAGGAAAATCGGGGAAGTCTTGATTGTTAAGGGCTGCCTCGTGGAGAAAGATGAAGCTCGCAACGTTTTTTTTTTCTCTGAGCCGGGGCTTCCGTCACTTGCTGCCAGGTACTACTACAAGTTTTTGCAGAAAATTCTGGTGTCTCATTACAACAGGTCTTTTGGTATGGCGCCGCAAACGTGAGCGTAGCGCCAAGAAACCGGCGCACCGTTAAGACATTCTCGTGGGAATGTTTTCAGGCAGTGACGAAAATGTCCCGCCAAAGGGGGCATCACGGAAACGTGGGATTATGCCGATTCCAAGGACAAACTTGCGAGCCGTATTTCTTGTGTATGCGGCCATGCGCATGTGTGTGTGTGTGGGTCCTACAGGAAACAAAGCAAAACAAAACAAACAGAAATGCATCAAAAGTACTATCGAAAGGGAGGAGCACGCAATAAGGGCTGGATAGCCGGGCTCAGTTACCTTCGGTGTCCTCCTTTTCGACGAGCCTGTGCAGTCATTGTTACGAAACGCAGGGATTATTACGTCACATAGTCGTCATCATTATTATTACTGGCTGCTGCTGTTGTTGGTAAATCTCGGAATGAGGACTTTGGGGCGTATGCTGTTTCTTTTTTTTTTTTGCTATTTCTTTCATTTTTATTTTGTATTGGGAAAGTCAGATGGGCATTGCTCACGTATTTTTTTTTCCTCGTAGCGCTGTGAATTGAAAAGTAAATGGGAAAAGTTTTGAACTGTTGGTGGTACCAAAAGTAAGCAGTGCCAAAGGTAGCGGCAAAAGGGGAAATAATGGGGGAAGTTGAGCTTGTTGTTGTTACTATTTTCGAAGCACACACAAACACACACACAATGAAACGCATGAACATGTACATATACATAAATATATAGTGGTAACACTCTCCTCAAATACATTTGATTTCCATCTATTTCCTCTTAGTGACATAATTATAAAATTATTATTATTATTATTGTTGTATACGCTATTACTATTGTTGTTGTCATGGCTATCCTATTTTATTTCGTTTTAAGAACAAATAGATTCGTCTTTCCTTCGGTAAAAGTAAAATGCGCTCACGATGATAACGCTGACTTCCAGGCTATCTTCCATTTTTAAAATTTTTTTTTTTAAAAAGAAAAACGATCCCAAGGCAGTACTTGTAACGCGTGTACATGTATCATTCTCCATTTCTCTTCGTTCCTCTTACGTGTATGCAAGACACACACGCACAAGTATGCCTATATACACATACATAAATTCCTGTTGCCTTTTCTTATTACTAGTTTTTTTCTTTTCTTTTTCTAAAAAAAAAATAAAAATAAAGAGAAAAAAGGGACACACCTGGCGCAACCATTGTCAATTAATTGGCAGGTCAGCGCAGTGCTTATTGTGTGCGTGTCTGCGTGGCTGCCGGGAGAAGAGGCGTGTCAACGCGTAGTCCCGCGGGCCGAGTGGTTGAAAAGGAGGAAAGAGCGCTAAAGGGGCCTGAGAAGAGCGTGAGGTTTGTGGGTAATGGCGGAGGTTGTGCCCGATGACTATTTTCCATTGGAAGGCGAATCAAACACCGATTTGCAGTCGACTGGGCACTCATTTTCATCGGCTGCGGCTGGTGGGACGATGGCACCACAAGGAAACAAAACCTCCGCTACCTGGCACTTTTGTATGCCATCACAGGCAGCACCGGTTGATTACCTGCCGGAATTTAGATTTACTGTGGAAAGCAGTGATGAGATACGCGCCGCCGTCACGGCGGCCAACGCTTTCATGCAAGCGGGAGATCTCCATGCAGCAGTGGATGCGGCTGAGAAGGGTGGCCTCACCCTGGCAATGGTGGCTATCAACGGAACCCAGTTATCGGCTGCGGTGAATATGGTACTCAACAGTGCAGTGCGGCCCATATTAAATGGTTTCTTGCACGTATTTCATACTAGTGCGGTGTCATGTGTCAGGAACAGCTCCCTTCAGGACCCTGAAAGAGTCAACGAGAGTTTTGGAAGCGACATCGGTAACAGCACCACTAGCGGTAGCGGCGCGTTTGATCTGCTGGAATCCGCAACAGGTTTCATATGGGATGCGTTAGTAGGTACAATTATTGGGAGCACGGCTATGCAGAGGTTCTAATGTTTCTCGCGTGCGTAGTGCTGTCCTTTCTTACCTTTTCGGTTCGGTTGTGGTCTAAAAAGTACTGTGACAGCGTTGACGCACTCGCATCTCAGGCGCCAGTTTGTCCCACCGGTGGTGTCGACGGCGCCGGTTCCCTTCCCAAGACGAACACTTGCGACGCCAGACGGAGCGACACGCGGGGGTGGAGCGGTGCGCTGAGGTTTGGGGCGGCACCACCCGGCGAGGAGTGGTCATCGCCCGACACGCCCAGCACAACGGAGGGTGAGGTAAGCCGGACGTCGCTTTCCTACACGATGTGAATTCATGTCGTCACGTACTTATTGCCTCTCATGGCTGCAGAGGCAGGAGGGATGGGAGGACTGAGTTGATGGCTCCACGGCTTGCTGATGAGAAAATCGGCAGGCTTCGGGGTTGTATTTACTGCTGTCTGATTTTTCAGGGTAAGTGGTGGTTTCGAAAAGTTGATCGTTTCCACATTTTTCTTGATGCTTCTCTCGTTTTTGAGCTCTTCACTAACTTGGAATATTATTTATTATTATTACTGTACCCGATGTTACATGTCCTTAAATATTTACCTAACATGCTCTTACAGGAAAAGAGGGCATACAGCTTTATGCCGGTGCCATGATGTCGCTACTGTTTGTTCTTCTACGTATCGTGTGCTTCGTGTTGCTCTTCGCCGTTCTGCTACGCATAAAAAAGACACGTGTGCGCTACCTTCCCTCACGCTGTACCCGCGTCTCACGGCACCATGGCGAGACATGCGCCTGGTTGGAAAGGCTGGTCAGCGCGGTGCTTGATATGTTTTACTGTGCTGCGCGCGAAGGCAACGAGTCGACCCAGAAGGCGTCTCTTCCACCAAACGATTTCGCTAGCCGTTCCGCCAGCAAAGAAATGGGAGGCCGCGGTGCGAGCGACACCCGTGTTAGATCCGACAGCTGGCGGCTACTGGAAATGTTTGAGGGCCGCGTGGTGGCGTTTCTGGAGGACCGCGGCATTGCGGCACAAGCTCTCTTCCAGATTCACTCAATTGGCGACAAACCGCCAATCATTCGCACTATACGCGTGATTAATCGTACAGGTTTGGAGTCGGCGCCACTTACATCGGCAACATTAGCAGCGGCTGGGCCATCTGCAGGTGTTGGGGTCCCGGTGACTGGCGATAAGAACATGGGGACAGCAGCTGCTCCTACCAACGCTTCTCTTCCGGGTGTGAGCGTTCCCCCTGCCGCGGCTTCAGGTGGCGGTGGTGTGGCGAGGCCCCTTCTTTCAAGCAGAGCGAAGTTGCGTTCCCTCCAACAGGTGTTTCACTCTGGTGGTGAAGGTGTAGAAAAGTGGCGTAATGATTTGTACGCCGAGGAGGGGGCGGCGGCATCCGCAAAGGGCTCCGCGTCAGCGCCCCCTTCGGTCCCGGCAGCGGCGATTGAACTGGAGGCAGAGGTGGAGTACGCTGGCGGCATTGACGTACGATTGGCCGCTGACATATGTTTGGCGCGCGGGAGGAGGTTACCGGTGTTTGTTCGCGTGAGTGATGTTGAGTACATTAGGGCACACGTACGGCTCCACGCGACGTTAAAGCACGAGGATGCACGATGGACAGCCAGCGGAAGCCTTACCTTCAGTGTACGCTGTGGCTTGAATCGGAGCCGGCGTTTTCCTTTCAAATGTCTACATCCCTCAGTCGCTATAAGATTCACGACTTCTTTGCCCTTCCAATGATCGCAAAATTTCTTTTCCTCCGCTTTGTCGGCTACCGCATGGTGTACCCGCACGGTGCTGGTGTCTCGTTTAATATTCCACTTCCGGAGCATGTGGTGGATGGCGGTGCGTATAAGTGGTTCTCTTCAATGGATGACATGGAAACGGTGGCGACAACTTCAATGATGGAAGGGTTCCGAGGATGTGGAGCGTCATTGTGATCGTTCCGGCTTGTTGTTGTGTTGGTGGTGCGGCACATCGGTGCGTGCATTACGCCCTTAGTTCAATGGAAGTAGGGGTTAACCCTACGGGTGCTCCATGAGCAAAAAAAAAAGAAGGAAAGAAAGAAAGAAGGGCATTTTTACCAGTGGTTTGGGCGGAATGCGGAGGGTTCTGGTACCTCGGACTAACGTGAAATAATGAGAAAAACATTTTCCGTTTTAATTGCACGGGAACATAGTCGTACATCATTGGATTTGTGCTTCAGTTTTTTCGAGCGTCCACTACAGTTAGGGGGTTGATGCGTTTCATCTGAAAGTCTTTCCGAAATTTGGTGCATGAAGAAGGCATTCTTCGTACCGCATCCTCACTTTCTTTTTCTTTTCCTTTTTTTTCGTGTTTCAAACGTCTTTGCGACGCTTTTATTCCCTTTCTTTGCTGTGCATTACGTCGGTGCAGCTCACTGCGGTAGGTTCAAGAGAACTGTAGTGCGGCGCAATGAACGTGGCCAGGCGGGAGTTTATCAGGAAAATGATGGTTCATTACCGCGACTCGTTGCCACCCCCAGACCACACTGTAGTGATTGGTGAGCTGCAGAAGCGCGTGCTCGACATTGGCATGCTGGCAGTCAACAAGGCTCACGTTGAATTGTTCGGATCGCACGTCAGTGGCTTCTGCACGCCGCACTCTGACGCGGATATTTCCCTCACATACAGAAACTTCTCCCCGTGGCTTCAGGGAATGGAGCGTGTGGATGATCAAAACAACAAGCGGATGACACGTTTTGCTAAGGAGGCGTCCAATATGGGAATGGAGGACGTGCGGTACATTCGCGCCCGCATCCCCGTGGTTCAGTTTACTGACAGTGTCACCGGGATACACTGCGACGTGAGCATTGGCAATGTGGGCGGTGTTGAAAACTCGAAGATACTCTGCGCTATACGGGCTGTGTTCCCAGATTTCTACGGCGCCTACATTCACCTTGTTAAGGAGTGGGGCAAGGCACGCGAGGTGGTTGCCCCAGAGCGGTCCACCTTCAACAGCTTTACGCTCACCACGATGGCACTCATGGTGCTGCAGGAGCTCGGGTTGCTGCCTGTGTTCGCAAACCCAACAGGCGACTACGGTGAGCTGACAGTCGCCGATGCAGATATGGCGTTGCAGCAGTTTAAACTACCACCCATTTACGATTCGTTGCGTGGTGACGATGAGAAACTTGGTGAGGCTGTTTACTTCTGCCTGCAGCGCTTCGCAGAGTATTACACCAAATTCGACTTCACTGCCGGGACTGTGAGCCTCATTCACCCACGCAGGCACCGCAGCGCATACGAGCGCGTGGTACGACGCCACCTGGAGCTGATTGGCTCGAAGAAGCGACTGGAGTGGGAGAAGCACATCGCAGAGCACAAGGACGATGGCCCACTAGACGAAAATGACCTTAGCGCCTCAATGCAGAATGAAGCCACGCAGCGACCCAGCAACTCCCCTTACGTAGTCGAGGACTTTGTCAACTACGTCAATTGTGGGCGTCGTGTCCAGGCGTCACGGGTACGGCACATTCAGCAGGAGTTTACTCGGCTGAAGGAAATGATTATCGACAAGGAAAATGGGCTGAAGTTTGAGGAAGTATTCCGCGAGAGCGATGTCGTCCCACGGTTCCAGGGGTTTGAAGGCGTTGGAACGCGTGACCACCGTGTGAGGATGTTTCGCCCCCAGTGAGGGAAGGCGTTACCAAATATGAGAGAAGGCCGTGCACGTCTCGTACAATTTACAGGTTTGGGAGAAGAAAGATGAGAAAGTGGGACGCTACTAGTGCTGACAAATCAACTGAATCACCACACGTACGTATGTTTATGCGTGTGATTATTTTTCTTTAAGGGCCGGTTAATAAGAAACGCACATATCCGGTGTTTATGTTGGCTGAGCGCCGAATTTACATTTGTCCTCACATATCAATAGTGAATGCGTGCTTCTGTGAAAACGTGTCTTAGGTGTGTTGTAAGAAAAACTGCATAATGAAGCTTTTATTTTTAAAACATATTTTCTTCGTACTATTATCTTTATCACTTGTCTGCCCTCTTTCTATCCATGGACGCGCGCGCTCTGCCGGGTCTTTTGCATACCTGTGGCGTAGTGCATCAAGGAACCCCATCAAAAGGAGGAGGCTTGGTGGCTGCACATGTCAGAAAATGTGACGTTTGACGCCAGGGACATCAGAAACGGCCGGGATGAGCGGCGCCTACCAGCCGTCCCGCTTGAGGCGTGGGCGTTTCGCCGCCTGTCGCCGGAGGGCTCTGTAATGCCTAACGCGCTCACTACGGCCGATGTGGACGGCGATGGTGTGGAGGAAGTTATCATCGGCACGACAGAGGGACAGCTGATGCTGCTGAAGATGGGGTATCGCACCCCGGTGTACTCCGCACGATTGCCGCCACAATATCGGTGGTGCTCTACAGCAGTCAGGCGCGGTGGTTAGTTGTGGTAACATTGGAGGGGCAGTGTGAAGTGATTGAAGGGTTCATTGTCACCAATGACATCGAGGATGCTGAAGACAATGGGGCAGTGACGCATCGTGCAGTGTCCTTTGCTTCGTCGTGCAAAAGGAACGAGCACGGATCAAACGCTGGCTCCAAGTCTAAAATGTTCGCGGGAGATAACACCAACAAACGCCAGAGCGATGCCCTAGACCGGGAGTATAAGGTGAGTGGGCCTTCCTACGTCTTTCCCATACAACCCAATTGCACCTGCGGCGATGTTAGTGCTGGGGAGGGCAGTGACAACAGTCTCGTTTTTCTTGGCTCGTATGACGGCATGTGTACGTGTACTCCATTTCCGACTCTGGCGAGCTTTGCGGATCGCTCTTTTTTCAGTCGCAGGTTTCTTCAATGAAGTCGTTTATTTTATCGAATACCTCGAACTCGGGCTTCTGTGTGGGAACTGAGGGCTGCAGTGGTCGCGAACCAGCGAGGGCATCTCCTCCCTCTTCCTCCTCAGCTCCCGGTACAGACGGCAAAGGTGTGATGCTTCTGGTCTGTACAGCCCAGTGCGTTTCATTATTAGCCTCCGCGCGGAGTGATATTAAACATTGGTACGGTCATCGGCAGCCACGCTCAGTTTCAATCGGGGTAATCGCACAGGAAGAAGATTTCCTTACGACTTCGAAAGATAGCTCCTTATGGAACGTGAACCCGCTTCCAAGATGTATGGAGCTGTTTTTATCGAATAGCACCACAAGCGCGGAGCGAACAGCGCCGTTGCGGCCAATATGGCAGTACCCACTTTCTTTACCCTCGAGGCACGCTGGGAAATCATCTGCTGGTGGAGCAAGAGCTAATTTCACGGTGCGGGGGAGTTCGGTAGACTCACGCGCCTCCTCCTCGTTGAGTTGGCATTGCTCACGTCATCACATCATCACCACGCCCACCACCGTGGCGGGGCAGCACAGGCGGCACCATCATCACCAGCTGCAGCTGCAGCAGTACGGCAGTGTTGGGAGCGTAAATACGAGTCATGAAGCAGCGGACAGCCTCTCTCCTGTCGTGGAGGCGAAGGAGTTTGCTGGGTTTCCTGCAGCTATTGACGTGGCGGCTACCGATCATGCGATACAGTTCGTTGTAGCAACGGAGGACGGACGGTGGTTTGTGTTCGAGATACCCGTTTCCCCGCCCAGTACGCAATCAGGGGCCTCCGATAGTGTAGCGCTGGAGGATAGCTCAAGAATAAGTACACCACGGGTAGTGGTATCGTGTATACTCTCAGGCTGTCTTCGGGATGACGTTTTTGTCCAACGTGCTTGTATTCTTCCCGTAGGACCCAAGGAGTTCTGTGCTGTCTTGATGGATATGGGTGGGACGTGTTACGCCCTAAACACCCGCTCTGATAAGTTGATCACGTCGCATGTAAAGGCGGATGTACTCTCTTTTACCGTGATCGCTGGCGGGAGCGTAGTGTTGGCCACAGGGAGTGAGGCCGGTGCCACTCAACAGCGGCTGGTGTCGCGACACGTTGGTCGGGGTTTCTTGCTGTTGAGCGTTGCCATTGACGAGGTGGCGGTTTTATCAATTGATGGCGAGTCGCACACGCTGGATTTGTCCTCCGACCTTTGGAATTTTGGCTTCTGTGGGTTCGGTTCAGCGCTCCCCATTGCCCCACGAGCGGGGGTTGCAGCTAATTGTGACGAGCGAGTCTCTGTGGAACGTGGTGGGCGGAGGGTTGCTGCGCAGGCTGACGGAGGCTTGGAGGATGTGGAAGACGTTTTGATGTTGCAACTGGGCACTCTTATATTGAGAGAAGAGGCGGGAAACGGTAGCGATGCGGTATTCTCTGAGGAGTATCGACGTTTTGTGGCGCGGAAATTTTGTGCTTTTGGTCTCACACAAAGTGAGTGGAAGTTGCTGCGGGAGTTGCAACAATGATGCATATATATATATATTGTATTACTGCTGTGGAAGAGCGCGTGACTGACGATACGCTTTAGCGGCGTCTTAGACTTTTTTCTTTGAAACTTTCATTCGAGACCGCTACACCAACTTCCCTCTTCGATGCCTCTGCACACACAGTGCGCACATATATATATATTTCTCGCTTACATCTTCAGGCGGCCTGTTGCGTGGGTCTTTCCCCTTCCTTACCTTGCTATTTTCTATATTTTCTTATTATTGTGCGTGTTTTTTTTCCTCAGTTTATTATTATTATTTCTTTACGGCGTATGTGATGTGTTATCATACACGTCTTTAAAAGGAGGTTGGAAAAAGAAAATAAAAAGAAATGACTGACCCGCTTCGAAACTGAGGCGCGAACTGTACACTATTCGCTACACCCGAGCACGACTAGCCCTCCACAAACACAAAAAAAAACAATAAAACGGTTGCGAAACACATTTTTGTTTTCTACTTTTAGCTGTTGCGTGACCCACATCAGCGGTGTTGCGGAAGGCAGCGGCGGGTTCTGTTTATTACGTTTCGCAAAACATATTACATTTATTCTTTACCTGATTTGTTGACTCATGCACCACATCTTACGAGCGTAGAAACATAAACACTAGGCGAGATTTGTAAGGAGGCAGATATTTGGGCTAGGGCGACTGGTATTTGTGCACATGCAACCAATGGAGGTGCAGCGACCGGCAGTGGATAATGTTCATGTTTCATGCAGATTTCGCCCTTTGAGTGCGGTTGAACACAACCATGGCTCTTGTGTGAGTCTTGACGAACCCAACCAAGTTCTGTGCAAAGTGCGGTCGGGTCAACGGTTTGGACACTCAGGCGTGGCGGGGCGTTCGTATGTCAGCCCCTGCAAGTCTGCTAGTGACGACGCTTGCGCTGCGGGCTCCTCCGTAGAGGGTCCGTCAGACCACTATAGCTTCTCTTTCTCACGCGTGTACCCCCAGAGACGGAACAGGATCAAATTTATAAGGAGGTGGCATTTCCCATTGTGAACGATGTGATGCAGGGTTATAACGGCACAGTGCTTGTGTATGGCCAGACTGGTAGTGGTAAGACGCACACGATGTTTGGTACGGACGGTGCGTTATGTAAGAAGGGCGAGAGTGGCGGCAACTGTGGGTTGGGGTTAGGATCACCACCCGCTCTGGTTAACAGCAACGAAGGCATTGTGCCTCGTGCGGCTCGTCACATTTTTAACGCGATTCACAGCGTTGATGAGGATGTGGAGTTTGAAATACGGGTGATGCTGATCGAAGTGTACATGGAGCGCGTGCGGGACCTTCTTGGGCAGCCGAATAACAACCTGCAGGTGCGAGAGGACTCATCAGGCTTTTACGTCGCGGATTGTAAGATGCCATACGTCACAAGTGCTGAGGAACTGATGCAGCTCATCCAATCCGGGATTAGCCGCCGTGTCACAGCAGCAACAGCATGCAATGAAGCGAGTAGTCGCAGCCACTCGGTATTAAATATCACAGTAAAAAGTGTCAATCGTGCTAAAAATGTAGCAACGGTCGGCAAACTTTTCCTCGTGGACCTTGCAGGAAGTGAGAGAGTAACCAAAGCGCACGTGGACGGAATGCAATTGGAGGAGGCAAAGATGATCAATAAGTCACTCACAACGCTCGGCCACGTTATCATGTGCCTTGCTGACAAGCAGGCTCATGTGCCGTATCGTGATAGTAAACTCACGCGGATCCTCAAGGACTCTCTCGGAGGGAACTCACGTACCGCTCTCGTCGTATGCTGCAGTGCTTCACGTCTTAACGACCAAGAAACACTCTCAACGTTGCGCTTTGGTGCGAGAGCTCAGAGTGTATGCAACGTTGCAGTGGTTAACAGACAGGTTACGGTGGAGGAGATGAAGAAAATGTTGGAGGTTGCAAAAGCAGAAATAAAGAGATTGCGTCAACTGCTTCAGAGTAGGGATGTAAGCATTTCTGGCGCAGAAGGGTGTGCGGTGAAGGGTACTACGGAGTATTCGTGCGGTTTGACTAGTGACCTCAATGGGTCCAAGCCCCAGTCGGATTGCAGCGCGGTGATGTGCGGCTCCTTCGCCACGGAAACAGGTTTGCAAGTCTCAGCAGCGGAGACTGAGGCGCTGGTGACTAGTGATTCAACTAGTGAGTATGCGCTAGCCGCTGCTGCTTTGCCAGACGTGGACGATGTGCTGCAGCGTGTGGCGCGTAAGCGTTTGTCTCTTGAAAGTATACGCGCGGAGGTGGCAGACATCCGTGGTGCCCTCTGCGAGGCTGGGGAGGCCATCAGTGCATTGCGGAGCAAGTCTGCCAAACTGTTTGAGTTGGTGGGGGTGCTACAGGAAGAAGCCAACGTATGGGAAGGAGAGTACAAAAACGCTATGCGTGAGGTGTACTTCCTCCGTCGCCAGAGGGAATACTGTAGGGAAATCCTGAATAGAATTAAACTGGTTGTGGAGGTTCCAATAGGGCACATTGCCTCTTACGTAGAGAAACTCGGAATGATTCGCGCAATGTTGAACGGGAAACGTGTTCACATGAGGTCTTGTCGGGATCTCGTTCCAACGAATACACCTCACCATCTCACACTGTTCTCTCCTTGTCTTCCAATGAGTCAACAAAGGAGGAGGCACAGCTGGTGACGCGGCGCCTTATGCTGGCGGCAGGAACCGACGAAGGCAGTTTGTCTGCCTCCGCCACACTCCGCATGAACGCACCGCCAGCGCTTCAAGTGGGCCCTAATGATGTCGTGTCCACATCGCATTGTAATGGTGACGCTGGACTGGGAGGCGTGCCGACAGTGTGCGAGGACTGCTCATTGTTCCCTGACCTGGACAACCCCTCCCAGGAACTCAACGGCGTGCGCAATAGCTCGGAAAACTTGCGTAGTAAGCTGATCGCTGCAGAAGAATGGATTCAAAAGCTTCAAGGTGTTAATAGTGCGTTGTCAATGGATTTAAAGATGGCGGAGAAGCGACTGAGCATGCGTCACGGACGAATTGAAAGTCTCAAGTGTGGCTTGCAGCAGGAGTGTGCAGCGAATAAAAAACTGCAGGAGGCGTACGACGATCAGCAATCCTCGTACCGGGCACAGCTTCAAGCGGCCCGCAGCGATATTCTCTACTGGAAGCAGCGGTACGAAAATTTACTCACCAACAATCACGCCGTCCAAAGCAGAAAGGCATATGCCCCCCTTCGAGGCAGCACGGCCCGGCGCAGCCTCACTCCAACGTTGGATGACGTGTTGTTTTCTCGTAGCCCGTCCGTCCGCGTGACACCACCCCGATCTGTTTCCCCGGGGCGGGGCGTGATTGTTAAGCCCATACGAGGCGGCGGTAACAAGGGAGGATGGACCACTTAGTAGAAAAGACTTGAGAAATTGCAAGTGGGGCCTGCTTTCGCTTGTTTTCCTCACCCCCAAGTAAGGGGTGGTAGCAATGGTTCTTCTATTTGAAATACGTGCAGTTGCTACTAATAAGGAAGGACTCAGAGGGTCATGGAATGACGACCGCATTTCGCAGGCCGATTGTGATTGTGGTCACAACACGCTTTTTTTGTGTGTGTGGGCGTTACTTCCCTTATGACCTCTCGTCGCTCTTTGTACGGTTTCACTTCAATGCACGTTTAACACTGTCCCTGGCGAGAGGCTGTTGTGATCTCCTCACACTGGCTTGCGACAACATGTGACTTTTTCCACCTTTTGTTTGTGTTTCTACCATACAGATGGGCACAGGGGAATATTAGCATCTGCTTGTGCGCACACACCTACTTGGTGTGACTGCAGCTCTCCCTTACTTCCGGTTCCTGCTTCCGCCCTTTCCATTATTGCTTCTGTACTGTTGTCATTGCTGTTTGTTCATTTGGAACTGTCTGGTGATTGTGTTCTGCTGGTCCCTGCGCACTTTTCGTTATTGTTGTTGTTGTTCCTTCGCTTTTAGTGTCCAGTGGTGCCTGAGTGAGCAGCTTTGTTTATGGGGAAAACGGCGAAGGGAACGGAAGTGGGCCTGAGGTTGTTTTTGGAGTGGTATGAAACTTTTATATTTTTGTGGATGTATCCTTTTTTGAAAAGAAAAAGACAAACAAAACAAAAAAAGTGTATGTTTTTATGTGTAATTTTCCACATGCTCCCCCCTTCACTTTTTGTTCCTCCTTCTTATTGTGTTGCTTTATCACAGCAGTCGATATAATTTTTTTTTTATCATTAGGTCCTTTGCCTATTGATCTTCTCTTTTCTTTTTTCTTATCTGCTGCCGGGGTTCTTTTATTATACCATCGATGATTTGTAGCACTTTTTCCTCATTTCGCCTAATTTGTTTCTCTTCTTTCTCCTCCTCTAGATGCCCCCGCTTGCTTTATCAAAGTGCCCAAATATCTTCAGCATGTGGGAGTGTCCGTTATTGAAGGCGTTTGCGCCTCAAAAGTGTCTTAACCACTTTTCATATCCCACTTTACCGCGAGATGAATAATTATTTATATGATTTTTTTTCTCCATCTGCTTGTGTTTTTTATGTAGATGCATATCATCCTTCGTCACTACCGCAATTAGCCACATTTTACTTTTTCTTTCTTTCTTTCCTTTTGTGCGAGTGCGAGTGTGTGTGGCGCAAAGCGACAGAACCATGTGCGTCTTTATTGGCTGTCGGTGTTTTTTTCTTTTTAATTTTCTTCGCTCCCTATTCCTGCTCCTCCAATTCTTATTTAGTCAAACATCGCCATTCCAGCGTGGACCAATGATCCTCACCTGTACAGTTAGCATGTTTTACATACTCGATGAAATAACGGAGAAAAGTTTCACCTATTTTTCTGCACCTTTCGAGCACGCCAGTGGCGGTGCTCCTGTTCCATTGTGGAACCGCATCCGTTCTGTTGGTTAATCTCACTCTCCGATTATTATTGTTATGACAAGGACCTTCTTGTGGCTTCTTCACTAGTTTTTTTCTTTTTGTTGCGGACCAAGGTTTTATTTTCGTTTGTTTTTTGTTAGGGTTGGGAGGAGGTGGGAAAGGCAAAACTTGTCTTCTCCGACAGCAGCCGTTTACAACTTGCCGGAAGCCGCCTGCCCATGCACTACCGCGAATACCGCGTGCACCATGCCGATGCCGACGCCATTATCGTGCAGCTGCCAGGTAACAGCGGTTTCGGAAAGTTGACTGTGGAGACGCTCGGGGGAGATGAGTTGGCCTCCGCCATGCTCAAGCGGCTGGCGTCTCACGAAAAAATAAAGGCCGTTGCTCGTCCTGCGCGATCCCAACATTACCGACTGCTTAGTATTCAGCTCGTGGAACTGTGGAGCGGAGTGGCCACGTACGCCGCACCCGTTTCGGCCCTGCTCTCGCGGCTTTTTCGCAAACATGTGCTCGTTGGCCTGGGAACTACGACTATGGCGCATGTAGTGAAGTCTTCTCCCGATCGGGGTGTGGTGCTGTCGCTGCAAAGTGGATTAACCGCTGTTGCAGTGCTTGAAAGTATTAGCGAGGATGTGGGGTCGGTTGAAGTACGTTTGTTGAACTACGATGTGCAGTTGGGTGTAGTAAACGTTACGGTGCAGGTGGATGTGGTGGAGCGCACTCCCATCGACCAGGACGCATTGCGAGAATTATTAACATCGGTAAATGTTGGTTCCGTAGTCTCTGCCACAGTGTTGATATCGTGCACTGATGATAACTGTGCAATTGTTGAAGTACCATGCGGTGATAGGGGAAGCGTTATCGGCTATTACATTTACAACTGGCCTGGCTCAAACACCTCGACCAATGACAAGCCGATTGTGGGGAGTTGCCTTGAGTTAACTCTGGAGTTTGTGCCAGAGGGCCCCGCACTGTCGAGCATCCTGCCATTTTTCGTCCTTTCGCACCGTCGGAACTTCGCTTGCCTCCCAGCCATTCGTTGCGCCTCGACCTCACCCATGCTGGAACCATCGGCGGCACCGCCGTTCGCGGCGGGGCTATCTGGTAATTTTCCATGGCGTGACCATAAGCGACAGCGCCGCGCGGAGGCCGAGGAGGACTTCAGCGATGACAACGGTGAGGACCAGGAAAACGCCACAATGAGCTCCAGAAAGATGCGCAGACGAAAGCTTGAGGAGGCGATCGATGCCTATGAGCGCTCCATGGAGACTGCGGTGCCCTCCTCCCCGGAGGAATTCCAGCGGCTTCTCCTGGCGTCGCCCAACAACAGTTACCTCTGGGTGCAATGGATGACACATCATGTCTCGCTACAGCAATACGAGGATGCACGTCTCGTAGCAGAAAAGGCCCTGTCTACGATCGGCGTCCGCGAGTCACAGGAACGGCTCAATGTTTGGGTGGCGTACATGAACTTGGAGAACCTCCACGGCACGGCAGAGTCTCTTGCATCTGTATTCAAACGGGCGTTGCAGCACGCACTGGACGAACTTGTGGTGTACGAGCGCCTAGCTGATATCTTTGGTGCCACACACAAGAGTGCGCAGCTATTGTCCTTATGCCGCACAATGGTGTCAAAGTACCGCAAGGTCCCACGTACCTGGGAACGTCTTGGCACTGTTCTCATTGATCAAAACAGGAGGGAGCTGCTGAAGCGTGTGCTGAAGGACATGAATGGCGCTCTTCGCCGCGACGAGTATGCGGTAACAGTTGTGCACCTTGGCGTCCACGAGTATAGGAACGGGAGCGTGGAAAATGCCCGTGCACTCTTCGAGGGACTTCTACTGCGTATGCCAAAGAAGTCAGACGTGTGGTCCGTTTACTTGGATCAAGAGCTCGGTCTTCTTGCGCGGCGTGCAGAATCTTCTTCGGTTGCATATGTCAGGAGCTTGTTCGAAAGAGCCGTAGCAACAAGCTTTTCTGCGAAGATAATGCAGCAAATATTGACGCGGTTCATGTCATTTGAGCGGGTGCACGGCACGCCGGCTGACGTGGAGCGAGTGAAAGCACGTGCGAGAAGTTACGTGGAGGCAAAAATTAATGCCTCTGTTGGGGGTGTTGACCCTGCGGCAGGCAGGGCCCACAGCGGCAGCACGAGGAGGACTACGGCTGTGGCCTCCGCTACGGTAGCAGCGGGTTCAGCGAGGGCCGGCACCGATGAGTCTGGTGGCAATTAGCCGTGTCACTGTGAACGTGGGGGGTGTTGGGCACTTTCTCCCTCTCTTATTCTTCTGACTAATGGTTGAATCCAATTCTTAAATGTTAAGGAAGACCTTCTTTTCCCGCTTTTTTTTTTAGTTGTTTCCTCGCACCGCTCCGTACTTTGAACCGCTTCCCCTTCCTTTCTGTGGTGTGTAAAGCGAGAACGTGGGATGTTGGTGTATGGGAGGGAGGAAAAGTGCATATTTGTTTCCTTTTACATACAAACAGAGGAAGACGAGCGGGGATGTTGTCAACGCAAATTAAGGAGTGAGGACACAATAACGATGTCGCGATATGTTTTCGTAGTGCGGTATGTCACTTTAAAGGGAGTAATTGTTTTTCCACCTCGTGTGCTTTGTTTCACGGGAGCCGCGCAGGTATGCGCGCAGCGTGTAAAATCGTCTGTGGATCAACGTGGGAGTGTGTTACTGTATAACTAATCATGCACATTTTCTCATTTTTCATTTGAGCATTTTTTTCTTCTTCTTCCCCTCCCCAAGTATCACTGCCTTACGGCGGGTGCTGATTGAAGAAGGAGAATAATTGAGCTGTGGCTTATCTCGAGGGTTCTCCCGCTCCGTAAGCATTCGAAAGGAAAAGTCACATTAGTACAAGTTTATATATAAGGAAGAGCCGAAAAACTAAAGGACGTAAATAAGAGAAAAGCAGGAGATTGGAATAAATACATTTCATCATTATTATCATTATTTTAAGAAAAAAAAGAATAGAAGAAACTACTTGTGCCTTAGCTGCCAGTGTTGGGATCGCATCTAAAGCAAAGCGGAAGCGGTGGTAGTGGAGGGCGGAGTAGGCGCAATACACAAAAAAAAAAAGCAACAACAAGAAGGATTGTGTTTTGGTTTGTAGGGTGACGTGAGTCTTTGAGAGCATTAGGGTGCGTGTGGGTGTACGACGCAAATCTCCATCCCACAAAGATGACTGAACACTTTAAAACAGTTAAGTCCATGATCGCTAGCCTCCGATCGGAGGACCCAGAGGCGAGGCTCAACAGCATGCGGGGGATTCACGTCATTGCGTCAACACTTGGACCCGAGCGCACACGCGATGAGCTGCTGCCGTACCTCACGGATTACCTCGATGAAAACGATGAGGTGCTGCGCGTGTTTGCGAACGCCCTCGGGACGATGCTGCAGGAGGTGGGCGGGGTTTCCCACGTGCAGAGCATTTTGGGGCCACTGGAGTTACTCAGCAGCCTCGATGAGGTGACAGTCCGCGATGAGGCGGTGTCATCGCTGCACAACATCGGAAAGGCAGTTTTCTGTGAATCGAGCGAGATCACTGCTCAGGCCAGAAGGGATTTTGTAAGTTTGGTCCAGCGTCTCGGGCAGGCAACGCCGCAGTGTAGGTCGAGTGCCACGTATTTAATTGGTACCGCATACGCGCATGTCAATAATACAGTAAAGACACAGCTGTTCAGCCTCTTTATGTCGCTCTGTGGCGACGAGGAAATTATGGTGCGTCGTTCGGCGTGCATTGCACTGGGAAAGCACATGACTACGGTGGCGGAAAGTCGTACTACGGAAATTCTCAATGCCCTTGCAAAATTTTCGCGTGACGCAAGTGATGGGGTACGGCTCCAGGCAGTCGAGACGGCTGCTGCGCTGCTCGCAGTGATTCCTCAGGATTTGCACGGTTCTGTTCTTAACGCCTTTAAAACCCTTGTCAGCGACAGTTCATGGCGCGTACGGTACATGGCTGCGGATCGTTTTGGCAAACTAGCAGGAGGCTTGGCACCGGCGCAGGTGAAACAAATTATGCCGCTCTTCCGATCACTAACGCAGGACAGCGAGCCAGAGATTCGCGCCTCGTCGGTGTTTAATATGGCAAGTGTTCTCGCCGTCTGCCCCGATGCTACCTCGAAGCGTGAAGTGCTCTTGGGAGGTTGTCGGCTTGCTAGCGATGACAATGCCCATGTCCGTATGTGTCTCGCCAGCGCGTTGCTGAAGTCTGTGGAGCACACTCCCATGGAGATGTGGAGCAGCACCGTTGTTCCCACATGCACTCAGCTGCTGTCAGACACTGAGGCAGACGTTCGCTTAGCGCTGGTTTCAGGCTTTAGTTTTATGGGTAACACCGCAGAGGCGCAAGAGCTAGCACCGAAGCTTATTCCTGTTGTTGTGGCCCTCGCAGAGGACCCCAAGTGGCGCATACGCGAAGTTGTAATATCGCAAATTCCGCATCTCATCACATCCCTAGGAAGAAGCGCCGACGAAGTTGTAGAAATCTGTGTGCATCATCTTGTGGACCGCGTGGCGGCCATTCGTGAGGCTGCGGTACGCTCGTGTTGCTCACTGGTAGCGGAGAGTGGAATTGCATGGTCACGCGACACGCTGTTCCCACGGCTTAGTCTTATGGTTACGGCCAGCAACTACCTTCACCGGGTCGCGCTGGCGCACTTCTACGAATCCCTGTCTGACGTTGATGTGCTTGACCGCGCCACCGTGTCTCAGTTAGTTCTCCCAATGCTTCGGGTCCTCGCACGCGATAATGTGCCCAATGTGCGGCTCCGCTGCGCAAGGGCGATTGTAGCATTCAAGAAAAGAAACTTTTGTCAGACGCCGACGCAGAGCCGCTGTTGACCCGGCTGACAAAAGACAACGATAATGATGTGCGTATTGTTGCCTCTGATAGCTGAAGTGCCTGTTTGCTAAATGGAGAAAGCACAAGTCGGCCATGTAGTGAGTTACAGATGTAAGAGGCGGGGGGGGGGGAAATGGCGCACACTTGTCTTTCAGGTTGTACATGTGTGTTTGATTTCTTTTTGTATCTCTTACTTCTTGTCGTGCTTCCATTGGAATCATAGATGGTAGTGGCGCTGGCTTCGTAAAATGAGAAAGGAATTGTTTTCGTATGAATGACCGAAGGAATGGAGAGAGGGAAAAAGAAAAAAAATGAAAGCAGACAAAAAAAGATGTCCTTATGAGGTGTCGGTTTTTATTCATACGTGTGCTTTCTCTCAATGAGCCAAAAGTTGGGGTCTTCACGCCCGAGGTGTAGAGAAAAGGAAAGGAACGAAGAAGAAAAAAAAAACGCAGCAGACGTTGTGCGCTAATCGAGTTCCTTTTCAAACCTTTGCAGTGTGCATTGCGGTAATGGAAGTAATTTACCTCATTTTATATCTGGGTCCTGGTGGGAAGGCGGTCACGCAGCGGCTGCTGCGTACGGCAGGAGGCGATGAGAAGCAACTCGCGGCAGGGATTTGTGTCGAGGGCGCTGGTGTTTTGTGGGTCGATAGAGCAGGAGCAGGAAAAGGAGGGAGGTGTGCATGACAGCGCCACTTTACCTCACGGTTACACTTCTCTTAGCCCTCTCCTCCCTTACGCTCGCTTTTCATTTTATTCTCGTCAATTTATCTCTGCGCGTGTTCTATTCCATTTCGCAATGAATGGCCGTAACCCTACTTTTGCGTTTCTTCTTTCCTCTGGCCCTAACGTTATTACTCGTGTACTGACGTTGCTGTGGGTTGCTTGTTCCGTCCTGCGCTCTTTTGTTACAGCCATAGCTTCCTTTTGTCTCTTCGTCCCTTTTTACGCATTGCCTCGTCCTCCGAGACGTGGACTGCTTTTGCCATTCGATGCGCTTTTTTCTCTTTTACCTCCGCAGGGACACGTGCTGATGCAAGCGTTTTGTGTTTTTGACTGGTCTTGCTGTGCTTCATGTGCTAAGTGATGAGCGGAGTACCCGTTGGAGAAGTGGGTGCGTGATGGCATTATTACTTTTATTACTGGTATCCCTTGCAGCCTTTAGAATGTGTTTTTTTTCTTCTTTTTCTGGGACTCCTTCCGTGGTTGCTGTGCCTCTCTGTTTTTTCTTGTATTTGTGGGATGTGATAGTCAGAAGAGAAGAGGAGTGTTTTGGGAGTCCTGCGTGAGTTTATTTGTCTTTTTATTTTTTGTCGTCCTCCATCGCGTTCCCTCTGCTTCTTCTGCACGCCTCCCATAGCCAATAGATTTTTTTTCCCCCTAAACTGACGAAATTGTTTGTCGTAGGTCGAGTGTCTCTTATTTTACTCTCGAAGTGTGTGGCTCTCGCAATCCTCAAAACGGAGGCGAAGCTTCACGCGCCTACTTGCATACGCCTTGTATACAAATTGAATCAATAAATTAATATGGTGTGCGCACCCATGCGCAGGGGGTGGATGCGGGGCCACCTCCAGTTGGATGCGTTTTCCACTGCCCCGCAACCATTCATTTCTGCCCACTCTGTTGGCTTGTGCGTCTGCTCCGCTGTCTCGTTAGTGAACAGCTTGTTTTATATCACTGCGTCTTTCTCTTCTTTTTTTTTTCTTTCTTCTTTCTTTTTGTTTTGTTATGACGCGCAGCACGCAGTGGTCTCGTGCGATTCCAGTAGCTCGAGTCGCAGCCACTGTTCTTATTATTCTTGTTGTATCTGTTCATCGTCGCTTTCCGTCGTTATCCATGCTGCTGCGGACGGTGATGCTTCTGAACAGGCCTAAAGGGCCACAGGGACTCCGCCCAGGAAAAGAGTACCGCCGCACCGTCCCCTACAGGAGCGAGGTGACAATGCTCCGCCTTGCCAACAACAAGGCGTTTAACTCTAACATCCGTGAGCTCTTTAAGAAGCCAATTATGATGAACAACATCAAAGCCATACCACGTGACTTGGGAGAAATACCACGCAACTACGTGCTGAAGCTACTACTTTTTCATCAGCCCATACGACTTGTGGATCTCTGGAACGTCTGCAAGGAACACGACGATGTACCACTCGACTCCGCTAAGCACCTTCGACTGGTGTTGAAAATAGCCAAACTCCAGCGCTGGGTGTATGCAGAGAAGAACCAAACAAACAATCTTTATTACTACTACATCCATCAGAGCCGAATGCGAGAGGTGCAGGAGATGGTTCGTGCCGCTGAGGTGCAAAAGAAGGAGAGGGAGAGTCTGCAGCACTTGCAGGCCGAGAAGGAAAGACAAGAGGAGCGGGAAAGGCTGGCGGTGGCACTGGACGATAGCATTGTGGCATTGCAGCAAGTTTTAGTGTCAAATATCGCGCAGATTCAAGAGTTTGACCCGGACTATGTGCGGGAGAAACCCTACGTTACGGAGGACGGCGCGGTAAATGTTGGGTGGGGATTTGGCAGGGATATGCCTGGCGATGCTGTTGAGACAGCGTGATATCCGAGGAGGTGCAATTAATGTGTTCAGGAACGGTGTATTGATTTTATACGTGAGGGCGTGATTGTACGCACTGGGTGTCGTTGCTGATCGACATGTGTGGCGTTGTCCGGGTTGATGTAAGTTTTTTGTTGTTGTTGGGGCGCTTCCAGAAAGAACGAAAGGAAAGGAAAGGAAAAAACAGTGTGTGAGATAGAGGAAAAATGGCTCGCGTGCAATGCTATGTGTTCGACCACCCCGTGTTTATCACACATGACGTTGCCGAATCCTCATAATCTTCGCAATTTAAAAAAATTCACCCCCTCGTATTTAATATTTTTCCTCCATTTTTTATCTGTACGCACTCAACATGTTTTTACACAACACACTGAATTTTTTTTGAAAAAAAAAGGGAAGAGAAAAATCATAGGGTGCAACTGGCTTCAACACTGACAGCGCTCTCCTACCTGTCCAATAAGCCAGGGGCTAACGTGGTTGCGGGAAAAGCGAAGAGCTGGAAGAGAGGTCGGGAGGATTCGGATTTAGGAACGGACAAAAACCATCGTGCTGCTGACACCAAAGGCCAAGCAAAAGAAGTGGCCACACCCGTACAAATGTACGACGCACCCACCCAGCCACCCATTGCTGTTGTGCTTGCGGGAAGCCCGGTAGTCACTCAGTTCCAGTGCCTCGACGGCGTGCGCTGGGTCACCCCGCTCGGCCCCGCGCCAGAGAGCATTGTTGTGTTCCTCACAGCCCCTACTCCACTGCAACCCGGTAATGCTTTAGGCATTTATTTGGCGCGCGAAGACGACGGTGCCTTCGCCTACGTTGGCCATGTCTCTAACACCTTGCCGAGTGCCATCCTGCGCGTCCCTTCCTCTTTTATCAGTATTGACACACCGGTACGCGTTGTACTCGGAATTAGCGCAGAGCGGGAGGACGATATGAAAAACATGGGGGATGCGGCGCTGCAACAGTTGGAGGAGGAGCGGGTAGCGACAAAATTAGCCCTTTCAGAGCGCCTCGTGGAGGAACTATACAACTTTGTCTCCTCCTATGGTCGTTTGGTGCCGACAGACCCGAACAACTCACAATCAGAGGAAGCGATTTTTTTGCCCACGTCGTTTGTGGATCTCTGGCGTCGACGCGTGCTGGCGAAGCTGCGCAAGGACTCGACATTTTGGAAGTGATAGGTCTTCATAAATAAAAGTCCTGTTTCCGTTTCCAGCACCATTTTGAACACCACAGGTCCTCGGTAGGAGCTTGGTCTTTATTGGCAGCTTGCCCTTTCCCAGAAGGAAATAACAATTATGGCTGTTGCTATTGTTATTTTCTGTTGTTTAGCTTTTTTGCTTTTTGTTAGGTGCAGGCTTTAAAAAGTAAAAAAGAAATAAAGAAAAGAGAAATCCCCTTCTTTTCCCTCCTAAATATTTTGGCGGTTGCCCTAGGCTGATGGCAAGGAGAGTTGGGGCCTATGCCGCCGCTACGGATTTTCTTTTTCCCTCATTGCTTTTTGGTACTTCCAGTGACTTGTTTGCTTTACTGCACTCTTACGCGTTTCCGTGTACTCCTGTGGTCCTACAGCATAGTAACGAAATATATTCATTCTTTATATTCATATATTTATTAATAATGTTCCATGTTTCTCCACTTCACTTTCCATGCAGTTATTGTTATCGCTGACCCTCTCCACCCATGTGGTATGTGCTGCAGCACCACAAATCTAAAACAAATCGCAACCCTCGCGAACAACGTCTCACAATGGTTCCCACCCATGGAGAGAAGAAATAATATATTTTAGAAGAAAAAGAAAAAGATAAACAAAGGGAGGTCTCCACCAACACGAAAGTTATAACTACAATTGAAGAACGTATGCAACGTTAGCACTAGAATACGAAAGAGCAGAAACACGGTTTTCCTTTTACCTGAAGATTATTATAGATATCGGCAACCACATGAGCAATGACAAAGAAGAAAATCTCATTCATGTGGGGTGATGGCACACGGAAATTAAGGCTCTACAAGTAGCAACAACAAAAACAGGTTAAAAAACAAATAAATCAAAACTAAATTGGTACTACTCCTGACGCTGTCGCGCCTTCTCAAACCGTATATCTGCTCCTGGTATTATTTGAAATATAAGTTCCCGAAGGAAATGCGCAGTCCCTAGTGGCACATATTCGCATACATCTGTAGTCGGAGGATTGCCTTTGGTTTCACACCTCTGTTTGATGACAGCGGCACAACAGCTGAGACTCGCGTGGTGAGCGCTGAGGCAACATATCAGTTGTCCTCATTTTTATTTACTGAAGCCGCGTGTGACTGCAGGAGTGGCTTTGACGTCACATGTGGTTGAACCGTGGAAAGAGTTGTGAGGCTGTTGGCAGGACCGTGTGCGCGCAGGGACACTCCCCTGTGGCTTTAGTCGCGAAGGGCCGTGGCATGTTATGGGAGTTTGGGGGCCTTTGGATCGGTGGATTGGGCGGGGCACACTTTCGTGTGTATGCCCCGATTTGGTTCCGCTGTTGTGGGTCGAAATACCGCCCTGCATGCCTCAGCCACGCCACAGGTTTAGTGCTCATTGCATCATCGGTCCTTTGAGTGGAAGTGGCCCGTGGTGCTTCAGGGGAGTGCAATGCGCCGGAGTGGCTGTGAGAGCGAGTGGCTTTTGTTGGAGTGTGGCACGGGCTTTTAGGTGCGATGGGAGGAGGACGAGATCAGGCGCCCCAACACAACTTCTCCCACGAGGCTGTCAGGGAGGTGCTGCGCTGGTTGATGCCAGTGGCAGTGAGCAGCGTGGCGGGAGGAGTGGGAACATGGACGGCGCGGTGCCGAAGGAGGGTTGGGAGCATTTGATGTTACTGCACGTGTGCCTTGCCTTCAGATCGGCGGGTTAGCGGCTTGACAGCCAACTACCATTACGGGCTGAGGGCTTTTGGATGGTCTTCACAGTTGTGTGGAGGCTATTGAGGGGAGTGGAACCGCCGCTTTGAATTATGATGGGCCTCGGTGCGAATGGCCCGCCACACTTTGGCTCGGCCTCATTACTTGAGGACACGTTGTGGCCGAGTGAGACTCGTGCGAGGCGGAGTTTATACGCAGCTCCGAATGAGGCTGCTGTGTTGTCATGTGTGTCGTGCCCGTGGCTGGTTGGAGGAGCATGTGACAGGGCCGTGCGATGATTGAGCCGCGAATCCTTCCGCCGCGTTTGTTTCGCGTTGGACGCGCGCATGACGGGACCATGAATTGTCGCCCCATTTGTTTTATTGCCAGCAGCCGGATGTGAGATGCAGCGCAGGTTTCTCTCGCCGCTAATGAAGTTTGTTGTGAGGGCCTCTCAATTGCAGTGCTCCTCGGCCGCCCGCACGGAGGCCCCGCACGTTAAAATGCCCTCCATTACACGCATGTCGTATCGCAACCGAGCGGCAGGGGCTGGCACAATTTCCACCAGCACTGCTCGCTTGCGTTGCGACGAATTGCCACTGCCATCGCACCCGGAGATGTGTGTGTGTGTTCTGGAGGTCGTGTTGTTTGTGCAGACACGGCACTAACTGCCGGGTGAATTAAGTTCCGCTGGCAGTGGCAGCACATCCGGAGGCAAAACAAAACGGGCGTTGCCCTCGTGGGGCCAGTGTATGGCGGAGGTTATGTTGTGACGCGCAGTTTGGAGGATGAAAGTTGCTTCCCCTGCTGGTGTGCGCTGCGGCGAGCCGGTGGTTCGGGGCGGCTGCTCTGAGGAGTTCACTGAGGGCGGGTGTGTGGTATTGGACTGGGCAGCTGCGGCGAATGCGGTTGAAGTGGGTGCGCCCCAAACAACAAAGCCCTTGACAGGAAAGAGAGAAACAGTAGGAAAGTCAGTACGGAGCCGCGTGGCTTGTGGCACATTTTGGCAGTGTTGTGTGACCGTAGGTGATCGGTCGGTTTGCAAAGCACGTGAATCATTCTGACCCGTCACGGTACGTGACTCTGTTTGCCGAGGTGCTGGCGTTGTTTGTGCTGACGCGATCACCGGCTCGCGATGTGTTCTCAAGCGGCGAATTGTCGCGTAGCGGAGGAGGGGAGCGAACCTCCTCAACGAGTGGTGTTACATGTGTTGGGCGTCAGGTGGGTTGCTGTGCTGTGATGCTTTGCATGGCGCTGTGCAGGTTGGCCTTCCTTCCCTCCCACTCACGGATGGAGCGCCGCGGCTCTGCTGAATGAGGAGCTCGCAGAGGGTTCCCGCGAATGGCGCCACTCGCTTGCGGGATGTCGGGTGTTTCTCATTTGGTGGTGTGCCCTCAGGCCGTGGCTTCCTTCAGCGGCGGAAGTCGAGCCCTGCGTGAAGGCACTGAAAGCAAGCGGCATGGCCACACAAGTGGAATAATGAAGGCCCTAATGGGGCTCCGGTGTCTGTTGGAGGCATATTCCCCCCTCTCTTTGAGTTGAGAGCTGCTGCGGATGTGGCTGCCTCCTTTTGGATTTAAAGGCGTTATTTCCTCACGTGGAGTTGCCATGCGGGGGCACTGTGCCTCTTCTGCTGCCGAGCGACTAATAGCGATGAGTGGAGAGAACTGTCTCCCGTGCTTGTTTCTGGTGTTAGCCGTGTGTCCAGCCACTTGAGTGTGCGCTGTGTGGCACGTGCTGCCCGAGCACAGTTTGAGCTGACGAATAAAGTGCTCCAACAACAGTGGCAGGATTCTCACGGCACTGCCCGCTCCTGAGACTTGTGCCAACCGAGTTTTTTGTTATTTGAAGGACGAGCAGGTGATACCCCCTCGCTTCTGCTCGCTGCGTGCCTGTGTGTTTGTGTGTGATTTATACAGCGTGGAGACTGTTACGCATGAAGTGGCTGTGCGGTGCCTCATAATGCGGTGGAGTTTGATGCCGGCCGTAGTGCGTGGCTGTTACTCGTTGAGAGACTGGGAGTGCTGCAGTGCGGGAGATATGGCAGCAGTGTTGAGGTGTTCGCAGTGGCTCGCCCAACCGTAGCGGGCGGAGCGTCACGTGGCACGGTAGGTGCTTGAGCGCTCTCTGCTGGACTGCTGTTGATGGCACCGTTTGAGTGGATGGAATTCATTTAAGCGATGGGGTTGTGTTAATGCAGTGAGGTTGGAAGTGTGCTGGTGGCTGAGTGTGCGGATAGGCCGCTCGCACAGACAACCGGATTTTCCCTCCAGCCACACCCCACTGCACCGGTACGCGCAGGAAGCACCGCCACAATGCCTACAGCCGCGCGGTTACATGCATCTTTCTGCATCTCGTGTGGGTCTGTTGCGCTGCTCTGACCTTCCATGTGCTGTGAGCGGAGATGATGTGCGGTGTGCGGCTGAGGTGACTTGAGGAATGGCCCTCGATATGTTTGGCATATGCGCCGTGCCACACCACTCTCTTCACGGCTCGGTCGTGTCTGCCCGGCATTTCACTCTCTGTAACGCGTTACGGGCTGCATGTTCATGTGAGTTGAGCGCACACACATGCAGCTGGTGCCTTTGTGTTTGTGGATCATTCGTTCTACCGCCCACTGGTTTGTGTTTCGGCAGCTGGTTGGAATGGGAGGCGAGTTCCTGCGCCGCACGCTGCTAGCAATATCGTGTGTTGTGGCCCTTGTGACTTTGCCCTCACTCCCGGCCTCCCATCCGTTCCTTTGGCGGGCCTCGGAGTGCACGTGCCCAATTGCTTCCGTGGCATTTGCGGTCATGCGCCTTTTGAGTTGAGTTGGTTGAAAGCAAACTCCGATGCAAGGCTGTCGTGAGTTGAGCCGCCGTGGCGTTTTGCTGATCTCCGAGGTGACGGACTGATGGCGGGCGAAGTATTGCTGGAGGAACACACCTCCGGGCAATGGCGGCCGCACTCGCGTGACGTCAGTGCCTGCACCCCGTTATGGTGTTTGGACTGAAACCCGCTCCACTCGATCACCCGCGACTGACACGGGCTGAGGTCTTTGGGAAGGCGGCTGGCAGGCGTTATGAGCCGCCACTGCTGGAATGAAGGAAGCGAGTGGCAAACCCCCTCCGTGTGTGTCTGTTGGTGGCAGCGTATGGATCTCTCTGCTCACATGTGCGTGCTTTTAAAGTGAGCTGTGTGCCGTGTTACTCCTCATGTCAGGTGGGACCTATGAAGGTGCTCCCACCCTGCGGGGTGCGCGAGCCCTGCGCCCTCCTGCTTCTTTGGGTGATAACACTCTCCATGAGATATGCCGCATTCCCCAATTAACTCACATTTTCCATCGGAGGCGTGTGGTGGGAGTGGCATGCTGCTGCTGCCTCGCGTGTGTTACGGTTGGCACTGTGTGTGTGTGTGTGACTGCTCCCCATTGCCTGTACTTCCCACGGCTCACTCTCCCTCTCTCTTTCACTCTCTTCACTCTCAGGTTGTAGCAGCACACTGAAAGTGAGAGATTAACACGAACGGATTGTATAAATGGCAGAAAGGAAGGTGAAGCGAGCGGGGAGGAAAGTGGCGACTGATGCTGCTGGAAGGCCACTCGCAAGCAGCAAAGCGGCCGTGGCACGAGTGAATTGCACGTGGACGCTGGACAGCCTCGTGAAGAATGTTTTGATGGAGGACTGCAGTGGACCGGGTGACATGAGACTTCGCGACTTCCTGATGGAGCACTTTGGTGAAACTTTTGGATCTCCGAGTGTTTCCCTTCGTGTGTTCGTGGGAGATCCATCACTTTACGTGGCCGATGACTCAGTGCTTATGAAGATAACAAACTCGCTACCATACAGGGAGTTTATGAGGGAATATGAATTATATAAGGCACTAAAGGAGGGAGTCGACAGGCTTCATGACATGGGGATCTTCTCCCTCCGTCAGTGGGCACGTGCAGCCACAGCTGATGGGGAGGGCAATATTCATGCGCAGGTAAAAGGGAAACTGAATGCTGCACTTGGTAGTGCAGGGTATACCGGTGGGCCCATGAGGAGTGTTGACGCATTTGGTGGTGAGGTGGTTGATGACGTGTATGATTCCGTGCTCAATGCAACATGGACTTACGTTGTAAGAAACGGTTACTGCGACAGCACGTGGCTTGGGATGGACGTGGTGGGTGTGGCGCCAGGAGAGCAGCCCCGCTTATGGTCCGAGGCACAAGCGGATGCCCCGTATGATCCCGAAGAACCGTGGGAGGGCGATGAGGTGCCTGGTGTGAGCGGGAAACTTCTGATGGCGGTTCTCTCGTCACAGAAAGGGTGGCCGCACACATTATTCGATGAAAGGGTAAAGTGCGACTGGGCAGAAACGCTGACCCGCTACAATACCGCGTGTGATGCGTACATCCGGAAGGAGAATGCGCGGGTGTGGCACATTGTCAGAGAAGCGGTCGATGAGCGGCTTGAAGGTAAAAGAGGTGCACGTCCATTTCTTGTGATTGGCACGACTGACAGCGGGAAGTCCTCCGCCATGGGCCCTTTTCTACTCTATCAACTGCTGCACTACCCGTTGGAACAGCTGGAAGCAGTCGCTTACTTCGTGAAGGGCAAGGCGTATCTTTTCCACCGCGAAGAGAAGAGGGTTATGTGCTATGAACAAGACGCCGCTGTGGGCAGAATCAATCACATGATAAGCAGTGGGGTTGAGGGTTATATAATATTTGATATCGGTGAGGAAAGCAGAGGTATGGAGGGGTTGCCGCGTGCCTGGGGCATTGTTCTGATTGCGTCACCCGATATGAAGGACTTCCATGAATTTAAAGCACGGCAGCCTTGCACACTTCCAATTTACATAAACTGCTATGAGGATGTCGAGTTCAAGGCCGTGCTTGTATGGGAGATGCGGCGGCAGCTGCTGAGGGGCCGATATGAAATCAGGAAAATCAGCCTCAGAAATTGCTGGGAGGTGGTAAGGAAGCGAATTCATATGGTGGGCCCGCTGCCACGCTACGTCCTGGGAAGTAACGAGTGCTACCGCCACCGTGTACTTGACGCGGATGCCGCTCTATCGAAGATTTTTAATGGCTACGCTGAGCACTACGCGTATCTTTTGTCCCATCCGGATAAGTGGCACATGGATGGTACAACAAATATGTTGGTGAAATTGGTTCGCGTTCAGAGCGGCCGCCCTGAAGTGGCCCGGAATGAAGCTGTTTCCACCCATATTCATGAGAGGATTTTAAAGAAGACCATGGAGGAGTTCGCCAAAAAGAAATTGAGCCGTGACGTACTGGTCTCGTTTAAGGAGCGGTGCGTGTCAACTCTTGAGGCGTCGGTATTACAGGCCTTTACAATTGGGAGTGTTGTGACGGAAGTGGTGCGGCACCTGAAGTACCTCCCACGGGAAGGTGGGGCGGAGAGGTTCCGCTCGAGTGTGCTGTGCCACCCTGCTGCCTGGGGTCACGTGCCGACCATGTTTCACCGCTTCTCTTCCGCTGACACACCGGTGGAGATGGTGGCGGAGTGTCTTTATAAACCTGTGGAGAAAAACTTTCCCGTCGTGGCCGGCTTTTTCCTTGTGGATGCGGTGGGCGAGGGAGTTTCATTTCCCGAAGGAGCGGAGGCCCCCACTCAAACTATCGTGCTGCTGCAAGTGACCAGACCGGGAGATCATCACACAACGACCCGCGAGGTGTGCCGGTTGCGTGAACGTTTGGCGGCGTCCTTCAGTAACTGGAGGGAAATGGAGAGCCGCCTCAGCTACGAAATAATATATGTTCAGCACATTGACAGCCTGGAAATCGCCGCGAGGCAGCGCTGTGGCCGCAGTGGTACGGTCAGTGATTTGGCCAGCGAGCGGTTCTGGGGCGGTGTCGACCAGTTTCGGGTGAAATTGGAGGCCCCGATTGCCAAACTGCTTCTGCAGGAAATATATGACGTCAAAATGACAGAGGACGTTGCTGCTGTTGCTTAAGACTTGCGTGGCGTCAATATAACAGCAGTGGCCGGTGCTGATACCGAATGAATGTGTGTGCTGGCTCCCATTGTGATTTCCTCATATTTACGTTGTTTCCTCCCTGTGTCAGCGTGTGTTCCTAATTTGTTGCTCCTTTTATTTTGTTTCATTTTTAGTGTGGCACCTGTGAGAGAGCAGTGAAAGTAATCAGTGGAGTGGAAGGCGTCTCACATATTCACACACTGCCACAGCAACACGCATCGCTGCATGGCGCGTGGTGAGCAAACTGTTTGAAAGGTGCATGGCGTCTCCTTTATTCCTTCTGTTTTATTCATTCAGATATTTGTTACTTCTATTTTATTTATTCCTCGCATTTTTTCCTCGTGTGTGTGCCATGCGTGTGGTGGCTGCCGCATATGATGCCTACCCAGTTGCCGTTCCCACGATTTACTAAATGCGCGGTGGCCATGGCACGGCACGCTCTCTCACCATTTAGGGCTTGTCCTCCTTCGCAGTGGCTCGAGTTAACTCTCGCATGCAGTATCGTTACTTTAACTCATTGTTTTGTTCATTCCCCACGCTTTGGGGTTTTGTGGCTTTTATTTTTTCTGTTTTAGTGATTAATATTATATCTGTGTGTGTGTGTGTCTGGGCAGTTGTGGCACAGCGCTGGTGCTGTCACTTCATTCGAATAGGGCTCTCTTCCCTCAACACTCCCATCGCTTTCTTTTTATTACAGGCGTGTGGAAGGAGCGCACAGCCGCTAATGGCCCGTGATGGGATTGCCTTTGGTTTCACACCTCTGTTTGATGACAGCGGCACAACAGCTGAGACTCGCGTGGTGAGCGCTGAGGCAACATATCAGTTGTCCTCATTTTTATTTACTGAAGCCGCGTGTGACTGCAGGAGTGGCTTTGACGTCACATGTGGTTGAACCGTGGAAAGAGTTGTGAGGCTGTTGGCAGGACCGTGTGCGCGCAGGGACACTCCCCTGTGGCTTTAGCCGCGAAGGGCCGTGGCATGTTATGGGAGTTTGGGGGCCTTTGGATCGGTGGATTGGGCGGGGCACACTTTCGTGTGTATGCCCCGATTTGGTTCCGCTGTTGTGGGTCGAAATACCGCCCTGCATGCCTCAGCCACGCCACAGGTTTAGTGCTCATTGCATCATCGGTCCTTTGAGTGGAAGTGGCCCGTGGTGCTTCAGGGGAGTGCAACGCGCCGGAGTGGCTGTGAGAGCGAGTGGCTTTTGTTGGAGTGTGGCACGGGCTTTTAGGTGCGATGGGAGGAGGACGAGATCAGGCGCCCCAACACAACTTCTCCCACGAGGCTGTCAGGGAGGTGCTGCGCTGGTTGATGCCAGTGGCAGTGAGCAGCGTGGCGGGAGGAGTGGGAACATGGACGGCGCGGTGCCGAAGGAGGGTTTGGGAGCATTTGATGTTACTGCACGTGTGCCTTGCCTTCAGATCGGCGGGTTAGCGGCTTGACAGCCAACTACCATTACGGGCTGAGGGCTTTTGGATGGTCTTCACAGTTGTGTGGAGGCTATTGAGGGGAGTGGAACCGCCGCTTTGAATTATGATGGGCCTCGGTGCGAATGGCCCGCCACACTTTGGCTCGGCCTCATTACTTGAGGACACGTTGTGGCCGAGTGAGACTCGTGCGGGGCGGTGTTTATACGCAGCTCCGAATGAGGCTGCTGTGTTGTCATGTGTGTCGTGCCCGTGGCTGGTTGGAGGAGCATGTGACAGGGCCGTGCGATGATTGAGCCGCGAATCCTTCCGCCGCGTTTGTTTCGCGTTGGGCGCGCGCATGACGGGACCATGAATTGTCGCCCCATTTGTTTTATTGCCAGCAGCCGGATGTGAGATGCAGCGCAGGTTTCTCTCGCCGCTAATGAAGTTTGTTGTGAGGGCCTCTCAATTGCAGTGCTCCTCGGCCGCCCGCACGGAGGCCCCGCACGTTAAAATGCCCTCCATTACACGCATGTCGTATCGCAACCGAGCGGCAGGGGCTGGCACAATTTCCACCAGCACTGCTCGCTTGCGTTGCGACGAATTGCCACTGCCATCGCACCCGGAGATGTGTGTGTGTGTTCTGGAGGTCGTGTTGTTTGTGCAGACACGGCACTAACTGCCGGTGAATTAAGTTCCGCTGGCAGTGGCAGCACATCCGGAGGCAAAACAAAACGGGCGTTGCCCTCGTGGGGCCAGTGTATGGCGGAGGTTATGTTGTGACGCGCAGTTTGGAGGATGAAAGTTGCTTCCCCTGCTGGTATGCGCTGCGGCGAGCCGGTGGTTCGGGGCGGCTGCTCTGAGGAGTTCACTGAGGGCGGGTGTGTGGTATTGGACTGGGCAGCTGCGGCGAATGCGGTTGAAGTGGGTGCGCCCCAAACAACAAAGCCCTTGACAGGAAAGAGAGAAACAGTAGGAAAGTCAGTACGGAGCCGCGTGGCTTGTGGCACATTTTGGCAGTGTTGTGTGACCGTAGGTGATCGGTCGGTTTGCAAAGCACGTGAATCATCTGACCCGTCACGGTACGTGACTCTGTTTGCCGAGGTGCTGGCGTTGTTTGTGCTGACGCGATCACCGGCTCGCGATGTGTTCTCAAGCGGCGAATTGTCGCGTAGCGGAGGAGGGGAGCGAACCTCCTCAACGAGTGGTGTTACATGTGTTGGGCGTCAGGTGGGTTGCTGTGCTGTGATGCTTTGCATGGCGCTGTGCAGGTTGGCCTTCCTTCCCTCCCACTCACGGATGGAGCGCCGCGGCTCTGCTGAATGAGGAGCTCGCAGAGGGTTCCCGCGAATGGCGCCACTCGCTTGCGGGATGTCGGGTGTTTCTCATTTGGTGGTGTGCCCTCAGGCCGTGGCTTCCTTCAGCGGCGGAAGTCGAGCCCTGCGTGAAGGCACTGAAAGCAAGCGGCATGGCCACACAAGTGGAATAATGAAGGCCCTAATGGGGCTCCGGTGTCTGTTGGAGGCATATTCCCCCCTCTCTTTGAGAGCTGCTGCGGATGTGGCTGCCTCCTTTTGGATTAAAGGCGTTATTTCCTCACGTGGAGTTGCCATGCGGGGGCACTGTGCCTCTTCTGCTGCCGAGCGACAATAGCGATGAGTGGAGAGAACTGTCTCCCGTGCTTGTTTCTGGTGTTAGCCGTGTGTCCAGCCACTTGAGTGTGCGCTGTGTGGCACGTGCTGCCCGAGCACAGTTTGAGCTGACGAATAAAGTGCTCCAACAACAGTGGCAGGATTCTCACGGCACTGCCCGCTCCTGAGACTTGTGCCAACCGAGTTTTTTGTTATTTGAAGGACGAGCAGGTGATACCCCCTCGCTTCTGCTCGCTGCGTGCCTGTGTGTTTGTGTGTGATTTATACAGCGTGGAGACTGTTACGCATGAAGTGGCTGTGCGGTGCCTCATAATGCGGTGGAGTTTGATGCCGGCCGTAGTGCGTGGCTGTTACTCGTTGAGAGACTGGGAGTGCTGCAGTGCGGGAGATATGGCAGCAGTGTTGAGGTGTTCGCAGTGGCTCGCCCAACCGTAGCGGGCGGAGCGTCACGTGGCACGGTAGGTGCTTGAGCGCTCTCTGCTGGACTGCTGTTGATGGCACCGTTTGAGTGGATGGAATTCATTTAAGCGATGGGGTTGTGTTAATGCAGTGAGGTTGGAAGTGTGCTGGTGGCTGAGTGTGCGGATAGGCCGCTCGCACAGACAACCGGATTTTCCCTCCAGCCACACCCCACTGCACCGGTACGCGCAGGAAGCACCGCCACAATGCCTACAGCCGCGCGGTTACATGCATCTTTCTGCACTCGTGTGGGTCTGTTGCGCTGCTCTGACCTTCCATGTGCTGTGAGCGGAATGATGTGCGGTGTGCGGCTGAGGTGACTTGAGGAATGGCCCTCGATATGTTTGGCATATGCGCCGTGCCACACCACTCTCTTCACGGCTCGGTCGTGTCTGCCCGGCATTTCACTCTCTGTAACGCGTTACGGGCTGCATGTTCATGTGAGTTGAGCGCACACACATGCAGCTGGTGCCTTTGTGTTTGTGGATCATTCGTTCTACCGCCCACTGGTTTGTGTTTCGGCAGCTGGTTGGAATGGGAGGCGAGTTCCTGCGCCGCACGCTGCTAGCAATATCGTGTGTTGTGGCCCTTGTGACTTTGCCCTCACTCCCGGCCTCCCATCCGTTCCTTTGGCGGGCCTCGGAGTGCACGTGCCCAATTGCTTCCGTGGCATTTGCGGTCATGCGCCTTTTGAGTTGAGTTGGTTGAAAGCAAACTCCGATGCAAGGCTGTCGTGAGTTGAGCCGCCGTGGCGTTTTGCTGATCTCCGAGGTGACGGACTGATGGCGGGCGAAGTATTGCTGGAGGACACGCCTCCGGGCAATGGCGGCCGCACTCGCGTGACGTCAGTGCCTGCACCCCGTTATGGTGTTTGGACTGAAACCCGCTCCACTCGATCACCCGCGACTGACACGGGCTGAGGTCTTTGGGAAGGCGGCTGGCAGGCGTTATGAGCCGCCACTGCTGGAATGAAGGAAGCGAGTGGCAAACCCCCTCCGTGTGTGTCTGTTGGTGGCAGCGTATGGATCTCTCTGCTCACATGTGCGTGCTTTTAAAGTGAGCTGTGTGTCGTGTTACTCCTCATGTCAGGTGGGACCTATGAAGGTGCTCCCACCCTGCGGGGTGCGCGAGCCCTGCGCCCTCCTGCTTCTTTGGGTGATAACACTCTCCATGAGATATGCCGCATTCCCCAATTAACTCACATTTTCCATCGGAGGCGTGTGGTGGGAGTGGCATGCTGCTGCTGCCTCGCGTGTGTTACGGTTGGCACTGTGTGTGTGTGTGTGACTGCTCCCCATTGCCTGTACTTCCCACGGCTCACTCTCCCTCTCTCTTTCACTCTCTTCACTCTCAGGTTGTAGCAGCACACTGAAAGTGAGAGATTAACACGAACGGATTGTATAAATGGCAGAAAGGAGGGCGGAGCAACGGGAGGAAAGTGGCGACTGATGCTGCTGGAAGGCCACTCGCAAGCAGCAAAGCGGCCGTGGCACGAGTGAATTGCACGTGGACGCTGGACAGCCTCGTGAAGAATGTTTTGATGGAGGACTGCAGTGGACCGGGTGACATGAGACTTCGCGACTTCCTGATGGAGCACTTTGGTGAAACTTTTGGATCTCCGAGTGTTTCCCTTCGTGTGTTCGTGGGAGATCCATCACTTTACGTGGCCGATGACTCAGTGCTTATGAAGATAACAAACTCGCCACCATACAGGGAGTTTATGAGGGAATATGAATTATATAAGGCACTGAAGGAGGGAGTCGACAGGCTTCATGACATGGGGATCTTCTCCCTCCGTCAGTGGGCACGTGCAGCCACAGCTGATGGGGAGGGCAATATTCATGCGCAGGTAAAAGGGAAACTGAATGCTGCACTTGGTAGTGCAGGGTATACCGGTGGGCCCATGAGGAGTGTTGACGCATTTGGTGGTGAGGTGGTTGATGACGTGTATGATTCCGTGCTCAATGCAACATGGACTTACGTTGTAAGAAACGGTTACTGCGACAGCACGTGGCTTGGGATGGACGTGGTGGGTGTGGCGCCAGGAGAGCAGCCCCGCTTATGGTCCGAGGCACAAGCGGATGCCCCGTATGATCCCGAAGAACCGTGGGAAGGCGATGAGGTGCCTGGTGTGAGCGGGAAACTTCTGATGGCGGTTCTCTCGTCACAGAAAGGGTGGCCGCACACATTATTCGATGAAAGGGTAAAGTGCGACTGGGCAGAAACGCTGACCCGCTACAATACCGCGTGTGATGCGTACATCCGGAAGGAGAATGCGCGGGTGTGGCACATTGTCAGAGAAGCGGTCGATGAGCGGCTTGAAGGTAAAAGAGGTGCACGTCCATTTCTTGTGATTGGCACGACTGACAGCGGGAAGTCCTCCGCCATGGGCCCTTTTCTACTCTATCAACTGCTGCACTACCCGTTGGAACAGCTGGAAGCAGTCGCTTACTTCGTGAAGGGCAAGGCGTATCTTTTCCACCGCGAAGAGAAGAGGGTTATGCGCTATGAACAAGACGCCGCTGTGGGCAGAATCAATCACATGATAAGCAGTGGGGTTGAGGGTTATATAATATTTGATATCGGTGAGGAAAGCAGAGGTATGGAGGGGTTGCCGCGTGCCTGGGGCATTGTTCTGATTGCGTCACCCGATATGAAGGACTTCCATGAATTTAAAGCACGGCAGCCTTGCACACTTCCAATTTACATAAACTGCTATGAGGATGTCGAGTTCAAGGCCGTGCTTGTGTGGGAGACGCGGCGGCAGCTGCTGAGGGGCCGATATGAAATCAGGAAAATCAGCCTCAGAAATTGCTGGGAGGTGGTAAGGAAGCGAATTCATATGGTGGGCCCGCTGCCACGCTTCGTCCTGGGAAGTGAGGAGTGCTACCGCCACCGTGTACTTGACGCGGATGCCGCTCTATCGAAGATTTTTAATGGCTACGCTGAGCACTACGCGTATCTTTTGTCCCATCCGGATAAGTGGCACATGGATGGTACAACAAATATGTTGGTGAAATTGGTTCGCGTTCAGAGCGGCCGCCCTGAAGTGGCCCGGAATGAGGCTGTTTCCACCCATATTCATGAGAGGATTTTAAAGAAGGCCATGGAGGAGTTCGCCAAAAAGAAATTGAGCCGTGACGTACTGGTCTCGTTTAAGGAGCGGTGCGTGTCAACTCTTGAGGCGTCGGTATTACAGGCCTTTACAATTGGGAGTGTTGTGACGGAAGTGGTGCGGCACCTGAAGTACCTCCCACGGGAAGGTGGGGCGGAGAGGTTCCGCTCGAGTGTGCTGTGCCACCCTGCTGCCTGGGGTCACGTGCCGACCATGTTTCACCGCTTCTCTTCCGCTGACACACCGGTGGAGATGGTGGCGGAGTGTCTTTATAAACCTGTGGAGAAAAACTTTCCCGTCGTGGCCGGCTTTTTCCTTGTGGATGCGGTGGGCGAGGGAGTTTCATTTCCCGAAGGAGCGGAGGCCCCCACTCAAACTATCGTGCTGCTGCAAGTGACCAGACCGGGAGATCATCACACAACGACCCGCGAGGTGTGCCGGTTGCGTGAACGTTTGGCGGCGTCCTTCAGTAACTGGAGGGAAATGGAGAGCCGCCTCAGCTACGAAATAATATATGTTCAGCACATTGACAGCCTGGAAATCGCCGCGAGGCAGCGCTGTGGCCGCAGTGGTACGGTCAGTGATTTGGCCAGCGAGCGGTTCTGGGGCGGTGTCGACCAGTTTCGGGTGAAATTGGAGGCCCCGATTGCCAAACTGCTTCTGCAGGAAATATATGACGTCAAAATGACAGAGGACGTTGCTGCTGTTGCTTAAGACTTGCGTGGCGTCAATATAACAGCAGTGGCCGGTGCTGATACCGAATGAATGTGTGTGCTGGCTCCCATTGTGATTTCCTCATATTTACGTTGTTTCCTCCCTGTGTCAGCGTGTGTTCCTAATTTGTTGCTCCTTTTATTTTGTTTCATTTTTAGTGTGGCACCTGTGAGAGAGCAGTGAAAGTAATCAGTGGAGTGGAAGGCGTCTCACATATTCACACACTGCCACAGCAACACGCATCGCTGCATGGCGCGTGGTGAGCAAACTGTTTGAAAGGTGCATGGCGTCTCCTTTATTCCTTCTGTTTTATTCATTCAGATATTTGTTACTTCTATTTTATTTATTCCTCGCATTTTTTCCTCGTGTGTGTGCCATGCGTGTGGTGGCTGCCGCATATGATGCCTACCCAGTTGCCGTTCCCACGATTTACTAAATGCGCGGTGGCCATGGCACGGCACGCTCTCTCACCATTTAGGGCTTGTCCTCCTTCGCAGTGGCTCGAGTTAACTCTCGCATGCAGTATCGTTACTTTAACTCATTGTTTTGTTCATTCCCCACGCTTTGGGGTTTTGTGGCTTTTATTTTTTCTGTTTTAGTGATTAATATTATATCTGTGTGTGTGTGTGTCTGGGCAGTTGTGGTACTACTCCTGACGCTGTCACTTCATTCGAATAGGGCTCTCTTCCCTCAACACTCCCATCGCTTTCTTTTTATTACAGGCGTGTGGAAGGAGCGCACAGCCGCTAATGGCCCGTGATGGGATTGCCTTTGGTTTCACACCTCTGTTTGATGACAGCGGCACAACAGCTGAGACTCGCGTGGTGAGCGCTGAGGCAACATATCAGTTGTCCTCATTTTTATTTACTGAAGCCGCGTGTGACTGCAGGAGTGGCTTTGACGTCACATGTGGTTGAACCGTGGAAAGAGTTGTGAGGCTGTTGGCAGGACCGTGTGCGCGCAGGGATACTCCCCTGTGGCTTTAGCCGCGAAGGGCCGTGGCATGTTATGGGAGTTTGGGGGCCTTTGGATCGGTGGATTGGGCGGGGCACACTTTCGTGTGTATGCCCCGATTTGGTTCCGCTGTTGTGGGTCGAAATACCGCCCTGCATGCCTCAGCCACGCCACAGGTTTAGTGCTCATTGCATCATCGGTCCTTTGAGTGGAAGTGGCCCGTGGTGCTTCAGGGGAGTGCAATGCGCCGGAGTGGCTGTGAGAGCGAGTGGCTTTTGTTGGAGTGTGGCACGGGCTTTTAGGTGCGATGGGAGGAGGACGGATCAGGCGCCCCAACACAACTTCTCCCACGAGGCTGTCAGGGAGGTGCTGCGCTGGTTGATGCCAATGGCAGTGAGCAGCGTGGCGGGAGGAGTGGGAACACGGGCGGCGCGGTGCCGAAGGAGGGTTTGGGAGCATTTGATGTTACTGCACGTGTGCCTTGCCTTCAGATCGGCGGGTTAGCGGCTTGACAGCCAACTACCATTACGGGCTGAGGGCTTTTGGATGGTCTTCACAGTTGTGTGGAGGCTATTGAGGGGAGTGGAACCGCCGCTTTGAATTATGATGGGCCTCGGTGCGAATGGCCCGCCACACTTTGGCTCGGCCTCATTACTTGAGGACACGTTGTGGCCGAGTGAGACTCGTGCGGGGCGGAGTTTATACGCAGCTCCGAATGAGGCTGCTGTGTTGTCATGTGTGTCGTGCCCGTGGCTGGTTGGAGGAGCATGTGACAGGGCCGTGCGATGATTGAGCCGCGAATCCTTCCGCCGCGTTTGTTTCGCGTTGGGCGCGCGCATGACGGGACCATGATTTGTCGCCCCATTTGTTTTATTGCCAGCAGCCGGATGCAGGGCGCAGCGCAGGTTTCTCTCGCCGCTAATGAAGTTTGTTGTGAGGGCCTCTCAATTGCAGTGCTCCTCGGCCGCCCGCACGGAGGCCCCGCACGTTAAAATGCCCTCCATTACACGCATGTCGTATCGCAACCGAGCGGCAGGGGCTGGCACAATTTCCACCAGCACTGCTCGCTTGCGTTGCGACGAATTGCCACTGCCATCGCACCCGGAGATGTGTGTGTGTGTTCTGGAGGTCGTGTTGTTTGTGCAGACACGGCACTAACTGCCCGGTGAATTAAGTTCCGCTGGCAGTGGCAGCACATCCGGAGGCAAAACAAAACGGGCGTTGCCCTCGTGGGGCCAGTGTATGGCGGAGGTTATGTTGTGACGCGCAGTTTGGAGGATGAAAGTTGCTTCCCCTGCTGGTGTGCGCTGCGGCGAGCCGGTGGTTCGGGGCGGCTGCTCTGAGGAGTTCACTGAGGGCGGGTGTGTGGTATTGGACTGGGCAGCTGCGGCGAATGCGGTTGAAGTGGGTGCGCCCCAAACAACAAAGCCCTTGACAGGAAAGAGAGAAACAGTAGGAAAGTCAGTACGGAGCCGCGTGGCTTGTGGCACATTTTGGCAGTGTTGTGTGACCGTAGGTGATCGGTCGGTTTGCAAAGCACGTGAATCATTCTGACCCGTCACGTACGTGACTCTGTTTGCCGAGGTGCTGGCGTTGTTTGTGCTGACGCGATCACCGGCTCGCGATGTGTTCTCAAGCGGCGAATTGTCGCGTAGCGGAGGAGGGGAGCGAACCTCCTCAACGAGTGGTGTTACATGTGTTGGGCGTCAGGTGGGTTGCTGTGCTGTGATGCTTTGCATGGTGCTGTGCAGGTTGGCCTTCCTTCCCTCCCACTCACGGATGGAGCGCCGCGGCTCTGCTGAATGAGGAGCTCGCAGAGGGTTCCCGCGAATGGCGCCACTCGCTTGCGGGATGTCGGGTGTTTCTCATTTGGTGGTGTGCCCTCAGGCCGTGGCTTCCTTCAGCGGCGGAAGTCGAGCCCTGCGTGAAGGCACTGAAAGCAAGCGGCATGGCCACACGAGTGGAATAATGAAGGCCCTAATGGGGCTCCGGTGTCTGTTGGAGGCATATTCCCTCCTCTCTTTGAGAGCTGCTGCGGATGTGGCTGCCTCCTTTTGGATTTAAAGGCGTTATTTCCTCACGTGGAGTTGCCATGCGGGGGCACTGTGCCTCTTCTGCTGCCGAGCGACCAATAGCGATGAGTGGAGAGAACTGTCTCCCGTGCATGCCATAGAGTGAGCCTGAAGCATAACGGAAGGTTATGTGTTAACTGTGGCGTGTTTCTGATGACGTTTCGATTAGTGTCTTTGGTACTGCGTAACCTACGCAGGGATTCTTCCCGTCGGTAGGGGCGGAAAAGGGTGCTGGTTGCCTTCTGTTGCCGTTAGTGGAGAGCTCAGGCTGTGGAATCCTTTGTGCCCTTGTTTTGGTGATTGGATTGCGACCTCTTGTCGTGGTGCGTTACAGTGAATATGAGCGAGTTGGGCAAACAGTGGTGTAGCCGTTCCACAGAAAAATGGGTGGTGGCCTACATTGTAATCGTCTTGGCACTTCTATAGGGCGCTGTCACCGCGGGTGATTGGGCTGGTTATTATTAAATTTATTTTCCATTGGGCGATGCGTGAGCGTTTTTATGCTTTTAGTCTCGTGATTTTTTGTCATTGGCGTGTTTAATGTGGTAAATGGTGCCGCTGGGCCTACGGGTGTTGCGGGGTCTCACCGCTAGTAGGAACGGCTTTGTGGAACGGGCAACATACGTTATGGAAGCATTAGTGATGGGCACTTTACCCCTCGAGCGGTGTGCTGCTTTCCTTCTCCCCTTGGGATTGGGACGTGTTACAAGTGACGTGTGTGTGTCTGAGAGCAGTAGTAACAACTCGTAACGCAGGCTGAGGCTAGGGCGGCACTTAATTTTGCGCTCCGGTTTCCTTGGTTCTTACGGGCACTTGACGGCGATGCGTTTCTGCAGGCTGTGGCCATTAAAGAGAAGCAGCAAGATACACGTTGAGTCGCAGTAGCTAATTACGTCTCACTTTTTGTTCACGAATTCCGAATGGGCATGGGATTAACATCCCTTACGAGTGCGTACGGTCATGCGCAAGTGCGGCGGATGGTGTGTCCCGGGGAATCCCCGCGCTTTTGGAGGGCGTGACGGATTTGTTTGAAGTTTTGAATGAGACCGGAGGTGCGTGGTGGGAACAAAAAAAGATCGGGCGCCTACCACGTGGTACGGTCAGCCGGATAACTCACCTGGTGGTGTTGGAGTTGTGAACGGCTGTTACTTTGTTTCGACCAGTACATTTTTTTGTATTTTTTGTGTTATTATTATTATTTTTTTTTTGCACAAATGTTTATTGGAATATCATTTTGTTACATGTGTCACGTTAATTTACCTTTTTTGTGTGTCTTTTTCTTTGTTTCGTGGGAGGACAGTGGATGAAAACCCCGCGGAGTGTATTCCTTTCATTTTTCCCCCTTTTCTTGGCCAATTTCCAGTTTAAAGTTTTATTTACTTATTTTTGTTCCATTTTTTTCTTCTTTCTTTGATCTGCACGGCGTTGTGCGCTATACGAAACCGTTTAAGGAATGTGTGCCACAAATCCCGGGAAGGAGGGGGGTGGTAAGCCGTGTTGAAGAAACCTTTGGAAGGGCTCTCAAAAAGGGATAATTATGCTTTCAAATAAAATAAAGCCTTTTTTTTTTGCAACAGGAAAATAGTAATAATATTAATGATAGGTGTGCTTGTGGTGAGCGTCTTTAGTTTTGAGGTGCTGTACAATATATTCGTGCTACATTTTTAACGTCCTCTCCTCCTTCACTTGCCTGCTTAGGTTTATTAGGAAGGTGCTCAATTGGCTTGTTGCGTGTGACAGGAATACTTACACAATTTTCCTTTTCTTCATTGGTTAGCCTGCTTGTCTTTTTGTTTTTCTCTTTTTTTTTGGTTTATTGTAGGGATTTATTACTGATTTGGGTCGGTTTGCCTTTTTTTGTTTCTTTTTTTTTCTTTTTGTTTTTGATATAACTATCACTTAGTCTCCTTCTATTTTATATTGTCATATCCTTACTGATTGAGCGTCAACCCTCCTACATAAACGCAAACGTACACGTATCTCTTGTAAATACACACGGCTATACACAAACCCAAACGCCAGCAGGACAACGAAAAAAAAAAAACAAGAATTCACACAGTTCACCAAACACGCATATATATATATATATATATACAAGTCAACGGACATTTGTTGGGTAAGACGCCGGGCAAGAGGGTTCCAATATATATATTGTCAGGGAAAGGACGTAAGACAGCACTGAGCAGTGGAAAATGGGCGCCTTTCCCTCCCACGACGCCCCGGAACTTATTTATACAACGTTAGTGACACGTCCCTCGACAGACACTGAGGTGGAAGTTTGTCTCGTGCCGCTATTACCGCGTTTCTTCAACGATGGGCACAAGAAGGCCAAGAAGAGACTCAATGAACTCCTATCATATAAAGACATCCACTCTCGGAGCGCAATGAGAACGGTACCACAAGCCACAGTATTTCCTCCTGCCTCTGCCGCCGCCATGAAGGGTCCGGAGCAGCCAGGAACCTACGCGCTTGTGGACTACTTAATATCCAGCACGGAGGGTTTTTTCTTTGTCAACACGAGGGACGCCGTGGTGGACCGAGCGGCCGCCCCACAGGCAGAGCAGTCGCACCAGGCAAAGGCTGAGACGAGCCTTCCTTTGGCTAAGCAACTCGTGAACATTAGTTCATTTGATGATTTACTGTTATCCACAGGGACGCCGCATGCAAGCTATCATTCTCCACCGCAGCACACGGTGTTCAGTTCAATGCGGCCTGTGCCTTTTGCCATTGGCATCATGGAACCGGAAAGCATGCTGGGGAACTTGACTGCCACTGGTGGTTCCATGCACTCGCCAGCCGGCAAGCACTATCAGCCACTGCATAACAATAGCAATAGCAACAATGTTGTTCTCATTAAGGGCCGTCGGGTGCAGCTACTAGGGTTTATTTCATGTTGCATGGATCGCCCCGTGCGGCACATGAACGTTTCAAGTACTGTTAGACACTTCCCTGCCGCTAGCGGGATTTACAGTGCAGGTGCAGATGGAAAAAAACCGACGACTATTCCCGTTACCCTCGATGTTATTTTCGATGAACCGGAGACAAACGGCTATCTAATTGAATCTGCTGTGCTTTTAGCGAGTTTTGCCTTCCGTAAGCAGTTTTTGAACAGCTGCGCATTACACTTCCCGCCTGGGGATCCGAATATCGAGGCTGCTTTTGACCGTCACATGAACTCACTACAACTTCGACTGTCACTAAGACACGATAACTATCGTATTTTGCGTATGTTCCACAGCCGCTACCCACTTTTAGGCATGGTGAAAGACCTTTGTATGCATGAGAGTTCCTCAGCTGCGGTGTTTTCCATCTATGAAAATGATATGGGTGAGTATGGCTTGGATGTAACGTTTGGTTGTAAGTTTTTAGCACGTTGGATGAGGTATGTGGAAAAGATGATGTATGCTGATATTGTGTGTGGAAACCACATCCGCTGTAATACGAAGAATATATTGCAAGAAAGGGACCGCCTGCTGCAGGAGCGTCGGGATAGCTGCGCGTTCTTGGAGGAGGAGGAGGATGACGAGCGGCTCTACGGGGGATCGGTGTATGCAGTGGCAATGGCACGCTGGATTGCCGCTGAGAAGCGGTCGTTGAAGTCGCAACAGACGCAAATGACTGAGGCATCGGCTACCTTTATGTACCCCGCAGCCGGTGCTGCACAAAGCGCTGCGGGCCAGTACTGGCCGCAGATGCCTGTCATGATGGGACAACCGTCGCCGTGGCCAGCGGGGGTTGTACCTTTTAGTGCTGCGCCCTCTGCGGGACCGATGATTGCCCAACATCAGCAGCAGCTCGTTATCCAGGCGCCTGGCGCGCAGACACAGTTGTACTACGCAGCACCGCAGCATGCGATGGCGGGGGGTACAGCGTTTATCACTTCAGGAGTCATTCCAGTTGTGCAACAGGGAGCGGCTACTGCTCCCCTCGGTATGGCAGCTGCTCCGACTGCCAGTAACCAACAAATTGTTTATGTGATGCAAGGCGGTCAAGTTCCCCAAGGAGTTCCCACCTCTGCCGCCACGCCGGCTGTTCCCAGCATTGCGACGGGCGTTGCGGGCCCGGCTTTCTATTACCCTCAACAAGGTGCGTATGCCCTGCGGTACCCATCATACGTCTTGCAGCAGCAGCAGGGGGCCAGCAGCAGCAGCGGCAGCGGCCGATGGGCTCCATGGCGGTGACTCAGCCCGCCCCGCAAGCGCAGTAGCGCGAAAAGGTCAGCCGGGTGTAGATTTTGTTCATGACCATAACCGAAAACGGTGGATTAGCGAATAACTAATGGTAAATGATTGATTGAGGACACGGGCTATGTACGAGAGAAGGATACCGGTAGGGTGGGATGCGGAATAGGGCTGTGATTGGTTTTGGCAGTATGCTCCAATAAGATAGAAAGAAAACAAGCTATAAGGTGGGGCGGTGTTCCGGAGCGTTCAATTGTACCGTGTGGGGGGGGGTTGAGGGAAGCGATGGCACATGGTACGAGAGCAGCGTAGAAGAAATTGTGCGAATGTGGGGAAAACGGATGAATGAAATGTTTCACACAGCTGAGCAACTTTTTCGAAGGCAACAAGCACAGCGGTGGTGGAGGGAAGACGTGTGAGAAGGGGGCCCTGCGTGAAGAAGAGCAAATGAAAAAAAAAAGTGGAAGCAAATGTAATGTCACGCCTTCCTAACTTCTGCATGAAAGGTGGGCAGAGGTTAACATGATGGGGGGAGAGATGCCGTGGCGCGCAAATAGGAATACATGTCACTACAAAGGGAACGGAGAATAAGGGTTGGAAGAATAAATTAATAAAATAAAAAAAATAAAAATGAGGTTTCTGATGAAAGAAGATGCACACACGGTAATTATCTCGTACATCCCACCGTTTCTGCGCTGATGTATGTTTCTTGTGAAGAGCGTTACCGGGCTTTGAGAAGCTGAAGTTGCAAGAACAGCAGTGTGTTTGGTGTGGTCCGCATGTACCGGGGTTTCTGTGGCGGATGGGAAATGGCAAATCACAAAGTGGAATTAGCGACCATTGGATGTATCCAGGAGCGTATCAATCGTGGCGTCGGTTTACAACGGAACTAAATTAAAGGTGTGTTGCGGTTTTGCTGAGAAAAGAAAAAAAGGAAAAAAAACAACAAGAAAAAGGAAAGGACCACCTTCACAATATTTAGTGCGGCACACCAGACCCCCTAACAATCAAACAAAACACAAGCACTTTGAAGACAGTTGTTGTATTCTTCTTGTTGATCATTCCTCACGCCGATAACGGCAATAACAATGACAAGAAGTAACAAATGTACCCTGATAAAAGATGATTCGGTTGCTACTGCGTTTTTCTTGATACTCCTTTCCTCTTCTTTCTTCTTTCCCTCTCTCTCTTTTCGTTGATTTGTGTTGTTTTTGTCTTTCTTCCTGGATCATATGCTTTTTTTTTCTTTCCTTTTTTTGTTCTTGTGAGGGGTGTGGGTGTTGCCTATAGCGTTTACCTTGAAAATTTTGTTTGTGAAACAGCCATTTTGTTTATATATTCATTTCTTGGGTTTCCTTTGCTGTTGATTTTTGACTTGATCTTTTTTTTCTTTTTTGTCATTGTCTCAAGCCAAAACAGTAAAAAAAAAAAAAAGAAAAAAACATTGGGGAGAGTTTGTTCTGAGAGAAGAAAAAAAAATGAAGGTCTTCGCGCGCTCCGCTCTATTCCTTTTCTTTATTCACCTCTTTCTTTTCGCTGCTGCATGGGAGACGACAGGCCTGAATGAAGTAATAAAACGGAATAAAGCCACCTCAATTTTAGAAGAGGCACTTGTTTGTTTTGTTTTTGTTTTTCTCCCCTCACCTTTTCGAACCCGCGTTGTTCTCTTTTTTTTTTCATTTTTTGATCATTATTACTATTACTACTACTACTTCTGTTACGATTAGCATTTGCACTGCACCCACACACTACACATTCCGCTGTGGCCATATTTTTAAACAGCACTTCCTTAATTCTCAGTTACATTGAGAATGAAGAAAATAACAATAATAACTTTTAATTTTGTTTTTAAGGGGGAAAGAAGAAAAGAAAGGGAGAATTGAAGGGAATTTGTATTACTCTAACCAAATGCCCTTCTGATTGCTCAGTTGGATCTCTTTTTTTTTTTGGCGGGGGGCTTCATTTGGTTGTGCTCCTCCCCTCGGCTTTTCGTTATGTTGATTCGTGGCTCTGGTCGGGAATTAACTCGTTACGGGATGGAGGGGAGGGGTACTGTCGAACGAATGAGTTTAGCAAAATCAAAAGAAAAAAAATGAATGAAGAGGAAAGATATGGGGGAGAAATGGCAGTGAGGAATTATTTTTTTCTTCCACCGTTTTTTTTTCTTTTTTCTTTCGTTTGCGCGTGCGTGTGGGCTTTCCCTCCCCCGTCTTTTCTCTCCTTCTCCTCCCTTATTCCTTTTGGTCTTTCTTTTCTCCCATAAACCTTCATAATAACTGTCTTCATTCTACAAATTTTCCTTTGCTTCCTTATTATATATTTGTTTTTGTATGGTATTTATTGGCTTCACAATTGTTCATGTGCAGCAGCGTGTGTGTATGTGCGTGTGCGTAGGGGGGCGGAAAAGAACGAGTGGAGGCCCACCTGCTCACAGCCCGACTTCAGTCAGCACCCCGCATTTCCTTTTTCCGTTTCATGTATGCTTGTATTTCTTTACCTTTTTTTTTCTTTTTTGAGGGCTCAACCGACCAGCATGAGGTGGTGGCACGGCCTGCAATGAATGAAGTGGCGACCCGCTGAACTTCAACCCGCGGGTGGTGGGCCCCAGTGAGGGGAAGGAAGGCATGGGAGAAGTAAGCGGCAGAAGTGCAATGGAGAGGAGGAGGAGATGGAGGGGGGAGGAGACTGCTGGAAAGAAATTTGATAATTGTCAAAGGAGCGGAAAAGGTGCGTGTGTGGGGGGGGGAGGGGGAAATGCCTTTTTTTTGTCACGTTTGTTTGTTTGTTTGATGGGGGTATGTGGTGGGTGCTTTTATTACTATTATTATTTAAAAAAAAAAAACAAGAAACAAAAATAAAAAAAAGGAAAAACAACTAGAAAAAAAAAGAAAATTGTAGGACATAAAAAGAACATTTGTGTTTGTGAATAATTGATTGGACATTTTGATTGGCCGCCCGGTTGGATGAAATGTATTGGGTTTTGTAATTGGAATAAACGGAAGGCCTGTAAACGGTAAAGGTACCAAAAGTGAAAGCCAAACATTTGCACGCGACTGGAATGAATAGAAAGCAGACGGAGGAGGAATGAACAAAAGAAGGGGAAGCGTTGTATTTTAGAGGATTAAATAGAAGAAGAAAAAAGAAGAAAATTATACATACTTATACGTATTAAGTAACCAGGTTAAGTGGTGAACCATGTCAACCGAAACGAGCTTATTTATTCTCCGCTGTTCGCGCAGGTGAGTTTTCTGTTTTTGTTTTTTTTTTCAAATTGGTTGTGCAGCTCGCCGCTTTGGTTTTTTCTTCTATATTTGTTTCACTTTTCCTTTATTGTCTTGACTCTTTCATGATATTGTTTTCCTGTTCATTTTGGTTTGGTCTGGTTTGGTTTCATTATGTGACGCGAGCGGGTTCGCCGCATTCCCAACCCTTCCCCGCGGATGCGTGCGTGCGTGGCTGTGCGGCAACCGTCCCTCTCGCCATTGAAAAGAAAAGAAAAAGGAATGCAATCGCATGGTGGAGTTCGTTTTCCTCTCCGAGTTTGCGTCGTATTTTTAGATGGTTTACACAATTACCACCGCTGCAGTGTCAGCTGGTTTTATTTTTCTTGTCGTTCTTATGTTGCTTTTACTGACCTTCCTCTTTGTGCGTGTACCTTTGCTATAACCATTAGTGACTTTGCTTCGGGGTTTGTTTGTTTGTTTGTGTGTGTGTGTGTGTGTGCGTTTTTTTCTTACATCCTCCGCACCTTTATGCTTCTGCCGGTACATGTTCTGCTTCGTATTCCCGTTTCTCTCAACTTTATTGTGTAGTTCTTCTTCTCCTTCTTGTGATGTCTTAGTTATCATTACTTTTGCTTTCATTTCTTTCTACTTTACGGCAAAATTTTCCCTTTTCCCCACGTTCCAATGTTTCTCTCCGCCCTCTCACTCGCATGTGCTTTGTGTGCGCAGCCCTTCTGCTGTGGTCGATGCTGCTGGTGTTGCCGCTGTTGGCTTTCATTGGTCCCCAGGAAAGTCATTGAAAAGGTATGAAAAGAGAAGGGAAAAAGTAAAGAAGACGATTGTGTGAATTAAATCAAATGAGGGGTACGGAAGAAAATGAGTGGCAACGACTTTGTTTTTTTCTACTGCTTATGATAATTTTTTTAAAAAAAAAAAGAAAAAAGGAAAAGAAAAAAAGAAAAGTAATAATAAATCTTTACCTACCCGTTCCCGCCAGTCACTCAGTGTTGCGGCCGCTTCCGCTGGTTTTTCTCTTTTGTTATTTGGTTTGTTTCACCATCCCCTCACTCCGGTCCATTTCATGCGGAGAGGCCCGTATTCGAGTGTCTATGTTTTTAGGTGCTGCTTATTTTTATGCGTAAACAACTGTTTCTGTAACAATTTCCTCCCTTACTTACCTTTGATAATTAATTTAAATATCTTTTTGTTTTTTTTTCTTGTTCGCTCTCCCCTCTTTTGGCCCCCTTCCTTCGCACTGCGGTCTGCGACGGTGGGGGATATCATTGCTTCCTGGTGCTTTAGCTGCTCTCCCGCTGCATTTTTCTCTTACTTTTTTTCTTTTTTTTTTGCGCTGCTTTTCCTTCGCCTTTTGTTGTTTATTTGTTCAAAAAATAAATAAATAAACAAAACTGCGTCTTGATACCACAAGGATCCACAAGAAGAAGAAGAGCCAGTCAAAGAAGCAAAGGTGAAAAGGAGAAAGAAGGAAATTTGGAGCAAAGGTAGGGGAAAAGTAACGGTATTGTTAGCCAAGCGAAGCAAAGGGAGCAGCAAGAGAGGAAAGGCCTGTGTGCGTGTGGGAAGTGTGCGTAAGTTATATTCCCCACACGAAGAAGAGCAAGGCGCAACAGTACACGCGAGGACAGACGAAGCAACAGAAGGAGAAGCGGAAGGAAGCAGACGCACAACCCCCTCAGCCTGTGGATTGTGGAGCTTAACACCATCGCACACTCGGTGGGTTCGACGTGGGCCTCCATTGCAATTGTAATCGCATACGTTTCATCCGCTGCCTCGTCGCTTTAGGTTGCTCGCACTCTTCGCAGAGTTAGCAGCAGTCACCGACCTGAGCACCAGAGCCGCGTACGACACGCGCGCAGACGCGAAGAAAAGACCGGCTCCGCGAAGGCACCACCCCTAAGAGGGAAAAGGGAGCAGCAGGGGTTGAGCGGCGGCTTCTCGGGAAGTGCCTGATAAGTACTCGCCCGTTTCGAAAGGCGTGCATCCGGTAGATTCTCAAGCACTTGCTTGAAGGAAGAGGAGGAGGAGAAGAAAAAGTGAACAGACCGCCCACGAGAAGAAAAAAAAACAAAAGAAAGGGAAGGACAAAACAACAACACAAAATAAATAGAAAAAAACAACAAAAAGAAGGAGGTGAGAGAAAGAAAGAAAGAAAAGGGGACGAAGTGTAAGCGGCACCGGAGGGAATAGTAACGATCTCTCAACCACTCAAGAAATATCGATTGGAGAGCAAATAAAAAGGAGGGTGTGTGCATACGGGGAAATCAACTGTGTATAGGGTGCAAGAATAAAACAAGTGTATATAAACACAACACGCAAGCACACATATATCTAAAACAAGGCAAAGAGGGAGATTAACATATATTTATATATTTACTTATTTTTTTAATCGTTTATTTTTTTGACGTTATTTGTTTTTATTTATTTATTTATTTATTTTAACGTTATATTTCTTCTATTTAACAACAACAGCAACAACAATGGGTGGTGTTCCTTCGCGTGACGCGCCAACCACGTTGTTTTGTCTTCGGTACGGCACACATGAGGTAGGACTCATTCCCCTCGTGTACCGCTACTTTCACAGTGATAACAAAGAGTTGCGGGAGCAGTTTATACGTGTGCGTAACGATCCCAGTATACGCTACAGCTTCATGCGTAGCTCCGAGTATGCCATGGATGAGATACCAAAGAAGTCGTACTCAGAGAAACACCTCGACAGATTCCTCGACGTTGTTGATGAATCGCTGTATGACTCCACATCTGCGATGCTGGCCGACGAGGATACGCCATTCCGCCCAGTGCCCTGTGCCGTATGTTTTGTGTACGTCAACGGGCGGGAAGGGTCTGACTGCTTCTCTTTTTACGGCCGCCGCATCAACATCATTGGCCACTTTGGTTGCTACGACTCAGAGGACCACGCTAGCGAGGGGACGTGCCTGTACGCACGCAAAACTATTTTGAAAGCTGCAGGGGATCGCACTCTTGAGCGCGTCGTGACGCTATCTGCCATGATGCTCAAAGTGGAGTTTTTCCGCGCTGTTCAGACGGCGTGCCCCACGCGGGACCCACTGGATATGCTGCGACGCCGCCTAAAGCCACTAACACTCATTGCTTCAACACCGTGGAACAGTTACCCAACGCTAAAGTTTCTATACGACACTGCTGTTATTGCATGGGCATACGGAAGGGAGATTGTCGAGGAGGACCCACCGCAGCTTTCCATGTATGAAGTAGAGGCCAGCGGAGAGAGTGGACTGTGCATGCGCGTGAGGGGTCCCGTGTTGCTATGGGCTGTCATGCGTGTGTGTGAAACACTTTCGTTGTCTGCGGTGAGGGGCTCGTGGGAGCAGTACGTTCTAGATGACTTTGAGATGCAGCAGAAAGAAAAGATTGTCACTCACTGGCTGGCAACGAGCCCACATGTGCATCACTTCCTTGGCTCAGAGGAATTTACAGCGCTTGTGCAGCGGCGCCTAGCCACACTACTCCGCGAAGTCGTCCGCGCGCGAGAGACACCGACAGAAGACGTGACGTTGTGGGGCGAGGCGCAGGAGTACAGTCACGATGGGAAGCTTTACCGCATATTTAACTCCCCAACTTGCGGTCCTTTTCTTGCGACCGTCAAGAGGAAATTGCCTAAACGCGGGGGAAGCGGCGGGAACACCGGTAGCACAAATAGCGGGCTGGGCAGTGAGGCACCGATCGAGCGCCGTACAGACCCGGCGGCGAATATCGACCTGACTGTTGGCTTATTGGATGACGCGAAACGCCGCAGCTTTTTGACAAGTGCCTACCGTCCCAAGAGCGCTGGAACCTCGCCTGCCGCCTTCCCTCCACATGTCTCTGGGAAGCCGCCGCAGTACAGAGACGCCATTAACAGCGTCTTACATTCACAGCTTGCAAGCGCCGCACAGCGTGTGGTGTACCCGGTGGTGCAGCAGGCCACTAACGCTCCCCCGGTCCAGCAGACAGCCTCCCCGCAGATGTCGTCGGCGTTCGTGCCGATATTTCAGCAAACGACTCAGCCACCCGTGCAGTCTTTGAACGTCCCGTACGTCGTGCTGGCGCCCCCGAGTCAGTTGGAACCGCAGCCTGAGGTGATGTTCCCGGGAACAGTGGCAAATTATGTGATGCTTCCGGATGGACGTATTGGCCTCATTAACGCACCGATGGCGCCCTCCATGGGATTCTGGAGCCAATGAGCCACTGCCGATGCGCGATGATGTGTGTTGCTTTCAACAGGGCACAAGCTGTCCAGTGTTGTCGATGCTCGTAACATCGCCTCTACCCTTTAAAAAATATATATTTTTCTTTTCCTCGATTTGTTTCCACTTATTGGTAAATAAATATATATACTAATCGTTTATTATTTTGTTAGTGGTGTGTTTTCTTTACTTATTTTTTCCCCTTCTTTTATTGGCGTTTTATTATTATTATTATTTTCCCCTTCAACGCGTTGTGTTCATGTTCGGCTTGCAAGACACCATCCACCAGCCAAGTGCCGCCTACAATTTACATTACGCCCCCCTGCGCATTGTACCGCACTCGACGATGTGAAAGTTATAACATTATTTATTCTGTTTTATTCCAGTGCTCCGGCCGCACCTCCGGCAAGGGGTTATTTGTTGTATGGTGTTCAATCTCACCTGTTTGTGTGTGTGTGTGTATGTGCCTAGCAGGGAAGCAATGAAAGAAAAGGAAATAAAATTGAGGAGCACAAAGCAAAGAAAACCAAAGGGGAATAATAATAATAATAAATAAGAAGAATACTTGAAGGTAACAAAACTAAAAAAAGAGGGTAGAGGGAGGAAGAGGAATGAAAGAGAGAACTGATGTGGGAAAGATCCTTAAGAAAAAACGTTTGTTCTAACGGGAAGAAGTAACGAAAAGAAGGCTCGAGTAGCAGGATGAGACCACTTCAGTTCATATGATTATTATCATTTAATTATTTATTTATTTATTTATTTCCTCATTCCCTTCCGTTACTATTACTATTATTATTATTAATTACTTTCTTGTTGTTGTTTTGTTACATAATCTCTATATGCGTCATTTCCATATAGGTATATACACATTTTTACGTATGTTTGTGTGCTTCTTATATTTGATTGGGTGGGTATTTTAATATATATATATTTCTTTCTTTCGTTCCTACTCGTTGTTACTTCCTTCGTTGTTTTATGTTGTTCCTTCTCCATTTTAATAGGTTTAAACCATTTTCTCTTTGGTTATTGCGTCGGTGTGACTTTTCCTTTCTTCCTTCAGGTACTGTCTGTTTTACTTGTTTTATTATTATCATTATTATTTTGTTGGTTGTTTGTTTGTTTTTGTTTTTAATAGCCTTTTTCTCACCACCGCCCTCCCTCCTCCTCCCCCCCTCCTATAATGTATTAAATTTTATTTCTTTGCCCGCGTGTGTTATGTTGGATACCGCTTGGTTTTTATTTGTTTTATTTTGTTGTTGTTGTTGTTTTTTGTTCCCAGCAGCAGGGCTGCCAGCTGGCCCTGTGTTTATTTTTGCCGGTGTTCCTTTCTCCCTCCTTTGGGCGGCCTCTCTTCAGGGGAGCGCTTTTTTTTTTTGATATTATTTTCCAGCGAGCGTAGCAGCCGATGGAGCGACACAACTAATGGGAGGAAATGAGGCTAAAAGGAAAACGCAGAAGAGAAGGGGGAAAAACACCACTAGCAAGAAGTACAGGTCGCCTTTCTTTTAGTTTTTTTTTCCTACACGCACTTCTTCTACCCCTATTTTTATTTATTTTATTTCTTTTTGAAGTATTGTTATTACACTACTGTTAATAAATTTATCTTCCAAGGGTTTCGTGTGTTTCTCTCCACGCAAGTTTAACCATTATTTCCCTAACCCTCGTTTATTTCCTCTGGTTTGGTTTGTCTCATTTTATTATTATTACTATTATTATTATTATTTTCTTTTCTTTCAACAGTTTTTTTTATTATCTTATTTATTAGTACAATCTGGGTTATTATTACCTGTTATTGTTGTTTAGTGAATTCTTTCTCCTCTTAATTCACTTCTTCTTTTCTTTTTTTTTGTTTTATTATGTTCATTGATTTGTGCTTTGAACGTATATTTTATACATTTATTTATTTATTTATTTATTTGTTTTATTTTTGTCTTCTTTCCTTCCCCGGGCAATTTTCCCACGGCCCCATTCCTTCGTCGGCCCCACTTGCTTACGAAGGCCTGGGCAGTAATCCACGTTGGTGTTGTTCGGTGTCGGCTGTTGTGGTGACTATTACTCCTTCGATATCGGCCCGATCAGTTCGCCGTGTCGGCACTCACTTCGGTGTATGTGAGGAAGTGGCACTGTTTTTACTCCTTTCTTTTCCCTTTTCCCTTTATTTTCTCTCCTTTTCCGGTCCCGTCCGCGTGGGCGCCAGGTGTGCCCCGCCATGTGTTGGTTTGAGGGCCGATCAAAATATGAGTGGGCGGAAACCGCTTGAAGGCGCGCGGTGCTAAAGGCAGTGGCGAATCGCTCAAAACGGCAGTTTTCCACTATTTTTTTTCTTTTATTTATTTATTTTATTATTATATATTCTTTTTTAGAAATATATGTATGTATGAATATGTATATGAATATATAAGGAAAAGAGGAAAAGAATAATAATGATAAAATAATAATAAGGAGGAACGCAACAGCTGCGTTGCGAAGACAAGCGTTGGATTAAATGTAATAAACAGAAGGCAGCAGTAATGGGCCACCACCGTCCCACCGCATCAGCAATGAGACAATGTGCGACGCTGTGGGTGTGACTTTTTGATTTTTCATTTGGAGGAAAAGTAGCTGTCTGCTGAATGATTTCAGCCAATAAAGTTAAGAGAGGAGTGCTTTGATAAGCAGACAGCAGCACCAATTTGGAAGAATTCAACAAAACAGAAAATGTAAGAACACCGAAGAGGGCATCTCCAGCCGATCGTCAATCTAAATCACTGTTGCTGCTGCTGCTGCTTCATTTTCTTTTTTTTTTTTGCTTTTGTGCGTTATTATTTACTTTTCTTTTCCTTTCCTTAGTTTGTTGTTGTTGTTGTTCCACACCCCCTCTTTGCTTTTTGCTACTTTCAACTGGTATCTTTATTATTATTATTATTGTTGTTATTGTTGTTGTTCTAATCCACACACACCACTCTCTCTCCTTTTATTTATTGTTTTCCCCTCCATTTTTATCAACATTTGCGTTGATGTCGTTTGATATTTATTTTTTTTCCTGGTTTCTTCTGGTTTGGCCCTTCTTTCTCATATCGTTGTGAGCCCACATTTATTTTGTTTTGTTGTTTCGTTTACCCCGCTTTTGTGAGTTTCGGACCGCATGGGGCATTAAATTACCCCCTCTTTTTTAGGTTTTCTCACAATATTTTTTTCTTTTTTCTTTTCTTTAAAAGAAAGCAAACAAAAAAATAAATAACAAAAAGATGGAAAGAAAACAAAAACTACCTGTTAGCGTACACACTCTTTCCATGTTTATGATTCAATTATCATTATCATTATTTTTTTTAAAAAAAAAGAAAGAAAAAAAGAACAAATAAATAAAAACATTTGACTCATGTATCAAAGTGAGGGGGAGGAAGAAGGGAAGAAAAAGGAGTGTGTGGGTAAAATAGACAACAAATAAATACAAAAATATTTATATTATGAAGTCAATGCGACTGATCGAAACAAGGGCAGAAGAAAAGAAGAAGAAAAAGAAAAAGAAAAATTCAACAAGTGAATGAATTAACGGCACATCAGTGATATTTATTAACGTATATATGCACTTGTACAAATATTTGTGGTTTTCACTTATTTTTGTTTTTTTTTGTCTTTGCCTTGACGTCCAAATTAGTCCCACAAAGAAAAAGAGAAACGAAAGAGGTAAAATGATCATCTTTTTTCTTTCTTTCTTCTTTCTCTCTTTTTCTTTTTTTCTTTTAAAAAAAAAGTTGTTAATCCCTGGCGGGTTCTTCACGTTATTTACTCCATTTTTTTTTTATGTTTCTTTTTGTTTTGTTTTCTTCTAATTTCTGTAATGTTTTTATTTATCGTGTGCGACCCGTCACCATCACACGTTGGTCCGTGGGTACTATCCCGTCGACAACAACACAAAAAGAAATCGCATGAAGCACCAGCGGTAGAGGGAAAAAAGATAATAAAAAAATAATCCAAAAAGCTGCCCTCCGTGGCAACTAACTTTCAAAGTCAGTTTTGTTAAACTCATGTTTTTCCCGTGCCGGTTATTGGTGCTAACACTTAAATATTTTAAAAAAGAAAAAAATTGTTTCCAACTCACAAGATATATATATATATACATATATATGCATACATATACATATTTATATATCTTTTATTTATATGTCTAGTCGCATATATTTATTGGTTCTCGCGCCCCTTTGCGTACGTTTATTTAACTCACGCATTGGGACGGCTGTGGGGGTCGTGTACCTCCTCCACCTTCTTTACTCGTTTGTGTTATTTTTTGTTTTGTGTTGTGTTGTTTTCCTTTTTTTTGTTTGTTTTTTGTGGCGTCTTCGGTATTATTGTGGGCTTCGCACAACTTTTTTTTTATTTATTCCCCCACCCCAAACTGTTTCGTGGTGTGTATCCATCCACTCGCGCATAAACACATAAACACACACACAAACAAACAAGCACGCAAAGAGAGCCTTTTCGTTTCCCGCCGGTGTGTGAGGAAATGTAACGAATCGGTCATGTGTTTGCAAAGTAGAGAAACTCGCGGTGAGTTGCCACCAACGAGCGCCAAATTTAAAAAGGGAGTGGTGCACGGAAAGAGAGGAAGCAACGGGGAGGGGTGCAGGAAAAGAAATTTTTTTCCTTCCTCCTTTCAGTTGATTTACCACGCATTAATGTTTTTGTTTTTTTTTCTATTTTTTTTTTTTTGGCTTAGTTCCGTGTTCGCCTGCCTCGGCCCATTATTTGATAGCGAAGATACCCTTTTGTTATTGTTGGTATTGTTATGAGTATTTTTGCAGTGTTCGATTTTCTTCTTTGAGATTTTTTACTCGCTGATGTGCGTGGTTTAATTTTTTCCCCCCTCTTTTTGTTTCCAACGTCCTCATGCTCACGTGTTTTGTCACAAGGGCGTAACGTCGGTTGCACGCCCTAATAGTTTTCCTCTTCACCTCCCCCGTTAATTTTGTAGATTTGTTCTCGCGCCACGTTGCACTTTTCGCTCTCCCTCCAGTTTCCTTTTGAGTCATGCGCCCCGTAACTCGGCGCATTTTTCCTTTTTGTTTTTTTCTCCCCGTCTACGCGACGCATGAAAACCCCCCCTTTACTCACGGCGGGCAGTATTTTTTTTTTTGTCGGTTGTTGTTTATTTTTATTTGTTCATTCATATCACGTGTTGTTATTTATTTTGTTATTTTTGTTTGTTTGTCCCCCCTGGTCTTCACTCCAAGAGAGGCTTTTTGTCTTCACGAAACAAAAAAAACACAAAAGAAAAAGAAATAAAAAAAGGTAATCATCATCGGTACCACTCCTCACCTCCTCTTGGTAATCTTCCCTTTCCCCATTTACCACAACTTCTTAATTGTCTGCACCTGTCCATGACTGTCAAGTGTTGTTATCACCAGGGCCTGTTTTATTTACTTATTTGTTTTATTATATTTTTTTGTTTTTGTTTTGATCCGCTCGGTACTTCTTTTACTGCCAATATGACCAACCCGCACGTGGGGAAGGAGAGTAGTGAATTATAATAAAAGGAAAAAGAAAAAACAAAATGGGGAAAAGAAAGCGGATAAGTACGGAAAATAAGAGGGGAGGAGTAAAGAAACACAAAAGCTTCGAGGTGGCGGTGTTGTGCTGGTATCCGCGCTTTGTACAACAAATTTTATTCAGTGTTATTTTTTTTGTTTGTTTTTGTTCTTCTTTCATTTTATTGCATTGTGGTGTTGTTGTTTTTTTCCAACTGTTTGATGTTACATACATCGCTCATACGTGTTGTTGGTTCCTTTACGAAATATCTTCTCCGCACCACTTCTTCTCTGTTCTCTTATTAGTTAGTTGTTGTGAGGGTTTCCCCCCCCATCCCCTCGTCACAGGGCTCTCTCACCTCTTCTTGAAGGTTTGTATTATTGTCACGTCCCTCCCGTCTTCCTTCGCCCCCCTCCACTGCCGCGTCCCACGTCCACATACCTCCGCTGACGGTGCCGCGTGGTACTTTCAGAGAGTAGTTTTATTATGGCTGTTGCTGTTGCTGCTGCTGTGTGCGCATGCGTGTGTGTGTGCGTTGCGTAGGAAATATGTGGGGTTTGTGAATTATTGCAAATGACAGTCATAATTTTAGTGCTAGTGGTGTGACGCAGCCGTGTGGTGAGGAAAAATGGAGGGTTTGGTGGATCAGGCGCTGTTCTCTTTTTGTTGTCGTTTATTGTTTTGAGGACCCTTCGTGAGTTTGCTGGAGGCCGCCAAGCGTGTCGCGTGTGGGTGGAGGACGAAACATCAACGCCGGCCGTTCCTGTGTTCCTCATTCACTTCGCTTCTTAAAATAATAATAACACCGTCGCATAACGTCTCCATCGCACTATTTTGGTTTCCAATAGTTCGAAGCAGCGGGACCGGAGGGATGTTGTGTGCGCAGTACTCACATCGGACCGATTAAACACGCACAGAACAGCGGAAGGAAGGGTGAGGTTTGTTATTATTATTATTTTGTTTGCGTGCTTGCTTGTCGTCTCCTTTTAAACGTTTCTCAACCATTTCCCCGCCTCCCCTCCCTACTCGTACTGCCGCTCGCTACGATTTTGTTTAGGCGTGCGTGCATTACTTTTATTATTTCTTTTCTTCCGAGGGGTCGCCGACGGGGGCACCAGTGCAAAATATGCGCACCGCTTCACGGATTGCTTTAACGCAAAGTTTGTCTTACATTTCCATGGCTTGTGCGAAAACGTTACGTCTCTCCTTTCGGTGTTGACTGATTTTCAATTATTATTATTATTGTGTATGTGTGTGTGTAATTCTTATACAAAAACACATACAAACGTTTAAAAGGGGACAATAATAAATAAAAAAAGGGAGAAAAATAAGGCAGTAATTGAACTGGAAATTTAACAATTTTTTTTTTTTTTGGAAAGGCCACAGAAAGGTAAGGGAAAAGGACACGAGAACGTGGTCAGGGCGCATTGCACGGAAGTGACGAAAGAAATCGCAGAGAAAAGGCCAGCCAGTCACAACACACGCGTGTACCCGTGCATACTGGAAAAAAAAAAAGCGGGGGCAAAACAGAAAAGACATTATCTTCAATTGGCGGGCAAGGAGGTTTCACCTTCAGCAGTTTCACACCATATTGCGGTTTTGAGTGAAATACACAGCAACTGTGCGGTTGCTAAGTTTCAAACCAAAGCGCTGGAGATCCCACATCCAAGCAAACAAACAAAACAAAAAAGCACTCTCACTATTTACCGCCACAGTTGTTACGACAGTAGCTTCTTACGCGGAGAGGCAATAGAGGGGAACGGGTTGGGAAGGAACCTCTTGAGAGCAGCGCTATCACAATATATAAATAAATATATTTTTTTCGTTTTGTTGTTTAAACCTTATCTTTGCAATACATCAACGCCACTGCTGCGTGTTTTCTTTTTTTTTTCTTTTCTTTTGAGTGTGGAAAACGGGCTCACGATTTACTCGTGGTGAGAAATAATGGGAGGAGTGCCATCTCGAGAAGAAGGCACTGTTGTGTACTCGTACCTCCGTGGGACATATGAAATTGGACTGATTCCGCTCACCAAGGCTTTGTTTGGCCGCGACTCGGCACCGAACGGGCGTGGTGAAAACAGTTTGCTGCGAAAGAATTTCTTGCAGATGCGCGCAGACCTTCACGAAGCATCGTCCGGGCCCAACCGCAGTAAAGTACTCTCGTGGACAGAAGTCAAACCCTGTGAAATCACTGAGCATGACTTGGATGAATTTCTCGAGTTGGTCGAGCAGCAACTTTACGCGACGGACGCAGCCATGGTAATGGATCACGCCGCGCCGCTGTTTCCTGTGCCGTGCGCCGTCTGTCTCGTGTGCAAGGACGGACACGATCGTCATGGTAGCTTCCGGTGGCGTGGTCGCAGCATTGTTGTCATTGGCTACTTTGGATGCATGAATGAGGCGCTGCAGAGCGCCTTCAAGACCTCCACGCGTGGCAGCTGCAACGGGGAGTACAGCATTACAGCTGCAGTATTTCCATCCATTGGGGACCGCACGTTCGACCGTGTGCTTGCCCTCGCGCCAGTGATGTTGCGCATGCAGTTTATCAATTCTGTACGGAAATACGAGCAGATAGTTGAGAGAAATATTCTTGCTGATATGAATGGCATTAACATATCGGACAGCGTACACGGGCTCTCCTCGGTTGGATTGGTTAGGAAGAACGGAAAGTACTGGCTACCGCATGGGAACGCCGCACTCAGCCCGGGAAGTTTGTTCCAGGAGGCGGAGAAGATGTTTCTCAAGCGCATTTCACACATGCCTGTCTTCCTGGAGGTGTCACCGGGGAGCTATTCCTCGCTTAAGTCCCTCGTCGAGAACGCTGCCTTCATTCAGATTCACACAACTGTTAGCGGTGCGCAGTGTAGGTTGGAGCTTCCGCAATCTTTCCAAGAGTACTCGCACTGCACTTCCATCGGAAATGAGTGCGATCGCCATGGGGACAGTTGTGAAGCGCAGGAGCAGAAAACAAGTGGTTCCTCCTTGTTCGGCGACCATTTCAACGACTTGTTCTCCTTTCCCGTGCAGAATGACGAATCGTTTCTTGACCCCAGTGGTGGGGGCGACCTCTTCTTCTTCGATCCCATTGACCCGCTGCCGCACCAGCACTGCTGGAAGGAGGTGGTAACCACCGACCCATCAGAAGTCGTCCGTATTCACTTCGACGAAGTGTACGTAGCACGAGCCATAATGTGGCTGTCAAACCTGTTCAGAAGGCCAACACTATTTGAGAATATCTGTTGGATGCACTACGCCATAAAGAAGGAGGAAAATGACACGCGCAGAATGTTGTGTAACCGCGATGCTATCGTGGCTGACTGGCGCGCGTCTCATCCGGAGTTAGCGAAAAGCTTCTTGGGTTCCGGCACATCAATTCTTCTCCACCACATGTGTGCGCTTCAACAGGAACTGCAGCGGACCAGAGCGAACACCACCGAGGCGACGGTAACAAAGAAGCCGGACACTACAGAGCCCACAACACGCAGGAAGGCCGACACCACAGAGCCCACAACCCGTAGGAGGACGAACTCCGCCGAGCCGACGACACGCAGGAGGACGAACGCCGCGCCGGGGCCGCGCCATCATCCGGTTGCCGCTGGTAGGCAACCGCGACCCCGGCCGACTCCAGTTGTATCATGCGTCCCACAACCCATTGCACCTCCCGTGTACTTAATTCAGCCACAACCCGTGGGGGCGCCGATGTATGTGCCGGTGGTGACTGTCCCGCAGGCCCCCACACAGTTCCCGATGTGCTACGTGTCGTACTGCGAAGAGCCAATGGTGGCATCGAATTGCTTCTTTTCGAAACCCGGGCCGTAGTTCCTGTCTGATCGCGCGTGCATGGGGTACAATGAGGCCGATGACAACATGAGAACAACTGAAAAAAGCGGAGAGCCATCCGTTTCATTCTTGATACTTTGCATTTTATCTTTTGTCATTTCCTTTTGCCTTGTTTTCTTTTTTTTCCTTTTCCTACCTTGCTCAGTAATTATTTCCCCGATCCTCTTTATGGATTGCTGCAATGGTCGGTGTTCTGTAGTGTGTTGGTGGTTTTTTTTTCCCCCAGTGGGAAGTGTTTTCCGTCAAGTTTCAACGATCACATTGAAAGGAAGGCAGCAGTGCAGATGCGTGACTGCAATCGCTGTCCCTGCTTCATTACAAAGGTCTTTCCTTTTTTCTTTCCTTCTATCCTTTCCTGCTTTGATTGGACGTACTGAGCTCCTTTGAGTGTTTACACACGAAAACAGAAGCATGCGCGCGGAGAGGTGCAGAGGAACAAGAGAATTTTGCATTAAATATTTATGTGCTATTTCCTTTTTGAATAGCGAGAGTAAGGAGGGAAACAACACCATCGACAACAGCAGTACGAAAAGACAAAAAGGAGGGAAGAAAGATAAATTCATATGTCGCCGGATAATAAAAGATAAAATGGAAGAAGAAGAAGGGAGGGAAGTGCTGTGGGAAGGGGGGGAGGTGTGGAAAAAATAAACAAAAATAAATATGAAATGTCTGTAGAAGGGGAACTCATGTGAATTGCCTGCCTTTGGGGCAGCTACGCGTTGCCTCCGGTTTATTATTTCCATCTCGTGCATGCACTGTCCTTTTCCTACATTCTTTCAGACCCTTTTATTACTCCGTTCCTTCGCATACCCCTCGCGTTAGTTTGTGGCGTTGTTGTTGTACCTCTTTGTTATTTTTTTTTCCTTTTTTCTGTTGTTACATATTTTCCCTATTCGTGAGTTTGGGGTACACATTTTTCCAACTCGGTTTTCCTCCCCCCCCCATCCATACACACAAGCACACACACTTTCTCTCTTCCTTGTGCTTGCGCTGTGCTGCCTTATTACCTCCGAGCGTTGCATGTGGCTTTGAATACATCGCATAGTCCTCCCACACATAAAGACACACACACACCTCCTTCGTATCCGGTTTCTTCCCCTTTTGTGCGCATCATTCGTCCTTCTACTTGTGCGAATTACACTTTTTCTTCGTCTTTTCTTTTTTTCTCCTAATTCCAACTTTCTCCTTCTTTTTGTTATATACTGGCGTCCATTGGTCCTGTTTCCCTTACTTTTATTATCACTATTTTTATATGTGCGTTTATATTACTTTTTACACATCACGCTCGGCTGTGGGACATGACGCGTCGCCTCCCACGTTCGCCCGTCTGTGGGCGGTGGATGTTGTGGAGGACGAGGGGGACAGTTAAAACTTTAATTTAATTTATTCAAAGGCGGAGTGGGGGAAAACGGCAACAACACCCTGGACGAATTGGAGAGAAAAGAGAAGGGGAATAAAACTGCGGTAGAAAGTGTGCAGTGTGTCCAAAGATAGAGAGACTGCAGGAAACCTAAAAAAAAAAAGGAGGATGTCAACATGGGAAAGAAGGGCAAAGAAAAGAAGAGGGAAGCGAAACGGTGTAAAATGATTACGAGCTTCAGCAGCAAGAGAAGAACGACGCGCAGTAAAGTGCCTTTATGTGCGCGTGCGTGTGTGTGTCTGTGGGAGGGATATGTGTTTTGGAATGTAGTGGCGGGAAGGCAAACCTTTTTGAAACATTTTTTTTCTTTCTGTTTTGGAAATTCTTTTTTCTACGTTCTTCTTTGATGTTGTTAGAAAATGATTGATTGCTTAAGATTTCTTTCTGTTGTTTGCTTTTTCTTTTTGGACTGGAGATAAAATTAAAGAACAGAGGAAAAGAATGATGGATTGGTAAATAATAATAATAATAATTGGAGTAAAGAAAGAAGTAATTTGAAAATATTTGCTCAGCCACTCAGTTTTTTTTTTCCTCTCCCTCTTCCATTTGTCTTGGAGAGAGGGGGACACTTGCTCATTTTGTTTGTTTGTTTGTTTCACAGTTTATATTCTCCTCTTCCTGGAAGGAAGGAAGGAAGGAAGGAAGGGGCTTGTTTTGTTTTATTTTGTGTTGAAAGGAAGGAAGGAAGGAAAAGAATATTATTCCACAACTTTGATTGTGCGGTGAGTTGGTGGTATTTTTCATCCCATTTTAATATTTTGGAACATTTTCTTTCCGATGTTTATTATTATTGTTTTTGCATCCCAGCGCTTTACGCTCAGCTTTTCCTTTGAATTTCGCGAGCATTTTCTTTTTTTTATTTGTGTTTTGCAAAAAGAAAGAAAAAACTACTTTTTTCTCATTTCCACACATCTCGTCCCCAATGGCATGTCGTGAAGGGATTTTTTTTTCCCGAAAATGTAATATTTTCGAAAGCGAAGTGGAAGAAAGAAAGAAAGGTGGAAAATGGAAATAAATGTATTTGTGGCACAATTTGCAGAGAAATGAGATCTTTTTTTTTTTTTGAAAAAAGTCATTTAAGAAAAACGCCGGGGATTTTTGATATGTTCAGTCAATCGAGCAATGAATTTGAACAATTTTTTGTATATTTTTATCAGAAATGTGAAGCAGGAAGTTTTTTTATAATAAAAAAAAAGCGTAGAAATGTGTGTAAAAAGAAAAAGAAGAAAACAAGCAAAGGTTCTTTTTCTTGCTTTTCAGAAAAGAAAGAAAATGAACAAAGATTGAAATAGCGGAATGAAATAGAAATATACACGAAAGCAAGCAAGCAAGCGAGAGAGATGGTGAGAGAAAGAAAACATATACTCAATGATGCTTTTGTTTTCTTTTTCATTTCCGTTGGACACGGAAAAGCGATCAGATGCGTGAAGCGTCCCCAATAGTTCTGCGCGTGTGAAACTTCACCTGCTAACACAGGACTGTTTGTATTTTTCCATGTGTGTAATAATAATTTTTCTTCTTTTTTGTGTGTGCGTTGAGCGTGTGAAAACACTGTACACATTTACGCTCGTGTTTCGTTGTTTTTTCTTCCCTTTTTTTTTTGCGGGTGGAGGGGGGGTTAATGACCCCCGACGTTTCGGCGTGAATATCCGTTTTTTTTTTAAGAAAAAAAAAGGAAAAAACAAATGGGGGAAAAATACCACCATTACCGCTGAGAGTCCTCAAGCAAGCGTGTGTGTATTATATAATTCAAATTGCGTGCCCATGGTGGCACAGCCGAACCAGGCAAATAAGTGAGAAAGAAGGAGAGCAACAAAATTGATTTTGCCGCTCTCACATTTGCTCCATATTTTTCTCTTTTTGCTTTTCTTTTTTTTCTTTTTCTCTCTTCAGACGTGCTGCCCGTTACTCGAAGACACTGCGGTTTTCGTGCATGGGTGGGAGCAATGCGGCGGGAACCAAAAGGAGAAATTGGGGAGGATGTCGAAAATAATAAACAGTAAAACAACACTACGAAGTGGTCGAAGAACACAAAAAGGGAAAGGTGGATTTTATGGTGGAACAATAAGTAAAAACAAAAAAAAGGCAAACGAAAAGTGAATTGTGTGAAGTTCATGTGTTAAAGTGTGGAATATATACTCATGTACATATATGTATTTGAATATGGTTTTGGGGGGAGCGGCCTAAATATTGCGGTTGTGGCGCGGGTATGAGAGTTGTTGCTTTTAAATATACACATAAGTATAAATATATCACTGTGGTGTTCCTAACCCTTCCCTCTTGCTTCTTTTTGCTTGTTTGTTTCTTTGTTTGTATGTATGTGTGTTCTCTTCTTTTTTGAGGGAAAGTGAATGACGTGACCTTCCCGAACAGCAAGGTGGGCGAACTAGTCAAATAATGAGAAAAAAAAGGATAATAAAATAAATAATGCATCACGAGGCGGGCAAGGGGTAAGGGCGGGAGGATGAAATGGAGAATCTCCAAGACAACGCAAATGCGTTGGCTAAAGTGTGGCTCACTGCGACTTTGCAGTGGCCTGTTGTCCACTGGGCGGTGGGCAACTTTTTGTTTTTTAATTGGCTTCTTTTGCTTGTGCAGCTGATGGGGGTGCCTAACGTTCCGATGCAGTTCATGTTCTTTCGGCAGCAGCGCTGCCTTTTTTTTTTGTTTCTTTGTTTGCGCCTCGCTCTTCGCTGATTTATTTGTTCTGTTCTTGCTCGTTTCTCCACTCTCTCCCCCCCTCCAACACTTTGAACCACCAACAATATTTGCATTGCTACCGCAATGATGATAATTTTCTCCTTTTCCTTTCTTTTCTTTTTTGGCTGTATTTTATTTACCACAATATCCCCGTTCTCGCACTGTTCCTCGGGTTCGGGGCCGGGCATACGCCGCTTACGTGCTTTGCGTATTTGGTGCACGCATCTGTGCGCCTGATTTCGTTCTTGTTTTTTTTTGTTTCGCATATTATTTCTGCGGGGGCCGGGCCCGGTGTTCGGTAACTCAACAAGCGCGTACAAACATTCATCTTTTTTTTCTCCTCTTCCTTTTATTTTGTTAATCCGCTTCCTCCATTGATGTTTCTTTCCCGATTTTTATTTCCTACTGATTTCCTTCACTTCGCAGCCTTCGCCCCACCTTACACGCACACACACCCGCTTACACACAAATCGGTGAGATCAGTCGAGTGGATGTCAGTTATTGAAGGGGTGGCTGTTGTGCTTCAGGATTTTTTCTTTCTTTCTTTTGGAGTGAGCACTCGCTTGCTGTTGCAGCTCCTCTCCCTTTTTCTTTCTCTGATGCCGTTGTAAAATGGTCCATGAGCCAACTTCACCTGGAACGCCTTGTTTCTACAGCCACAAGGGGCAGAAGAAAAAAAAACTCAAACAATGATATATTCTTTTCTTTTTTCCCTACCAGCATGAACTTGATGCGGGTGTTTCTTTTTCATTGTCTCTTCGAATGTTGATTATATTCAACAAATCCTCTCTTCTTTGCACTTTGTTTGCACCTTTCGTAAACCTCAGGTTTGCTTTTTCCCCCTCTCTTTCGTTGCTTCTTTCATGTGCTCTTTTCTTTTTTATTCACTTTGTTTTTTGTCATTACGACAGTTAAAATCTCAGTAAAAGGAAAAAATGCTGCGTTTGGTGTTACAAAAGCAACGCAAAAAAAAAAAAGTGATGGACTTCCCTCAAAAAGGAGGAGAAGAAACGTGTTTCGTTTTCTTTTTTTTTTTTGCATTTGGTTTTGCAGTTGTTGCCCATAATAATAAAAAAGAATCCGAGGGCATTCCCAACGTGGATGTGTCGTGTCACGTTAATGGGGCAATTCAAATTATTCACTTGTTGGGCCATTTTTGGCCCCACGCGTATATGCAATTCCCATATTGAGTTTCTTTTCTCCCGAGTACAAAACGTACTTCAAATGAAAGTAGCTCCTTTTTGTTTTTCTCATTTCTTGTGGATCATTTCACTTATTGTGATTATTATTTTATTTCGCTCTGCTTCTCCCCCACACGAACACAAACACATTTCCGGCACGTCACCGTATTGCGGCCAGTGGGACTGCGTTGTGACCGTGTTGAGGATAAGTACGGCCCAATGGACACGAAAACACGGGCGACGCAGGAGGAAGAGAAATAAATAAATAATGTGAACGTGTTTTCCGTGTTGTTTTGTTTTCTTGTGCGTTTTTTTTTCTTTGATATTTCTCCACAATTTTCTAAACTTCGTGCGATGGCGGTGAAGGGGATGACAGCAGTGAGCGCAGGCTCTACACACAACTGGAAAAATGAAAAAAAAACAAAAATGAGACGGTACCAGTTTTTTATGTGCTCTTCAAGTGATAGCAGTTGATCTGCTAATTTGTAGTGTTGCATTGTTACTTAAATTCGCCCCTCTCACCCCCCGCACACACACAAACGCACACACTGGCACGCCTGTACTTTATTTAATATCTACTCACGTTCCCTCCCTCACTCGCTCTCCCACATGAGCGCACCTCACATTGGGATGATATTAGCGAGCGAATGCGTGGGGCCACAAGGCTCCAATGATGACGGGGTAAGGAAAGAAAAGAAGTCGTCTGTTGTGAGTGGAGCGGGAAGACGAGAAGGCGTTGGTAAAATATAATGGCGGAATGAGGGAAATAACATAACGGAACTCACATGAAGAAGAAAATGTCCCGCATTAGGTGGTGCCTCTCCGACTTGGTTTTTTGACACCCTTCGAGAAGGAGCGGAAAAGTTGGGTGTGGGAAGAAATGTAGGAACATGTGGGGGTTATGGTGCAAATGAAGTACAATGATAACATTATATATATATATATGCATTAAACAGCAAAGCGAAACGGAAAAGAAGAAAAAGTAGTGATGCAGCGTTATAGCGCTAAGTAGCAAATGTATTTGACATATCCGATTTCTGTGGATGCACCAATGCGGTGCCAATACACCTTTCTTTTTTATCTTGTTAATGACAGTACATGAAATTTTGCCTCAAACTATAAACAACCAATCGGGTTATTTTCATTATTCTTTTTTGTTTGTTTGTTGTTGTATGGTAATTCATATATGCTGCTGCCAAAATGGGGTCCCGCTGCTCGTCTGCGGGGTTTTCGATTGCCGGTTCTTCTGTTTTGAGTTGCCATCGCTCTCGCTCATCCGCCCGATCTCTTTTGCATCATTTAGTGGAGCGCTATCATAGGAAAGCCTGCCGGTCCGTCTTGGAATCGGCAGTGCTTCCGTGAGAAGAGGCTAAAAAAAAACACGAAAGACAACCCGTGAAGTAATAACAATTATAATAGCGCGCTGGCACACTGAGCTGCTGCTTTTGGCCATATCTGGCGGAAACCGACGCAACGTGGACGACCGCCTACATACGGCTACACGTAGGCGATAAAAAATATATATATATATATTTATTTATTTACTGAACTAACCGGCCAGGGAGCGAACAAAAGTAGTGGACAACAAAAGAAAGGAATAGACCAAACGGGTTAGAGGAACGGTCGCTATTAGCCGCTAGGCTTTCACATAGCCTCTCGCCTTACTTTTTAGCACACCAATACCGGTCTGAAGTGTACCTCGTGTTTATACGCGTGGTACTTATTTGTTTGTGCGTTTGTGTCTCACTGCGCGGGGGTGCGGGTTTCATTGGTGAACCAGAGGGGATAGGAAGAAAAAAATTGCGGTGCTAAGGAATAAAAATACTCGAAGAGAAGACAACAGGGAAACGCCAATTGCCATGGATCGCGGGGAAAGTGAGTTCTCATTATCGAAAGGGAAGTGCTCGTATCTGCAGAGACATGACATTGGAAACACTATTGCGAGGCTCATACAGGATCTATTGGAGCACCGACCAGAGGACCACTTGCCCTTCATGGTGCAGAAGCTCAGACACTACCAGGTGGAAGGAAAGGAAATTTCATCGCCGAAGGGGAAGTGCTCGTATCTTCAGGGACATGACATTGGAAACACTCTCGTGAGGCTCATGCAGGAGCTATTGGAACATCGACCAGAGGATCACTTGCTTTTCATGGAGCGATGGTTCAGGCATTACCGGTTGGAAGGGAAGGAAATTTCATCGCCGAAGGGGACAGCGCACCAATCATCCTCAGGGACTCTCGACGAGGCTACAGGTGCCGGGGAAGGTGAAGAGAGCCAGGAGGCAAACAGCCCCCCGGGGTTTGCTTTCTTCTCCCCGGTACACGACCCATCTTCTAAAACGGCGCAGGCAAGCGTGAACTGCAGTGTTGACGGTGCGAGCGGCAGTGAAAAGCCCAGTTTGCTCGTTCCAGGGTCGAAATCAAGCAGTACCGTGCCGAATGCAAAGGTTTGCTCCGAACCGCTGTTCGTAATCAGCACTTCCTGCGGATCAGCGGCTCTCTCCATGTGGTCTCCGCCGCCAAACTCAGAGGGCTTGCAGGGGCCCAACGTGCCCGACAACGCTTGGGGTGTTCTGAACACGCAGGCTGCAGCGGGTCGAGTTCCGTTCTTAAAAAAGCTTATCGAGAAAGTTTTAGAGCTTCCGCCCTACGATTACTCAACTGCAATGGCATTGCTTGAGGGCCTCATTAGCAAAAATGTAACGACACCCGCGCTTAAGACTATGGAAGCCGCAGAGGGTTGGGAGGAGGTGGACAATCGCTGCGGTGACAACGTAGCCATGCCTGAGAACGGGGGTTCGTGTTCAATCCCCAGTGCCCCCTCGCGAGTGAGCGACTCTGTGCCGAGAGATGGTGCAGCTGATCCCTCGTATTTACAAAAATTGGTCAGCGACGCACTCACGTCAAGCATCGTTGCCGGCGAGAAGACCGAGAAAGTGGTGGGAGATCCACCACCCAAGGCGCGTGACCCATTTCCCCGCAAGAGGAGTCGCAGGGTGACATACCGATCAATGGACAGCTTTTGTGATCCTGGTGAGATGGAAAAGATACCCAAGTCCGGTATAAGTTCTCGACTGCCCGGCCTCCGTGCAAGCTTCATGGAAAGTTCGCTAACGGCAGTGTGTGAAGAAGATACCTTTGCTGAGAGAGGCTCTCTAAGGCTTGATCGAAAGCGTTTGAGCAAGTTTTCGTCTAATTCTACGGAGGAGCTTGAGACGTTGCTAAGGTCTTCGGGAACTCAAGAGGATGAACTTTGTGCTCTGCGTGAAGCCTGCCTCAGCTCTGAACTCTTCGCTGGATTTAACCCAGGCGATGTGGAAATATACATACGTCATGCGCAGCGGTTGACACTCGCTGGGGGAAGCTTATGCACCTGCAAGGACTCTGTTATTTTTATATTCTCTGGGATGCTTCAGTTGGAGGGCAATGAGGGTGTCATTGAACACTTCCCCGCGAGGAGGGTGATTGATTCACACCACTATGAACAGCACGATGGTGCTAAGGAGCCCCGTGAACTGCGCGCCACCATAGACACAGTGCTGATTGTTTTAAGGAATGAAGTATTGCATATGATACGAAATAACAGGGATGATGTATGGGAAATGATGGTGGTGCTATATTTGAGTCAGTCCAAGTTGTTCTCCAAAGTTTCACAGAGGCTTTTGAAGTACATGGCTGCACACATGCAGCTTGAGACGGTGAAAGCAGGGTCGGTCCTCTTTACTCGTGGACAACCCGCTGAGTGGCTGTCAGTCGTGATTGGTGGCACGGTAAAAAGGAAGATCTCTGAGGAGGAAGGGCCCTCCGATGGTTTGACCGCTGGCGTGCAGAGAAACCCTGGCATTGCTCCTCGACAGTTTCCGGCTGGGCTGGAGCTTGGGGAGTTAGAGGTACTGTTTAACTCACCTGTTCTGACAGACTCCGTCGCAACATCGGACGTGACGATGTTGCGGATTCACACGGCTCTCTTCCATACGATAGTCCCGTACGAGGTCGTTGATATTGTTAGGCACAACGTAGTCAGCATGGAACCCACTGCACAACTTCTGGCCATTGCGCCGGCTGAACTGCGCAACGCGGTGGAGCTATTCAGGGACGGCTGCCTCCGGATTCCGCACTATGCGGATATGCATGAGAGTAAAAGGGGAAGCGTCGTTTCCACCACTGGCATTTCTCATAGGGGTTCGTTGCTGTCCAATCGTCGCCCAACAGGAGATTTCTTTTATCACTGGTACACACCGCAGAACTTTTCCTCGTCGGGGGAAATTGTGTACTCCGGAAAGAAGAATTTATATCGCTTCGCCATTGCTGCATTGGGACTAGAAAACGTGGTTATGATTGCTGTAGTCTCTGATGGTACTGTTATTCGCTGGAATGATGCGGCGGAGCGCATAACAGGATTTAGTAGGCCACATGTTATCGGACAGAGTATTTATCACGCGCTGTCCACCGACTCTTCTCGCCGTTTGCTACGGGATCGGCTGGATTCAGTGCGCCGCTTCGCGGGAAGATGGAGGGACTACTTCGATCACGACCTCTCCAAGCCACAGGCGTACTCCTTTCGCCAGAACTCTGGCCCGTGTTCTGTAGGACTTCTCCTGAGCGTTGTTCCGTCGTCAGTGGGCTCTTGTAAGGATGTTTTGCTAATTGTGGGACACGAGGCCGATCCCAGGAATATTACCAGTTACGTAAAAGACACCACTCGCTGGCTGAGCGATGTGTTACGGCCGCAGTTGTCAGCGTTTCAAGCGCGCGTGGAAGAGTTTGAAAGGAAGAAGTGGAACATAACCCCCGAGGAGGGCGCGACACTTAAGGGCTACTTGGTGGCGTGCAATCAAATTATGGAAAGCCAAATGAGACTCGCTAATCTCAACCTGGAGTCCGTCGCTCTTTCGTGGAAGGCTGTACGAATCCAGCATGTCCTACGGGATTTCATACAAGAAACAATGGCCGAAATTGAGGCAAACGGAAACAGAATTGCTGTAAATTTTAAGAATGCACCCAAAGGCGAGATTTTTCTTCACGTGGAGAACTTATTAGCTATCCTGCGACGGGTCGTCTCTGATGTTAATGCTGCTGGAGCAAGCCGTCAGATTAATATCACTACTGAGGTAGCAGCTCCCTCCAATGATCGCGATCAGTCATTTTCCCTGCTTCAAGAGAGCGCTATTGCCTTCGATGGGTCGTCCCTCACCGCCGGGTGCGACCAACCAGGCGGTGGCACAAGTTCTGGATGCCCTGCCTCGCCCACGGTCTCTGCGGATGCGGGTAATGTGTTTCAGTCTGCCATTCCATGCAATGGCGGCGTGCGGCTCCGTTCTGCTCCGTCTAATTTGAAAAGGATGAGTTCGGCAGGATACATGCGGCCCATTTGCATCACTCTGACAGTCAGCCAGATGGAACGTGGTAGCTCCCTGGAGGGCAAAGGCGCTGATGATGCTAAGCCTTTCACCGAGCATTCTCAAGAAAACTGTACCACAAGCACTCCAAATTGCGAGGCCCTCACAAAAGAATATGAGCAACTGGCGTTGGTGATGGGTGGTATCTTTTTCATCGAAAAAGATATTTGGGACGATGCGAGTTATAGTTTTACGTTGGTGTTTCCACTGCTGCCAACACCGTGGTGTGGCGAGGATGAAGATGAAAACGCATCCATTCCTTCCATCACAAGCCGACAATTGCATGTCATTCTCGCTGATGGGAATGCAAGGCAGGCCAGCTACCTCAATAGCCTTATTTGTTCTCGTAGACACATCGTGGTGCAAGTGAATTCCCTACGGGACGTGTTGTCGAGTATCAACTGCCGAGCTGCAGACATTATTTTTGTTGACCCCACGCATCTGGAGATGACCGATGAGGAAAAGGAGGCACTTGAAAGGGGTGAGCCATTGTTTGAGTCCATAAAAACCCGCAACGACCTCATTATTGCCATTTACTGTGACACCTTCGATGGTTGGCTAGCCCGGACACTTGCTGAGTGCTGTCACGTGATTAATGTGACAAAGTCAGTTTCCGCCGCCCTGCTCCACTGTGTGTTTCACGAAATGGAGCACATGATATCTCGCCTGAGGGAGCGGGAGGAGTATCTCGCTAGGATTAGTTCTGCCTTTGTCAAGTATCAGCCCGACAGGTACGACACGCTCCGTGTTCTCGGGAAGGGGACCTTTGGTGAGGTGTACGAGGTAGAGGATAAATTAACTAATGGAAGGTTAGCTGTGAAACTTATGCGTCTCCGCGATGGCGTTTTAGCAAGTGATATTGCGCGCGAATTGATAGCTGCAACCACCATGCGACACAACAACATAATACATTACTTCTATTGCCAGCGTGAGGATGACTCCACGGTGCGGTTGTACATGGAGCTGGCGTCTGGCGGAACGCTAAAGGAGGAAATTCGGCGGCACGGTGGACCGCTACCGCTTTCGCTTGCAGTGCGGTACCTGAAGGACCTCTGTCGCGGTTTGGAGTACATACACTCGCTAAATTTTGTTCATGGAGACATTAAAACAGAAAACTCACTTCTAGATAAATACAAGTGCGTCAAGATAGGAGACTTTGGGACGGCGAAGCAAATAAAGCGCAAAGATGCGAAGCTGTACGAACTTGGTGGAACGCCGCAGTGCATGGCCCCAGAAATGCTGGCCATCGACGCCTCAGAGGGAAAGGGCTATGACCAAAAGGCAGACATATGGTCCCTGGGCTGCGTGGCATGGGAGTTAGTGACAGGGAAACCGCTGTTCTGCAACGTTGAGGAGGCGAGTGGCATTAGCATTTTTCAATACGTCAGTAACCTCAAAGATACGCCCAACCTTTTGGCCCTTGAAGATATCGACCCCGCGGTCCACTCGTTCGTGCTGGCGTGCCTTCAAGTCGACCCGCAGAAGCGTGCGACCGCCAAGGAGCTCCTCTCGCACGGACTCTTCCACACAGCCTGGAACCAGTTGGATGAAATGGTCGAGGAAAAGGTAAAGGACGCCGATGTACTCAGCACGTATGGGGCTGTTGAGAGCTACAGCGATTACAGCGTTGAGGATGCGGACGATGACGATGACGATGTGGTGTCGAATGACAGTGGGGTGCTGCCTGTTGGGCTGATGGGCCGCATGGGGGTGGGTCCCTTCATGACGTTAAACGAGCCTTTCGAGAAGGACTCTGCTGCTGCCAGCCGCCACAACACTAACACGACAGGGGCTGCTTTCAGTGCTCGAAACATTGAGTTTAACACCGGCAGCTACGAAAGCCCACCGTCCTCCGACGGGACGCCGTTCACCAGCATCTGCTCGCCAGTTGTTGATAACAGATAGTTTATCGTGGCGATGCCGCGTGTAATTTCATTTATTCTATATTTCTATACATGCGAATGTGCATACAAAAAAAAAATGGGGACGTTTTACCACTGTTTTTTTTTTCTTTTTCATTTTTGTTTCTCCTTGTTCCTTTACTTTATCCATTTGGATATCCTTCGTACACTTATCGCTGTGCCTCGTGATTTTCCCCTATTTCTGCCGTAATACATTTCGGTGGTGGCACGCGTGACCGACACGGGTGCCGCCCAGTTGAGATAATGCCCGTTGCTGTGACCGTGAGTTTAGGTACATTGTGCGCTTGGAGAATAATGCTGCTAATATAAAAATAAAAAGCAAAACAAAAAACATGGGGGAAAAAACAATAAAATTGGAAATAAATATCATGTGATTCGATTTTTTTCTTTGAAACTCTTTTTTTTTTGAAATTATTTATGGACGTTGTTAAATCGCACGAGCCAGACAATACGATTTAAATTGTTCTCCACATGTCTTCCTTTCGTTTCCCTTTTGCTACGCGTGTGTGTGTGTGTTTGTTTGTGCTTGTTTGTTAGAAGGCGGGATCGCAAACTACCCAAACAAACGTATTGGCTGAGTTTCTCGAATACATTGCAGCAGCCAGAGGGATGTGTGAAGGTGTTTCAGGTAAATAAGAAAGAGTTTGCATGTCGTTGTGCTGCTACTGTTTTTCTTTTAAAAATAAAAAGTAAAATAATAGAAAATTACCAATAAAAAAATATAAACAACAAAAATGGAGTGAAGAGGGAAACCGAAAGAAAAATGAAGAAAATAAGCAACAGGCATCGACCGTGTTTACCGTCACCTGAGCTGCAACTCATTCATTCATTCATTGGCACATAACTTTTGGTTGACAGCTAAAATGAAACAATAATGAGCAGCAGAGGGAGGATCAAAACCCTGGAAGGGAAGGGAGAAAAAAATTTGCGAGATCGCCATTATTATTTTCCCCTCCCCTTCCTTCGATGTTGTTGCGACTTTTATCTTCTTTTTTGTGTGTGTTAGTGGCCACAAACTTGCATTTTGTTGGTGTTTGTGTTGCTCCTTACGTTCTCTGGTTGGAAACTCATATGCACAAGGAAAGCGGATAATAATAATAGACACATATATATGCCCTTTTCCCGAGATTATTCTTCATTTATTGTTATTCCCTTGCGGCGCAATGTTTGTATAATCGATTTATTCCCCCATTTTTTTATTATAAAAACAACACCTCCTCGTGATCGTTGTGTTGTGTGCGCTTTCCCTGTGCAGTCTTTCTTGGCGCAGAAGTGAAGACGTTAATTTATTCTCCTCAGCGCGCACATATTATGCCTCCCAAGCACACATTACCGCGCGCTGTCTTTCCTTCTGCACCATTCTTTTTTGTTTTCTCTTTTTTAATTCGTTGCGGCTTCCTCTCGCCTGAGGTTTGATGGACTTCGAAGTTGGGATTAAAGAAATGGCGCGGAGGAAACGAACGTGGGGCTAAGCGGCGGTTTCCCTAATTTTTTCGCTGCATAAGTGCCCTGGTGTGGGCATCCATGGGGGCCGGTTTTATGTCTTTTTTGTTGGTGTTTTTCTCTCGCGTGTGCGTGTTTATCACATGGGTAGGCGGTAACAAACATACACCGCAGTCAGCCGCGGGGAGAAATATCGCAAGAGAAACAGTGGAGAAGGAGAGGAGAAAGACAAAAGTTGTGATGGGGGGTTAATTGGGGCTTTGCTACCGGTGAATTCATGGTTTGTTTGGTCTCTTTTTTTTTTTGTGGGGGGAGAGGAGGGAGTAATGACATTTATTCATGTTTTGCGCGGACCACTTCTTTCGACACTTCTCCTTCGTGTATTTCGTTTTTTTTTCCCAAACACATACGCACACGCACTCACTCTCTTTATCTTACTCTCTTTCGCTGTCCTTTCCGTTAGATCATTCGGGTCCTTATTTGGAAGGAATGCTCTCGTGCAATGGCCTCATGCCGTTTTCTTTTCTTTTTAAATTTGCTGTTTTTGTTTTGTTTTGTTTTCTCTTTTTAATATCACTGTCTGTTTTTGTCTCGCCTGTGATCGGTGCCGGTACGTAATAGCGACATGTGAACGGATGAGTCTTTTGAGCTTTTTTTTCTCTCTTACATTTGCGTTCGCTCAATCCCGAAAGTTTTCCCTTTTGCGTCTCCCGCAGTACTCGACTGCCTCCGCGGCGGCACGGAGCTGATATGGTACACAAACACATGCAGCAGACGTGTGGGTTTATGAGATGAATGTGTGATGGCACGAAATAATAATGATAATAATAAACTTTTTTACCCTTTCTTTTAATTGCTGGCATTACCGTGTGCATCACGTGTGTTTGTGGTGGAATACAAAATTTTTTAAAGGTATGAATTGAAGCTGCGGGCTCATACACTGCGGGATGTACAGATTTGCACACACACACACACACGCATATATATACATATACATAACATTTAAAAAATATACACATACATATGCATGTTGTTGTTTTTTTCTTTTCCTCCTTCACACTTTTTGCATGGACGTTGTTGGTGTCATGTATATATATTTTTTGTTTGTTTCTTTTGTTTCTTTACGCTTGTTGGCTTCTCGTCTTCCAAGGCAAACATTAATCACATTTCGTTTCTACTTCTTTACTGGTTTCGTCTGATTGCCTCCTTATAACAACGAAGACGAGAATAATAATAACAACAACAATAATAATAATAAAGGTAAATAAATATATATATGTGTGTGAGCGTGCTATTTTGAACGTGGATAAACATTGACGGTTCCATTCACATATTATTCTTCGTGTTGTTTTTCTTGTGTATGAGCGCTTATTTGTGTGTATCTGTGTGTGTGCTTGCGTGCGTGCGTGCGTGTTACACACACGAATGCGCTAATTTTAATACGGTGTTGCTCCCTTTGTGCTAATTGCTGGATGTTGGCGCCTGTGTGGTTCTCCTTCCGACAGTGCGCCGTCTTGCTCTGTTACATTCGCACCACTGCATCGATCGCCTTTGACTTCTCACGTGTTTGTCACCTCCAACGGACAGTCTCGAGGCGTGGGCTTGGGATTATTGGACTGCAACCACATCCCACCGCGACCTCATTTAGGCATACGATAGGAAAAGAGAAGGAGGGGGGAAGGCGACAAATATAAGTCTGCAGGTTGCAACAGGGGTGAAAAGAAAAAAAAAAACGAAGGAAGGAGCGAAAGAGTGAACTAACTGTGAAGGGGTGTCAGGCCGTTAATACACAACGCCATGACTGAACGAGAGGTTGTGACACTCGCGCTGGGAAATTACGCCTCTCTCGTCGCGGCGCAGTGGACCAATGGCACGACAGTTTACGACAGGGCTCATAACACGCTTTACACGGAACGGCGGCGGTGCGCTGTTCGAGGCAGCGTCATGAATGACCAGCAGAATCAAATGATGATGTCATCGGATTTTGTGCGAGTGCCGCGGCTGGTGCTGCTGGACGCGCCGCACTCAACGCGGCTGAAGCGCACCAGACATGTGGTTAGCGACAACGCATGTGAAGGCGTTGGGACGGAACATGAGGTCGATGACGTGGATGAGAACAGTGACGGTTGTGGATTGGAAGAGGAGAGGATTGGAAAAAACATTTACACACGAAGCGCGGCGGAGCGCAGTGGTGCTGCATCGGTTGGCGAACAACATTTTAACAACATCGCTTACGATGAGGAATCCTCGGGGCAGCAGGACGCCACCCCGCCTCTGTTTCGTGATCCCGAAGCAATGAAAACTTCTTCTTTCAGCGAGAGGCAGAGCTCGTTCCACAAGATAAAGAAGGAGCTCTTCTGCGAGGAGGACAGCCTCGTGCCGTGGTGGCAATACATTCACGGTGGGGTTTGCGAGGACTCTCTCCACGTCCTTCACCCGTTACACCGTATTGCAGCCACTTCTGCGGGAATTAACGAGGTACCTCTGCTGCACAACTTTGGCTTCGGCGTGACGCACTTGCGGTCATCTGTTAGTGGCGATGTGGCGGATGTGATGAATAGCATTCGGAGGCAGTTGGAGGATGCGGATTCGCTGCAGGGGTTGCAGTGTTTTGTTGACAGCGGCTCCGCCTTTGGAGGGGCGGCGTGTAACATTATGGAGGAGTTGTGGGAGGACGCTGGGCCAAAAACTCCTGTCACTTTTTCAGCTGCTTTCAGCCGCTACCGGAGGAAATTCTTGCGCAACACAGCGACGTTGACTTTGCTGACAGGCGGAGGGATGAAGCGTGCCTCAACCGCCTGCTCGCCACCACAAGTTTATCTAGGCACGACAGTTCGGTGTACATCCCGCTGGAACTCAAGCAGTGGCATGATTCTTTTGCGGCGGCCCTCGCCACCGATGCAAACAGTGCAGCAGCATTGTCATGGCTTCAAAACGACGTGGCTACTGCGCAACTAATTGCAACAGTTGCTGACAGCGCCCTCTACGGTACCCGTGACAAGGGCTTCCTCGACTCTTCCAGTGAACATGGCCCCGCATTTTACATGCAGGATTGGCAGGCAACGATTAGACCAATCAAACACTTGCGAGTCGCCGCTGCTCTCGTTTCCATACCGATGTGGGTGCACGACGCACGATGTCCCCGTGGAGACTTATGGGAATTCCTTGAGCGCCATCCACTGCTGCAAACCCGGCCTGAGAGTAATGGCGGCTGTTTTGTACCGCTAACGCACACCTTGACGCATGGACCGCAAACGGATGCGGGTCGGGTTTTGGGCCACGCCGTAACACTTCGCGGCGCTGGCCAGTTGAGTGATCTCACGTACCCGCGGCAGGAGGCGCTCCTGCGGTATGCGTTGCCCCTGCGCTCCGGTAACTATCTTCCTCTCGTGACAGAAAACAGCTATCCAATATCGTCTACCTTTCCGCATGACTTTGTACTGCCGAAAGAGTTACTACTGTCGGGTGCATTGCAGGGCATTGATGCCGGGTCTCATATTGTAAGTACTTACGACTCGGTGAGCATGCTGAAATCGATAGCGGATGATTCGCAAAAGATCCTCCGGCACCGCAGGCACCTGCACGAGTCCTCCTACGGGATGGATTATGACGAGTGGAAGGAAGCGTTGGAGGAGGTGCTTGGCATGCGGGATGACTACCACCACCCGGGCGATGAGGATTACGGTGGGGATGGCGACGATGATTAGCGACACATAACGTTCCTTTGAGTGCCCATTAGGAAAAAAAAAAGAAGAAAAGGGATGTTAAGAAGGAAGGGAAGCACCATGATTAACAAACGAAAGACATCATGTGCTTTCTTTTTTTTTTAACAACTAAATAAGAAAAGGAGAAAAAACTACATATTTTTTTGTTGTTGACTTTGATATTACTTATATGCACCAAAGAATAACCCGCTTAAAGTGGGGCGCAGAAAATGTGAGCAGTGATGGTCTTTGCAGATGACGTTATTGGTGCCTTTGTATTATTACGGATAATTTAACTTTTTTTCTGTGACTATGTTGATTACTGCCGGCGTAGTCAGACACCTTGGGGAGTTTATTTATTTATTTATTCTGTAATTGACGTGGTCGGCACTCACAGTTTGATAACCCAAAGGCACACTATTACCGCTACTATTCCATTCTTTTCTTCCTTTCCCTCTCTCTCTTCATATAAATATATGTTTATATTTATGGTATTGTTATTTGTGCCAATGCATCACGGGATATGAGGATGAATTCAATCGGGCGCAGGCAACACCCGGGATAGTTTCAGCACAACAAGAAGCCATGGACAATCGGTTGCAGCTACAACAGGAGCAGCGGAACAGGACCATCGCCTGCGGAGCCTTTCATCCTGTGTACCAACACCACGCCGGTACGAAAACATGGATGATTGCACCGTGTGGGAGACGACAACCGTGGCTCACACACGGAGGCGCAGCGCTGCAGCAGACCAATGTATCACGTTGTGTGTGAGCCCTTTCCCCGGGAGGCAACCGACAATACGGTTCAGGCCCTTTGACAGGCCGTGGGACGGTGACCCAAACGCGGCAGATAAACACGTTTACGTGGAGCCCTCACCGCTTCCAGGGAATGAAGGCGGTGCTGGAGGCAGCGCAGGTTTCGGGGAGTGTGGTAGTGAGGCGCGTCAGGGGATAACGGAGGTCCCCCGCTGTGGCCAATACGACACCCTTCGCTTCACAATGCCGGCACCTGCTGTTCGCTTTTCGGCTGTCATGTGTGCCTTGGAACGAGCGGGTTTTGTTGAGGACCCCAGTCTGGTTTCCAAGGCTTGGCTGTTGAAGTGGTGCAAGCGGCCAGTGCGGAGCGACTTTACCAAGTTACTCCCCTTTCAGCGAATTAACCACTTCCCAGGAACGTGGCGCATCGGTAAAAAGGACGAGTTGCATAGGCACCTCGTGGCTGCGAGGGATCGCTGGAGCAGCGCCCTAAGCGTTGACAGGCTCGGCGAAAGCAGCACGGTTGTTGTGTCCCTAACAGCTGTAGTGTTGAGTTTGGCAGTTTCTTCCCTGAGGCATGGGTACTGCCGGACGAACAACATGAGCTTCAGCGCGTGATGTCCTCACCCGAAGAAAGTGGGAACGTGTTCATAGCCAAGCTCACAACTTCCGCATGCGGTCGTGGGATCCAACTGCACGTGGCAGGTCAGAGCACTGGTCTGTTATTTGGAAAACCACCGTATGACACACCAAGCAAGGAAGACAACGCTAGAGACATGTGCGACGGTGAAGTTTCTTCTGCTGTGCAGGGCAAGGTCAGAGCCAACCCTCCTCCAAGGACCAACCGCACTATCGTGCAGCGGTACATCTCGAACCCGCTCCTCATTGAGGGATACAAGTTTGACCTGCGGCTGTACGTCGTAGTGACGTCGTATGCACCGTTGAGAGCTTACCTCTACAAGGAAGGCCTCGTGCGGTTCGCTACCACGCCGTACCCAACCGAACCCGGTGGCATTGCCGCAGATGCCTTGGGAGGTGACGGCGCACTCACCGCGCACTTAACGAACTTTACTCTCAACAAGAAGTCAGAGGACTTTTTGCCGCCTTGCAGTGGCGACGGTGATGATGCCACCGCCAATATCAACAACGCGGCATCGAAGTGGACATTGAGCGCACTTGAAAAATACTTTGAGCAGCGCGGGTGGACTGGGATGGAACAATGAAGCAAATTCATGATATTTTAATGAAAGTGCTTTTGTGTGTGGAACCCCACATCATCGAGGAGGTGGAGTCCCTTACGGGTCCTGATGGAAGTTTGCACAACAGCTGTTTTGAAGTGTATGGCTTTGACGTGCTCCTGTGCGAGCCACCGGAAAAAGCCTCGCCGCGGGCCGCGTCAACTCCAATTCTCATGGAAGTTAACATCATGCCGTCCCTCAGCACGCACTACTCGCTACTGGACCAGTGCATTAAGGGAAACTTTGTGGCAGATATGTTAACACTGGTTGGTTTATCCCCACAGGATTCCTTTTCCCACCCACAGGGAAAGCGCCGCGTGAGTACCAATGTCACCGGTTTTACATGGGGACACGCATTTCTTGATTCGTTGAGCAACAGGACAGAACGCGAGGCATGCCTGTGTGCCGAGGAGGAACTGCTGCGTTGCAGTAATTTTTTCCGTTTGTGTCCAACGCCAGAGTCATATACGCGGTATCGTGCGTTGTTTAGCACCTCTGAGCCAGCGGGAAAGGGCGCGGTCGTTTGAATGAGGTTTTGAGCGCATGGGAGCGAGCGCGGCGCGACAGTCCCCCGCCGTGGGTCCGCTAATAAAACCAACCGTTCAAAATATTTTTTACGGCGGCGGTGCTGCTTTTATCGCGTTGTGAAGGCCCGTCTTATCCGTCGAAATTGTGGGCCGAAAAGAGAAGTGCTTTGTGGGACAGTTTTTCTCTCCCATCTCCCTTTGTTTATATCCCTCTGCTGGTCCATGTTTGTGTTTGGTGTTACTGGTGTTTAGCTGATGGTCCCTACGTTGCGTGGCTACCGACGACATAATATTATAATGACGTATATGCCATCATATGTGCTTACGTGTGATTTTGTATTTTATGGTCTTTTGTATCCAATTATATTTTGTTTTGCGCCTTTTTTAAAAAAAAAATTGCATCGCTCGATTCATTTTTATTTGCTTTTTTTTTATTTTTTCTTAACTATACTCACTCACAGATTGGGCTTACGGCCGACGAGAAAGAAAAAGAAGCAAAAAGGACCAGAAGGGATATATAGAAGAAACCGAAAAAAAGAAACACTAGCTTCAGCCTACCAGCAGAGGAGTTATGCCGCGTACGTTTATTGTGCGTTCGGTGTTAACTGACGATGATTCGTATAGCAACGAAATATACCTCAATGCGCAGGACATGCGCTATTATCCATCAAAGATTGCCATGATCAAAGGGTTCCCCTTCACCGTCAACTCTCGTGGCCCCATCGAACCGGGGCAGTTGCGATGAATGGCATTCAGCGCCGCTTGCTCGAGGTGTCCACCACGTCAGGGAGCGCTGTTGAGTTGGAGGACCCCCCGGAGAGATACACAACATTTCAAAAATGTTTCTTAGAGTTGAACACGTTTCCGCCTCTAAGAAGGGGGCAACCTCGACTGCTCACTGTTCACCAGCAGTTTCTATATGCGCTACCAGCGGCAGTGTTTCCGCGAGAAGCAGATGCTCGCTGTTTCCGTAGGCGGTATGAAATTAATTGTTACGGTGGATCGACTCACTGTAAATAATGGTGGGGTAATTGGCCGTGTGTGCGACGGTGTGCCGCTGGTTATAACCGTCACTGAGAAAAGTGAAATCACGCTTGTCAATGTGCCGGATGATCAGCTGGACGCGCACAGCCTCAGATATTACAGTCATTCAACCTTGAGGGACTCGGCATCGGTGGTTTGTCGGCGGAGTTTGCTCAGATTTTTCGCCGTGCCTTCGCCAGTCGTTTGTTCCCTCAATCGTTTGTGAAGAAAGTTGGTGTGAAGCACGTGAAGGGGGTACTGCTGCATGGCCCGCCAGGAACGGGTAAAACTCTCATTGCGCGGAAGATCGGTGAGATTCTTAACTGTCGTGAGCCGAAGATAGTCAATGGCCCGGAGGTATTCAACAAATATGTTGGCGGAACGGAGGAAAACGTCCGGAAGCTGTTTGCTGATGCCGAAGCTGAAGCCGCAGCGAAAGGGATCAGTCGCAGCTGCACCTCATCATTTTTGATGAATTTGATTCTATTTGTAAGCAGCGAGGTGGGGCACGCGACTCCACGGGTGTTAATGACAATGTCGTCAACCAACTGCTCTCCAAAATTGACGGTGTGAACTCGCTCAACAACGTTCTTCTCATTGGGATGACAAACCGTAAGGATCTTATCGACGAGGCCATCCTTCGACCCGGGCGTTTTGAAGTGCACGTGGAGATTGGTTTGCCAAATGAGCATGGCCGAGCTGAGATCCTCCGCATCCATACCCGTGGTATGATGGAAAATAAGATACTGAGCAAAGATGTGGATCTTGAGGAACTTGCAAGGCTAACGAAGAACTACTCCGGGGCTGAGCTTGAGGGCGTTGTGCGATCGGCCTCTTCCAATGCCTTTAACCGACATATCAACCTCGAGAACCCAAGTGCAATAATCGACCCAAAGGACGTATTTGTCACGCAGGACGATTTTCTACTGCTGTTGAGGAGCTAAAACCGGCCTTTGGGCAGGCGAAGGAGGAGTGCAACAATCTTAAGCGCGGCGGTATTATTGACTACGGCAAGGAATGGTTGACTGTGGAAGAGCGGTGCCGTCAGTACGTGGACCAACTTAGGAGTGAAGGGAAGCGCATTAACTCACTTACAGTTCTTATTGATGGCCAGCCAGGCTGCGGCAAGTCGGCGGTGGCGGCCCACCTGGCAGACAAGGCAGGCTTCCCATATGTTCGTGTTATCTCCAACGAAGACATGGTTGGCTACGGCGAGGCTCAAAAGGTGAGCATCATTCGCAAAGCATTTGACGACGCGTACAAATCCCCGTTCAGCACCATCATCCTCGACGACATTGAGCGCATTATTGAGTTTTCCCTCATGGGCGGTCGTTACAGCAACGCCATTCTGCAGGCTCTCTTAGTGCTTATCAAACGGCCCCCGCCGAATGAACGGAAGCTGCTGGTTATTGCTACAACGTCAATGGGAGAGGTCATGGACACGTTGGAGCTGACATCGTGTTTCTCCCTCAAATTGCATGTGCCGTGCGCTCCACCAAGTGCACTGGAGGTCATTGCAGAGAAAATGGGTCTGCAGTGGTGCGATGAAAATACGAAGGTTGTGTGTATCACCTCCATGACGGCGCCGATGCCCATTAAGCAGATCATGTTGCTCCTCGAGATGTCAGCAGAACAAAGCGATAGCGGATGCCTGACGATTAAAAGTAGCACCTTTAGCCAAGCGCTGGACTCTATCGTGAACCGACTGAGATAGGCGCGTATCTTGGGCGCGCATGTGGGTACCGCAGGATTGCATGAATAACTCCCACAGACTCAGTTGACTCGTTTTTGTTGTTCTTTGTTTTTGGTGTTAACTTAACAAGTGGAGAGTAGCACGCCGGCAGTTTGTGCATTGCAGCACGGCGCATTTGTTTGCTTGTTTTGTATTTTTCGTTGTCGTGAGGGGGGGCAGGACAATGCAATCGACACCCGTGGCGTTGTGCAACCATTCCCTTTGGAATGTCAGTGCGGACTGCGACTACATGGCCCCCTCCATTGGGAAATAACCGTCATGAGGAGGTGCCCCGTCTCCCTCTCGGTCTCTCAGTACAAAGCACTATTTCTATGAAAGGCGGCCGGCACTCACACGTTCTTTATTATTATTATTTTGCTTCGTTTTGCTGGCCTGCGTTTGTACACCTCTCGATATTGCCATTTGCTCATTTTCGTTTTTTTTCTTATTCTTCTCTCTTTTCTTGTTGTGGTTCTCTGCGTGCATTCGTGTGTCTGCGGTTAAGTTCCTCTGTAAGTTTCTAAAATGATAGCATCAATGGAAAGAAAACAGATGTACCATTTTGTGTGTTGAGTTGAAGCATGGACACCACAACGAAGGTGTGCCCACACAACCCAATGCGTCTGTGCCTCTGCACATGTTTTTTGTTATTATGGTTGCTACTCTGCATTTGATCATTGTTGAATTTCTTTTCTTTCTTTTACTTCTGCTTCCTTTCGTCAAGTTCTCTTGTGTGCCCCATAGCAGCTGCTGAGGAAAGAAGAAATTAATCGGAGGGACCAATAAGTGCCGTAACGGCATATGCCCGTCGCCCACTTTACAAATCAAAGGCCGGTGGGAAGAGAGGAGAAGCGAAACGAAACCAAGCCAAATCCCCAGTCCGTGGGTTCTGTGGTTTACGACGTGTTGACGTGCTGAGGAATAATTGGTTTGGAAATTAATCATTTTAATCGCCCTCCTTCCTACTGTCTCTCCCTTTGAATCCATCGACCACACACGTGCGTAGTCCTGTTGTGGGGACATGTTGCGTCAAATAAAATTTTGTTGGAATCATGTAAGCGCTGAGCGTTTAGCTGCTTTTTGCTTCCCTTTCGCTGTTTTTCCCTTCCCACCTTTTGCTAAGCGTGTCATGTCTGATATTTACTCATAGTGCTATATGTTCTTCACTTTTTTTTCTTTTTTTCTTTTACTTCACTGTAAGTACGAAACACACATTAACAAGTGGAAATGTTTCCACTACGGCGTAAAGCAATTCCGCAGGCGGTGTTGAACCACGCTCGCTTTATCTCATTTAGCGGGGAGCAGCGGAGCTCACAGGGCGGTTTTTTCTCCGTCCTTCGCCACGGCCCCCGCAGTCGTGCGGAGTTTCTGGGACTGTGCCTCGGCTGCGCTGTGTTTCCCCTGTCTCTCTACTTAACTGGCCAGTACGATAAACCACAGCCGCCGCAGTTGCCCCGGAGTTTCAATAAAACTGGGGAGCCGGATAGTGTGGGATCAAAGTACCCGCTTGGTGGTCCTTTTCGCCTGCGTGAGAGCCGCACCGGAGAGTACATTACTGATGAAGAGCTGTTCCACAATCATTGGACGCTTTTTTATTTTGGCTTTTCCAAATGCGCCGAAGTATGCCCAACGACGCTGGGGTTTATAACGGAAGTAATGAAGGCCTGCGAGAAGGCGTGGGAAAGGAATGAGGCGCTGGCGCCAGAGCTTGAAAAGTTGCAGGCTGTTTTCCTTAGCGTAGATTCCCGGCGTGACACGCCGGAGGTGCTGGAGAAGTTTGTTTCAAAGTACGGCCCACGCGTGCGGGGACTCACTGGCACCACTAAGGAAGTGGAGCAGGCAGCGCGGGCGTGGCGGGTGTACTACTCAACTGTCGAGGAAACAGACGAGGAACGCCAAGCACGCGAGGCGAAAGGTGTTCCGGCGATAGAACCGGACGACGACACCTACCAGTTGGACCACAGCAGCGCGATATACCTCGTGGGGGTTGACGGAAAACTGAAGGACTTTTTCTTTAAGGAAATGGGCGTGAAGGATGTTGTTGAGCGACTCGAGGTACACTTGCAGGACGTGTATGGCTTCAAAGACACGCGAAACTGAGACATGGCAGTGGAAACGTTGTTGTTTCGGGAATGATGGTTCACGCCTTTTCTCCTTCTCTTCTTCACGTCGCCACCGCTTTTGTTTATTCCCGTCGGATTCCATATTTGCAGCTGCCCACAATTATCGTAACTTCACTTCTCTGCCGCCTCTGTGCGGCCTAGGGCCATATCGTTAAAAGTTAGGGGTAAAGTAATGCGTATACGTACGGCGTACATAACTCGTCCGTTTTTTTTTTTCCCTTTTCCACCATATATGTATTTTTTTCATGAGCAGCGATCCTACTCATAATCACTTCTGTACAAGCGCTGGATTCAAAAAACATAAAATTGGCATTACCTTCCTGCAGGCATTGCCTTTTACTGTTTTTGCATGCTATTTGTTAATTATTTTTTTCTACCTGAAGAAAATATGCTCCCATATTTCGATTCCTCATGTTTTCTTTCTCCTTTTGTCAGGTTGGGTCGATCATAGTCATTTCTTTCGGGATAAAATCTGTTGGGGAATTTGTTTTCCCTGCGGCTGCCACGTGAATCCCTCATCTTCCCCGTTCCCACTCCCCCTCTTCCCTTCATTAATTCGTTACTTCATTTGTCACATCACATTTTGCACCGCTCAGGCGCCGAGCAGCAGTGCGATCAGTTGGTGTTGACGGGCAGGGGAGGGAAGGTGAGGACAAAATAACGGTGGAACCAAGCGAAGGGTTTTGCGGCGGTGGACTGAGGAAGTAATAATAAAATTAAAAAAATAATACTACTTCTGAAAGGATTATGAAAAAGACATTATCATCTCATAGGCGGCTTATCCTCGGCATGAGTATTGAGGATGCTCAGAGTAAGTTCGACTCCCCGGAGTCCCGCGCGGCGCTGCGCCTCGCACACGAGCGGTACAATCAGGGGCTCTACCACGAGCTGAACCTCGCACAGCGGCTACGCAACAAACTTCCCGGTGAGCGCAAGTTTCATTTAGTACGCCACACAAAGCCTACGGTAAAGGGATTTCAGGCGTATGTCAAGTCCAGTCCTGATGACTACGTTGTGCGGGAGTTATGGCTAAACAAAAATAACTCTGACGCCAGCAATGAAACAACTGATAATGCTGGTGACGCAACACCGATGGTAGCTTTAATTCAACGAGCTCCACGCACTCCACAAATGTAGCAGAGGCAGTGAACGGCGCCGGTAGTGTGTGGGTTGATATGATGGACGATGCACCTGAAGACCAATTGACCGCACAGCAGGCGAGTAGTACCTCCAATTCAATTACTGCCAGCGATAAGGCCGTGAGCAGTGCGCGCGTGTCGACAACCTACATTGGGCGCCAGCTCGGCGAGGAGATCGACATGTACTCGCTTCACCGCAATACGGTTCTCACGGAGTTGAGCCGTGTTGCGAAGACTCTCAGTGAGGAGGCCAAACGCCAACTGGTGATGAGGCGCGGCAAAGGATCCACTCCGTCAACACGGCACTTATCTGTTGTTGAGAGACTCATTGATGACGTGCGCGAAGCAGAAGAAAAGGGTTGCACAAATCTTTCCTCTTCCTCACAGTTGCTTGAGCCACTAGGACTCGCCCTTAATGTGTGCACAAGGCGCGATAAGCGAGTGCTTGAGGCGTTTCGCAGTCCTCTACTTTGCGTTCCTGCTGAGGAATACGGCATCTCTCTCTCGCTATGGGTTGCTGGAGCGGTTGTAGAAGACAGTGACTTCTCGGCAGAGTTTCCTTATTACATTGCAAGACATGCGGACATTGATCTGGATGACGTTGATTCACTGCCGCCGCCCAACAGTGTTCCCAAGGCAAACATTGATGTGTACTTTTCCCTTGAGCTCTATAAGCTGCAGAAGAGCATTGGAATGGATGGTGTTTTAGCGCTTCGACGCTTCATTGGTCGAGCGATGATGCGCCAGCACGACCCGCTCCCAACAGTGCCATCAATATTGCTTAACATGCAGTTGAAGCAGAGAGAGAGCGGTGGGTTGTGCTCAGGAGAGAGCACGCAGATTCCATGGCTGCATGTTATCAGAGCCAAGGTGGCCTCCATCACGGGAACGGTGCTGCAGATCTCTTCGGATGATGCGCCATCCACCGCTATCATGCGGGAGGCGGTGGGACTCGTTTGGAAGGTTTGGGGAAATTTGGTGAAGGACCTTCACGTCCATGGCGATCTTGACTACCTTTACGTCTCCGTACGGCCAAAGGTGGAAGTGCAGGTTGGAGCGCCTCCAGCGGCAACACTTATCGGAAAGGGCGAAGAAGGGCTTCTGCAACGGATCAAATTGACAAGGGGCCCAACGGTAGGAATAACAATAAGAAAAACAAAAGGAAGAACGAACTGACAGAGGACACGAAAGGCAACGCAGCTAGGGAAGTGACGCCACAGAACGATTCCTTATGGAAGGGCTACAAATCACGTAAGCCGAGAGGAAAGGCGGTGTTTTTAAACACCGACTTTGTCGTTATTGAGTGCATACTGGAAAAAAGGGGACTACCTCACAGAATTGTGGTGGAGGATTTGACCGAGAGCCTTGTGGAAATGCAGCGACAGGCAATGGAAGTGCAGCGTCTGTCAATCATCGATGAGGCAGAGCAGCAAAATCGGCAGAGCTCCTCACGTTGTGCGAATGAAGATGAGGAGGCGCTCTGTGATGAAGGCGTCATTCACGGCACAAGTGATGTGCGGCCCGTGTTGTACGCCCCAGCGGTGACAGTGTCACATGCGGGCGTGATCGACGCCTCCGCGCATAGTTTCCAGCGGATTCGGATTCGGGGCAGTTGCCTCGCTCATGTAGAGGCGCTCGCACGGGCCCTAGGCACCGGGGAACACTTCATTGATCGCGAGGGAATTAACATTCTCCCCAACAACAGCAACAACGGTAGCGCCGCATCCTTGCTTCACAGCCTTCCCCCAAACCTCCACTTCTCCAACATGCATTCAGACCGTGGCGCTCATGAAGCAGGTCGGCGATTACTTGGCCACCGCGTGCCACGCAGTTATGCAACAGCCGAACAACGCTCAGGAAGTGGCTACTATCGCATTCACCAAACGCTCAAACCAATGCAGCACATGATCGCCGATCAAGAAGAAAGGGATTTCTGGCGGGAGCATTACTACCGGCTGTTTGACATCAAACTTATTTTTCACGATCGTATTAGCGCTGCAGACCTCAACGACTCAGGTCAGTGGTCCGCTGCACTCAAGGAAAAATTGATGGCAATTGGCAGGCAGCGCAGCAAATTGGATGAGCAGGACGACGAGACGGACGATACCGCCGTGGTTGAGGTTGATGAAGTTGTAGTGAATGGCCGTAAAAAGCGCCCTCGAAAAGTGAAGTCAAAGCGTCTACCACCCGGGAAGCTGGAGGAAATAGTCTCCACGATAAGTCCAGAAAAGGTGTTTGAGTATCTCTGCGTAGATATGGAAGCGCTCTGCGCCTCGTACGACCTTCGTGTAGGTGATAACGATGGCTATGATTATCGTGTGAAGCTGCGCCGCATTCCACAAAGTCACTTCTCACTTGTGCGGCCTGCTATGGCATCCCTTGAGAAGCACGGTTTCATTAACTACTTTGGGCCACAGAGATTCTCTTCCTACACAAAATATAACATGCATCCCGGTTTACACTTACTGAAGGGGGAGTTCCATGCCGCTGCAAGTATCGTTGTACAACAGTTTCATATGGACGCTGACCTTGCAGCGGAAAAGAGACGAAATGGTCAAGAAATGACGAAAATGTACGGCGCCAAAGGTGCGGGGTTTCACTTACCCGATAGAAATGGTTCATCCGGTCGTGGACCCTCCGCTGCGGGTGGTGGATCTGCATTACAGTCAATTCTCAAAAACGCTCTTCAGGCCTCTTCACTTCTTGGATTTCACGGGGACGTCGGGTGTGAAAATAACTCGCATGCATGTCGGGACGGGAAGCAAATCCGCAAAGTCACCAACGGTAGTTCCGCTTTAGACCCCTGCGCGGAGGCGTTTCTTCGTGTGGTCGGACCGAAGGTGTGTTCCATGTTGGTCCACGAGTTTGTTGCATTTCTGTGGAATGATATTGTGAACCAACGATTACAGCGTTATGGTACCTTTGCCATTCTTCCTGGAGACCTTGTGCGGCGCAATGCGCTGGCCTCACCACATTCACACGAGTATGGCCACGTGGTTACGCATCGAAAAAGGATATTGAAAAGGGCATCTATTCGTGTTATGATGTTGTGTTGCCTGTTCCTGGTGCCGGTGTGCAGCTCCCTGACAATCACACAACTGATCTGTACATTGTCACTCTGAAGCGGATGGGTATTTTGTTTAACCCGGAGTCGCGGCAGTGGGATGTTTTCAGATCACAACGACATTTTGAAGAAGGAGAAAATGCCCCGGGAACAAATGGCGCGACGAATGGATCGGCTCCACACCACCGCATCTCGACGGCATTTGCCCTCATGGAGGAAGAGCTCTGTGGTGACGCCAGTGCGATGGACTTTGCTCACCACAATACCGTCGACAACATGGGCAGCACCATAAATACAGCATCAAGCACAGCATTAACTGATGGTAGTGGTTTGCGGCACGATTTGCGACGAAAGGGAAACCCCGGAAATCCACTCGGGGTGAATATTTGGTGCTCCTATCGCCACATGCTGATTAACCCAGCAACGCAGCTGACATGGCACATGGACCAGGGTCTCTCGGGCGATCCGTATCAACGGTGGGCGCTTAGCGTGCGGAACACCTTCGAGCAAAAAGCCGCAAACTCCCTCCTCACACCGGGCTCAGCCGCCGTCAGTGTTGCACGTGGCAAATCTGAACACCAACCCCAGCAGGGGCAACTGTTGTTTTTGGGTGGCACTGCGGCTGCGGAGAGTCGAGGAAAAGGTAACGGAAGTGTGAAACGGCGGGCCAGCATCATACCACCGACGCCTTACTGGCTACCGCGAAGAAATGATGGGTGTCTTTGCTTATCATTTCAGCTTCCGTTCAGCGTCTACCCGAGCATGCTGTTGCGCGAGATAACAAAGAGCGATGTGAATAGCCCTGATGTGGTGGACCTTGACCGGCCTCTCATCGACACGCGAGCTGAATCGTGGAGTGGGCTGTCAGCTGACAAGCAGAAACTGTACAAGAAGTTTTTAGCAAAGAAGCGTCAAAAATTGTTCGCGGAGGCCCCGCGTGCGATTAATATCGCGTTGTTGCATCAGCACATCTTCCGCAACGGCGGTATGCGTCGCGGTCTGCTTCCCTCAATGCGTGGTTACGACGACGTGTCAAAGTGAAGTCGGCTGTTAAGCCAAGGGGCGGAAAAAAAAAAGAAATAAGCAAGGTAGCGAGTCAACATTCTTCGTTAAGTGTATCTGACAAAAAAGAAAAAAAGGGGAAATTTGAATGCTAACGGAATAAAACAAAACACAAAAAGGAGCAACTAATAGTTGAAAGGCGAAAAAGATTGCCGACACGTGTTTAAATTGTGATGATTTCAATTGTGTAATGCCACTACTTCCTCCATGGAACAAGGCGCTTCCGGAATTGGCACAGGAGGTGAAGCAGAAGTTTCGATGCGTTGCGTTGGTGTTGGCGTTTATAATTGGAGATCCATAAATAAGTAATAAAGGGAGGGGAGAGGAAGGAAAAAAATAAATAAAAGAAGCACGTGCGTCTCGGAACATGATACGCGGGAACTTTAACACGCAGGAATGGATCCGGTACGACTTATATTTCTTTTTTTCCTTTCTTTTTTTCATGCTGCACTCATCGGCGTTACTGCTGTCACCCACGTTGCACTCACGGCTGCTTCGGCGGAAATGTTTTCTTTCACCTTCTTTCTCTGTACCTTCGTCTCTTGATCTGCACGGCGTGCTGTGTCGCTTGCTGAGGCTTTAATTGTATCTTGTGTAGTATATTTTTTCTTCTGTGCACAATAGCCCCAACGGTCTCATGGATCCCTTCATTGGGTTGGCTCGGGGTCCTCGACGACGCTCAATGTGTTCGCGTGGACATGTGACTCGAAGCGCCGCGTAGGTGACGTGTTTTTTTTTTCGTTATTTGTATTTTTGTGTATGTGCGCTCCATTACACGAGCATTAGTCGCCCTAACCCCCGCGCGCTCTCTTCTCATCACACTGTTATAACAGTTTGATGAAAAATATTGTTCATCATGCGTCAAAAAGGCCAGTGTGCAAATGGTTTTGGGTCGGTGGACGGGGGAAAACAAAAAGCATGCGTGTACCCACCTTGTTCCTTCTCCATCCCATCTTTATTTGCCGTGAAATTAAAATTTATTGCAAAAGCAGTGCCACGGTGCTGGTGAGACCGGGTCAGCCGAGTAGTAGAAGGTCGAGAAGGAAGGGGGAAAAAAAGGTAGCCGGTGTCGTAAAGATCCGTGCATACATGGAAAAGTGACCACACCGCTGATTACTTGTAGCAATTTTGTTCTCGTACACCAGCGCAGATAACAGGTATAAGCCGTTTCTCACTCTACGGGGGACTTCATCACGGGCGTTAAAATCACAGGCGATAGGTCCCGCAGCGCAAGTTACCACACGTTGAGCTTCAAGGGAGGCTGCAGGAGCACGAAGGGTATCATTAGTCATTTGGCTTACGCGTAGTCAACATGCAGCGTGACGTGTACGCCTCTCTCATTAAGAAGCGACATAAGGAGATGGTCCCGCTTCTCATCCACCAGGTTAGTGGGGATATCACACGCGAGAACATCTTTGATGAGGTCTTCCACGGCTATAAACTGCGGCGTATTGTTCTCATGACACACATGGCAGCGACACCGGCCATGTCGCCACGGCTTCCGCGCGATGTTATCGTGCAGGACTTTGCCAAGTTGAAGTCCATTCACCAACCGCACTTCCACTACAAACTGCTGCCCCTTTATGTACCGACTTTGAGGCCTTCGCGGCACTGCAAGGAATTTGTGCCAGCGCCAATTCGCCATTCACCATTGAGGACCGCACGGACCCGCAGGGGCTCACGCATCGCTTGTCGAACGGCTGCGCCGAGCGTCAGGCGCTGTGTGATTTTTTCGAGCCACACATTCCAGAAGCTGAGCGACTGGTCCCCGTGTTCTCGCGGAAACTTCCGATCAACGCCGTGTGCTTTGATGGGCTTCTCCTCACGCGGGCTCGAAACAATAGGGTGGCTGCCTTGCTCACGGTGCATGACGTGGCGTCAGAAAAGTGTATTGTGCAACGCGCAATCATGCGTGATTTCTTTGTCTCGCCGCTGTACACCAAAGTGAGTGGAAACACGGAAGTCGCACAGGCGCTGCGACTGGTGCGGGAGTGCACGCACTTCATGGCCTTCAAGCAGCCTCTGGGAGTTGGCAGTGCATCGCGGCGGACGATTCTTCAAATCGCTGCAGAGAAGAAATTGTTTCTGTATGAAAAGAATGGAGACGAGTATCACTTTGTTCACTGAATGCTTGCAGCGCTGTGAGTCCGATAAGGAAGTGAACGGCGAAACAAGAAGAAAAAAAAACGCTTTGGGGATATGGTGACACTAGCTTTTCTTTGCTTGTGGGGAATTTTTTTCATGTTTCTTTTCTTCCCTTCCTGGATCAGAAGCGGTTTCTCATCACAATGCGTCAAACTCACTTCGGGTCATATGCGGAAATTTTTACAAATATTTGTACTGTTCGAAGCTTGTCTGATTACGAGTGTTTCGTTGCACATGTCACAGAGGCCAGCATGAGTGGCATCTTACAAAAGGAAATTGTTGTCGTTTTTATTCGTGTAAGAGAGGGGTGCATAATAAAAGGAGAAGAGAGGGAGAGGAGGGGAAAATAAAAAAAGGAATGGAACAGCGCATTGACAGGGTTAAACGCAAAGTGTATATGCGTGTGCGTGTGGATGAAGAAGGAAAAAGAAACGACGAGACATTGACAATTGAATTGTGGTAACGATGGATGAGTGACAAGACACATATTTGTGGACGTCTTCACACTTATTTCCCCAGCCCCTTATCTCCCAATATGTGCCACTTTATCGCCGGCTAACTGTTTGGTTTTCCCGGTTTAGTGATCCATTGCGTTGTCCTCCATGTTACTTATCCGGGGTACGTCAAGTGCCAACTGCTGCCAATGGCGCATCACCGACCTTTTTCTTTTATGTTTTTGCCTTAATGAACATGGAGTACGGTAGGTGAACACAGGGGGGCGAAAGCGGAAAGGCGACAACGAAAGGAAAATAAAACAAAACACACTGAAGGGGTCCACCAAAGGCTTGCAATAAGTGCGGCAAAGCACTTGAGTATCGATATTGGAAGTAGCAAGAATATCATTGCCTGGTAGTGATACTGCAGTAAACGTTAATCGCAGACTATCGTATCCAATTTCTCGTTCTAGCGGGAGCAAACGAAAGAAAAAACAGAAGAAAAAAAGAAGGAAAGCGTACCATTTCATGGCATTCCCATGGAATGAATGCGTAGGAGAGGCATACTCGTGGCTCCTGGGGCCACTAGTGGATAAACTCGGCTATGACAAGCCACTTCCAGTCCAGCAGGCGGTGATCCCCACAGTGCGACGCGCGTTGATGAGTGGGCTGCCGATGGATGTCTGCCTGACAGCACCGACAGGAAGCGGCAAGACCCTTTGTTACCTCCTTCCACTGCTGCAGTTGATCACTGAACACAAAAAAGGTGTCAACAGCACGCGACTGCTGGGTTTGGTACTGGTGCCGACGAAGGCACTGGGGCACCAGGTCATGCGGGAGCTCCACTTCCTCACGCGTGGAACCACCATCACCACCGTCTCGCTCTGCGATGACACAAGTGTGAAGGAAGAAGCCGCGGCACTCGTGCGTTCCGTCAGGCTAATGGATAACGCTGCACGGGCCTCAGGAGGGCGAGTTGAGAGCGAGCTGGGCTTGCCCACTCGTGACGGTGGCAACGCCGTGCTTGCATGTAGCACAGGCATGATCCGTGTTGACAGTGAGTCTGGTGACGCTAATGTCGGTGGTGGCAGTGGTGCTAATGGTGACGAAGGAAGCAATAATGAATTGGGTTGTGCGGACTCAGCGTTAGTCTCCTCCCTTCGTTACTACTCTCGTGCGGATATTGTGATATCAACTCCGCAACGGTTACTGCGTCACCTTGATGGTACCGCAGGTTTTACACTGGCAGACCTGCGCCTGTTAGTAATTGATGAGGCCGATCAAGTTCTTTCGGGTAACTTTTCGAACTTTGTAGCGAAAGTCGTGGACGCTTCGAGGAAGAGCAGCTCTCGCGTGTTGGTGACACGAAAGATTTGCGTCGACTCATGCAATTGAATTACAGTCTGCACAAATTCTTGTGTTCCGCCACGCTTTCTTCCCAAATGACTCGCATCTCAGAGGTGAGGTTACGCAACTGTCGTCACTTCACCCTGGATAGCTACGGGGCAGATATTAAACGAGATGACGAAGGAGAGCCGATTCCACTAACATCAACGAAAGACGAAGTAAAGGAACGGAAGCGGAAGCACGACCCGCGCGTTGATAGCAGTAGCATTGACAAGAGAGGCAAAAGGCAACGTGGCAGTGTAGCGGATGACGAAAGCTGCACCGACGAGGACTGCGACAAGTCAGCGGCACCGCTCGCACCGGCTAAGCAGTTGGTGCGCACTTCCTTTGCACTGCCACCGCGTCTCCAGGAACACGTGGTGTTTGTGGAGGATTGGTACCGCCACGCTGTTCTGCTGAAACTTGTCCGTGCCATCATCGATAAGCAAAATGCCGCATATGAAAATAACCAGGAAGGCAGTGCGAGTCCGTTAGAAAAGGACAGTGGCACAACTAAGCCTGCTGACAGCAATGTGGAGACCGATGAAGAAGACGTCACTAAGGAGTGTGACGATGCGGCGTTCAGGGTAGTGCCACAAACAAGACGTGGCAGGCGTTCTCGCGGTTTAATTGCGCCTGACGGCAGTTATCCATCGTGCGACGATGACGCCGGTAGACGAATAATCATCTTTTGCCGTTCAGCGGATGAGGCTCGGGTTATGGGGCACTTTCTCCTGTCCGCTGGGGTCAGAGCAACTGAGTTCACGACTCTCGCAACCGAGAGCGAACGGCGCCGGGCGCTGCTCAAGTCACCGCCCGACTCGTGTGTCGTTGCCTCGGACGCTCTCATGCGCGGCATTGATGTTCCAAACGTTGGCCACGTGATAATGTACAACCCCCCTGAAAGTCTTTCCCAGTACGTCCACCGGGCAGGACGAACTGCGCGGGCGATGAGGGCCGGTCACCTGCATTTGCTTCTGCAGAAGAATGGGCCGAGCGGCACGCAAGAGGACGGAGAGGTTGCCATGTTCAAAGCAATTAGCTCCGCAATTTCCCGTTCGCAACCCGTGCGGTATGAGCGGCACTTTTTCACATTCGAAATGCAGCCCGCGTTATCAACCAGAAATGCACCCCTTGAGGCCCCTGCTGCCACAGGGAAAGAAGAGGGTGAATGTGCGAAGAAGGACAAGACGCGACTACTAGTTGAGGAGGCAGACGCATATCTTGAAAAGACGCAGGCGCGACTGGCCGGCCGTTGGGTCTCGGCGCTTGAGAGCGTCACAAAGAAGGACTTCAATTCAAAACAATGGTCAGGGAGAGCCAATGAGATGCAGAAAAAAAGATTCGCTGGAAAAAGGTAGGAACACATGAGGTGGAACGGCGACATTACCGAACCTCAGAGAACATCTGCATGCATATTATGTCTGCGTGTGTGCACATTCACGAACTCCATCACTACGCCTGCAGTTCGGTGGGTTGTAACAACTTCCTTCGCAGCACCACCCCGATGTCCTTCATAGCTACCAGCCTGTCCGGAGGAATGACGTAAGGGAAAAAGGTAGAATATGAGTCACTTTGTGCTCCATTATCTTTTATTCTTTCCTCGATGTTGTTCTATTCACGTCAACCAGAAAAGGAAAAGAAAACAAAAGGAAGCGTGGGTACGTAAAGGCAACTGCACCGGTCATGGGAGGAATGTCTTTGCGATGGCTACGAACATGCTTCTCTGCCTTCCACTTCCCTCTGCAGCTGTGCACGTAAGTGTGAGGGTTCTTACAGCGCACCAGTGGGATCAGGGGAAACAAAATATAAGGAAACGTGTGCGCGTGTGTGCGAGACCTCTGAATTGTGTTATTAAAAATATTTTTTTTTTAAAGAGAAAGACTTACATGACGAGTAACGGAGTTATAAAATCTCTGGAAATCATAAAATAAAATGAACTCTTCCATTTACTGAATGCAAGGGAGGAGAAAAAGTCGGATATGGCAGTCCTGGCACCTTATCTCAAACGCAGCACACGGCGCAAAGTGGACGAATACTGCTCCTCAATTCCCACTTCTATCCCCTCCATTTGTCGCTGCTGTCACGGACTGCTTCCTTCAATTCAGCGACGACTTGGGTTCGTGCATTTTCTTTTTTTTCTTTGTTTGGTTGTTGCTTCCCTCGACTCTCACTTTCTCAGACAGTCAGTTATTTTCATTAGGAGCCGCTTATCCCCCCCACCTCCCCACTTCCCGCAGAACAAACACGAGCAATGGGCGGGACCAAAAAGAAAGCAGCGGTTCCTATTAAGAAGGAAAGTAAGTACAAGATTCCCTCCCTCTTCGACTGCCCGCTGTGTGATGCAAAAAAATCGATTGCTGTGAAGATGAAGCGCAACATTGGGTGTGCCGTTGTTCGCTGCCGCATGTGCCACGCTGGGGATAGAAAGGAATACCCCATCCTCCCATTGGAAAAGGCCGTTGACGTCTTTTTTCGCTTCCGGGAGGAACTAATGGAGCAGGACCGCGAGTTCCTTCGGGAGCACAACATCCAAACAGGAGCCATGGCTCCGAAAACAGGACTAGCGCAGCTCGCTCATGGTGCAGCCCGCGCAGCGCCGTCCGGAGGAAACGGAGTTGCGGGAGATTTTGCCACTTGCGATGATCTTTTCGCCCTTGGAAGCATGGAGGAAGACCCCTTTTCTCTGCGATCTGATTTCCTTAATGATGATAGATACAGAAAAGAGGCGTAATATATTTAAGAAAGAAAAAAAAGATATATTTTCGAATAGAAAGAGGAGCGGATGAAAGGATTTGGTGATATTTGTTTGGCTTCGTTGGTTCCATTTAGCTTTTCTCAAAATAATGGTGGAGGTACGATGCCAACTTGAGATGTTCGTTTCAGGTGGCAGGTTAAGAGGAAACCACTCTGAAGAGGTGTGTATGATACGAGAAGTCGATATCATATTTATATACCTTCATGCTGCCAGCTTTTTGCTTTATGTTGAGAGGGGCCGACAATAACGGGTTGATAACGGCCATGAGAACTGTTTTACGCCGATTTGCGGCGGCTCCAACGGAGGCCGTCTGTGGATGAGTAATGTGGTCCGACATTGGCTCGTATGTTGAAGCCCTGCCCTGGTCGAGAGGCCCTTCACGCGGAAGTGCTCGATTTAAATTGCGAAGCGAACACTGTTGCCCGCGTGGTTTTGTCTTGGGGTGGAGGAATTTGGTGCTGCGTCGGTGTTGCTACCCGATGTGTTATGTACTCTGAGTAGTGTGCTCCCGTGTTTGATGAGTTGCCAAACCATATCTTGTTGATAAACGCAAATTAGGCTGTGAAAAATTAATGTGGGTGGAGCAGACAGCAGTGTTACCTTCCCTGTTTGCCAGCCTTGCCACTCTGATCGGTTCCCCCTTCCTTGTAAATAATAGTTTTCATCCCACATTTTATTTCCTTTGGGTATTAGTCTAATGAGATTTCTTGTTATAGACGGAGACGGGAGCACTTCGGCCCATGAGCTCCCGCAGTCACAACTAATGCTGCATTCATTCCAAGGCACTGATGAAGATAGTGACACTGTACGGGCGATGGTTCACAGTAGCACTCTCGTGGGGCTCTGCCAGCACCTCTTGGAAACATCCATTTTGCCAGCACGGGTAGCGCCTGACCTCTCCGTCATGGCTCTCGCTCTGCTGCATGAAAACTTTGCGGTGAGCCGCAACAGCATTCGCCTCGTAACTCCCAAGCGCATGGCTATGCAGCTATTTAGTGTCGATGACCTCCTCGAACCGGGAAAATTGGTGATTTTTGTCTCTCGTTGGGAATCCCTCGCCTCCGCTGCGGTGATCGTGCCGAAGTCGGGACAGAGACCGCAGCGAGACTTGTCAAACAGCGGCAGGGCTCGCCTTGAGGATCACAACAAAAATAGCAGAGGCAATCGTGAGCCTCCCTTGTCGCGATTGGCAGCGTTTCCTGGGCGCGGTCTGGAGACAGCTACAAAGATTGCCTACGCTGAGACGCATTTTCACTCCGTCCATCCTGCAACGTTGCACGATCTGGACCTGCTCAACAGGCTACTTCTAGCAGGGACGATTCGACTGGATCCCAAAGTAGAGACATACCTCTGTAGCGTGTGCGGCTGCCTCCCTCGTCAAACGCTAACAACGTCCTGCTGTGGTGCTGTCATGTGTGCAATGTGCATACCGCTGATATCAACAACCACGTCAGGCATGTCGACAGTTAGGGAAAAATATATGTGTGCTGTGTGTCGCGAATCTCCTTTTACTAGTCACGTTACTCATCCAAATCGCGACGCAGAGATTATGCGCCTGGTGCGGGAGCTTCGCGTACTTCATCACCCGCAATTTGTAGCGGCTTCGGCGACCACGGTTCATTGCGGACCTAATGAACCTCGTCACCAACCGATACCAATTATGATGCGCAACATGGGAATGGTACCAACCAAACATGATGTAGCGAATGCAACAGCACCAGTTTTGGGGTCAATATTTCAAAATCAATAAATATTAAGTGGCCCTTTTTTACCAACGTTAAAGAGGTTAACCTGTGCCATTGTGTGTTTACAAATGTCCATTTTTTTTTTATATCTTCCCCGTTCGTACGCTTTTTGCCTGTACGTGCAGGATCAAAACAACAACAACAAAAGCTGAATACTACAAACAAATTTCTCCAATTCCTTTTGCCCCATTTTGTGATATCGCCCTTCCTCAGTCTTTTAATTATTCATCGTGTTCGAGCAGTGATGTGGCGATGTAGCACCACCACCGTAAGATCGCTTGTGTCATGTGTCAGTTCCTCACGAGCCTTCTTCCCGTCGTGCATCGTGCGGTCGCCTGAGGCGCACGGATCCTTCCATTTTCAGGTGCCGGAGGCGTCACTTCGATCAGAGCTCTCCGCAAGCAGGGGGCTCAGGTGCAGGAGGAAAACAGCGCATGCCGGCAGTAGCGGTAGCACCGCAGCGACACGGGAAATGTGTCCGACCCCGCGGCGGGATCGCATTGCGACTTACGCAGCAACTCAGCGGGCTGAACCAAACCGTAAGGCTACTCCGGGTGACATCGGTTGGCCTCCCGAAGGTGAGTGCGCGGATGGAAGCGCACTGAAAAAGATAAACATCAGAATTATCTCATTGGTTTAACGTGGATCGCAACTGGCTCCTCTCCTGCCTTTGTTAGTTTCTTTCATTGTGCATTTTTCACGAGTGTTTTTATTTTTTAACATCTTCTTCTGTCTGTTTGTGCGCTCGTTCATTGTCGTTCATTTTGTATCACACCAACGCCAGGCGTGTAAGTGGTCTTCCTTTTCCACTCCTTTATTGCTTTCACCTCACTCATGCATGCCTTCACGTGTCACTGTCTTGCCTCTTACTAATTATGAATTCGTTTCTTTCCACCTTTTGCATCCCTCGCCTGAGACCAGCCGCTGCAGCAGCCGGCCAACTGCAAGTGCTCCGCCCCTCCCACATTGCTGAGCACTGCTGTCACGGACGCATGCAGGGCAGCACCGTGCCCGATGGGGGATCTCCTGCGTTTGGCGGGTTATCAGGTACGAGAAGAGGAAAGCGGGCGCGTCAGTCGAATGCAGACGAAGCTGGCGGGTGCGGCGTAGCCCTCGCGCGGGATGTTGTGTTCAAACTCCCAAGAGGGAAACTCTCCAAGTGGCTGAACTCTCCGCCGTGCTGCCTGTGCGATGTACGTCCTTCACCCGCTAGTTACAGTAACAATGCCTTACCTGTGCAGTGTGCCACCATACCAGGCTTTTTTGCACCGTCCTCCGCCTCTGCCGCATGCAAGCCGCGCTTGCGCTGTGTCCTGCAGAGGGCTCTCGCCGAGGTGCGGCAAGAAATGGGCTCTGTGGATAATATTCCCAGCGATTCGTTGCTTGTGATAGCCACCCCCAGCGAGGAGCAGACCCCGGGGTTGTGCGAATCAGCAGGATTCGGCAATGCGCGAGCTTTGTTGGGGCTCTGTGTGGCACGTGAGTTGAGCATGGCGTATCGCCTGCACTGCGAGCCGAGTCTTGAACCCGACAAGCGTGAGACATGCGGTAGCGGTGCGCCGCGGCTCGAGGAGGAATGCTGCCATGGCTGGGAGAAGTGTGCGATGAGGGTTGGAGATACGCGGTGTGTAGGGTCGGCGTTCTGCGGGGTGCAACTCGTATGGGTGGCGGAGCAGTACCGCCGCGGCGGCGTGGCCAACGCGCTGGTGGATGTGGCCCGGCGGCACGTGAGTTACGGCTTCGATGTGCCCGCATGCCAGGTTGCCTTCTCGGAGCCGACGACGCTTGGTGCGTTGTTTGCAAGAAGGTACAGCGGTCGCCCTGATTTTCTCATATTTTAAACTCTGTGCGGTGGCACGATCTGTCTCGGTATGAGGTGTTTTCCCGCGGTGCATGTTGTGTATTGTGCCTGTTTTACGGACCTGTGACGCAGCAACGTAAAGAACCCTTTCTTCTCGTGAATAGGGAAGTTTCATTTGTCTTGTGTTGGTGTTCATTCATGCTGCTCGCGTTGGTACTAAACCATTATTGTGTTTCCTTTCCAAACTGTGCTGATAGAACTGATATAGTGGAAAAACGAGCGACAGCTAAATAGTAATACGAAGGGAGGTTGAAGTGTTGTCTGTAACGGCCAAATATCCATTCGGGCGAACGCACGTGCATTGGGTGTCATTGTTGGTAATAGCTTGCAACTGAGTGATATGCTCACCGGAAGCTCTTTGCTGCAGGAGTTGGAGGGCCTTAGCCGGGGCCAGCGATACAGGCGTGTTGTGGAGGTCGGTCGAGCAGCGCGTGCCGGTGGCAGTGAGTGCAGGGAGCACGTTGTGCTTGTGGAGCTTTCGCGATCGACCGTGCCGTATGAGCGCCTTATCGGAGCACTGGGGTTGTGGCAGACCGGCAGCTCTTCGGAAACTTTGAGAATTCTGAGTGACCCGTGCGACCGCGTTGCTCGCCAGGCCATGTTCCCGGCGGCAGAAGCAATTCCGGACGAGAGCCTCCTGGAGGTGTTTGATGAGATTCCGCTGCAGCGCCTCGCGATGTTATGTGGTTGCCTTGAGCGCAGCGGGAGGGTCACGGCGCTGGTGGACCGCTACGTCATGGCGGTGAGCCCCGTGGTGCGGAAGGGTGTTGGGCTCACGCTGCTGTGCTGGGCTTCGCCTGCTGTCCTGGCTGCTCAGCCCGCTACCACATTCTACCTTCTTCGGAAGAGCGAGAGTGCCGTTCTGGTGCGGCGTAACCCCGACTTTGCAGTGTCACTTGTGAAACAGTGCATTGAGTCTAAAGAGTCGTTGAGCCCCGCTGCTGTTTCACAGGCGAACTGTGTGTTGTTCCATCTTCATCGGTACCACCCTTCCATCGGGTTGCAGCTGCTTGTCACCATGATACCGCGTGTATGTACATCCAAAGGTTGCATAGAGTCTTACGCCAGGATATATCCCACTGAAGTTGCTGAAATTCTGATTAAGCACAAAATGACGAGTACCTTGCACATAAAGCGCTTCCTGGATAAGGTACCACCGGAATTGTTTCTCAGGATGTTCCATGCCGGTGTGTTTCACGAGAAAACCTTCAGGGAGTTCTTTTTTGAGGCGTCGCCCAAGTTGCGCCTCTTCTTATACGAGAATAGCAAGAGGAATCTGTACGACTGTGATGGCACGATGGACATTGATATGATCGAGTTAATTCCCAAGGCTGAGGAACGTGAGCGTGAGGCGCTGCATGCACTCATGAACGAGAAGCTTCAGCTGGATATGAGGAGCTGGGCCCTTTTCCTGTCACCCCTCCCGTTTCCCAAAGCCATGGAAGTGGCGAAGCAACACCTGAGCGAGAGGGACGTCACCATACGCGCCCAGCTCGTCGGCTCCATTGCTTACGGTGGCCAATATCACCCGGAGTGCCTCGACGATATTCTCGACTTTTGCATTAAACGCAGCAACGAAAACGATGTTGTTCGAGGGAATTTTTTGACGAGATTGTCGAATATATCACACCGCAAGTTTGAGGAGCGCCACCTGCCGAAGGTGGAAGCCATTATTCGAGCAGCGCTTAACGCCAAAGACGCTTCGTCTTGCACGTTGGACACGTGCTGTTATATGGTGCTTAAATCAGCATTGGTTTCCGACGCGCTGATCGACAGTCTCCTTCTCGACGTGGTGAGACGAGCGGGCCTCGGTACGAATCTGACGAGGTTCGCACTGGCGAGGCCCACGCTGTCACGCATCTGGGAACGCCTAGAGCCACTGTTGCACGAGGAGGAAGCGGGTGATTCCAACACTTACGCTAAGAGGGGTATCATGATGATGTTTTCCTCCTGCATGCGCAATATCAGCGACCAGTCGCTTCCGTACCTGCGGAAAGTTTGTGAAGAGGGAGGAAGCGCAGCGAGGTCTGCAATTAGTGCATTGTTGAAGTACTTTCCTGCGGAAGCGATGGAGATACTTCCAGGTCTTCTTGAGCGGGAGCCAAAAATAATATGTCAGCAGGAGGTGTATGACGCGGTGGGCAACAATTTGCAGGGCGAGATCCTTGAAAAATTCTTTCGGTGGAGTCCATCAAAGGAACATTCCTTAACGAAGGAAGCCTACCCGACCGCTTCAGGGGCCACTCCTGGACGTTTGCGAAGCAGCAAAAGTACGCCGATTCCATCCTGAAGCTGGTGGAGACTAACGGAAAACGGTGGTGGAGTTTGTTATTTTTGACGAAGCCCCTTGATTCCCTTTACAGCGTTAACTTGGCCGACATGTTTTGCGCCGTTATATCCGAGGACAGTGAACCCACAGCACTCCGCGACTGTTTCATTAACCTTCTCGGTCGAGGAGAAAACCCCGACTCCCTGCAGGCACTCCTTGAGACACTTGATGACAGCAGGGCTCCCGTGGGCATATGCGCGATCCAAAAGCGCGCCGCCTCCATTCCAACCTCGCAGCTGTTGCAGATTGTGGACAAGGCCATGCAGTCGCCGAAGGTGACCGTGCAGAAGGAGGCGCTTCGACTTTGTGCCCTGCGCGACAGCGATGCGACTTTTGATTTTTTGAAGCGCTTGCACACCGAGAAGAAAATGCATGTGGACGTGGAGATTGCGTGGATCCAGGCGCTATTTTCCTTCTTGAACAAACGTGAGGTGTGGGAGTATCTGCACTCTGCCGCAAAGAAGCGGAAGGCTCTTGCGCTGGCCGCCATGGACGTTCCCTACGGTGCATTGGAGGAGCAGTGGCAGCGCGAGGCATTCTCCAAATTGTTTGTCCCGCTGGTGACTCATGCGGAGAACTTTGTGGTGGTTCGCGCGTTGGAAAGGCTTGCGGAGAGGGCACTGCCGGCGTATGACCCGGAGCTGATAAAGTGCCTGTTTAACCTGCTGTTGACGGAGCGGAAACCGGAGTACTTCCCCAATACCCTGCGTGCGTTAGTGATCTCCACTGCCGACGCGCACGAAATCGCCCGATGCCTGGTGAGTGTGAAGCACGATGGTCTGCTATCTGAGAATGTGCATGTCCACTGCAGTAATATCAGTTCTCTGGTGTGTCGGTTTAGGCCGATTGCAACGGCAATGGTTGATACGCTGATCGATGAGGGGCGACAGCCGGCGATTGTGTGCAAGCTCCTCTGCTGGCTGCCACCCGCCGTGGCTGGTGAGTACCTGGAGAAGCTGCTGGTGAAGGGACTTTTCCACGTCGGGTGTGCCACTGAGGTGATGAAAGGCGTCAGTAACTTCGGCTGCGACATGAGCGGTGCCGAGGCTCTCGAGGAGCGGCTGCGTGGCCACGAGAACCCTCTCATGCAGCGCATTGGGCTCGAGATGCTCCAATGGCTGGGTGAGAAGGCGAAGTGGGGCGAAAAGCATAGGAAGGCGTTGAGCGAGTACTGCAACGCGTCCGACCCGTGGGTGGGAGACACGGCCAAAACTGTGATGCCGTGATGACATGGTGGTGGACAATGCTAAGAAAGACAAAATAAATAAATTGTCTTTTTTCTCTGTTTATATAGTATCTGTTCGCTGTTTGGCTTTTTTTTAATATAAAAGGTAATACTAACACGATACAGTCTAAGTTTGTATGGTTTTTTTGATTGCCCGTTTTCCGTAGGTTTTACTGTCTTGTTTGTTGTAGTTGCGATGGCAAATCACCTTTTTTTTCCTGAGTTATTTCTTGTTTATTTTGCAAAATCGTTAGGGGGAAAAAAAAATTAAATTCACTTTACGTTTGGAACCCCTTTTGGAACCGGTGTAAAGCTGATTAAGTGCTTAAGTGCGATGAATATTTTGTTCATTAGTTTGTGGAGGTAGATGGGAAAGGAGGGAGAAAATCGTTATGTTTCGTGTTTTAAACTGCTCGTAAAAAGAAAAAAAAAGAAAAAAGAAAAAAAGCGTTTTTTAACGTTGTCTTTAACTTCTTTGAAAGTGACTGCCTATTTATGTAATTCTTCTTTGTCGCCTGCACTAACAATGTATTCGCTCGCTATTATGAACGTTTCTGTCTTCCATTTCATACCCTTCATTTGCGCGTGATTTGTGATTTAACTCTTCCGGAAAGTGGGAAGGATAAAAAAAAATAGAAAGTCGCCTTCCTCTACACAATACGACAAAAAAAATATCAACAGCTCTTTGGTTGAGGGAAAGGGGAAATGTCGGGAGATGGAGGCAACGGGGGCGACCCTCCGCCACCGCAACTCTCAAAAAACAGTCGTACATTTATGAAAAAGAAACTCGAGAAGCGTGCTAAGAAGGGTTCTAATAGTGGCGCTGGAGGCAGTGGGCTGTCAAATGGTGCGAGGTTCGTGCCACGCTCCTGGCAATGTCTTAAGAAGTTTAACTGCCCCGTTTGCCGAATGAAAGGAAGCGTGCGGGTTGAGATGAATTGTAAGGAAGCGCAGGCGGTTGTGAATTGCATTTATTGTATTCAACTGGTTCCGCGGCCAGTTGATCTGCCTTATCCCTTCACTACATCATTTGTGCCGAGGTTAGAAAACCGCGCCGACGTGTTTTTTAAGTTCAACGAACTGTACCGTGGGTTGGAGCAGCAGGCAGCTTCCCTCGACGCTACTGGGAACGCCCTTCAAGGCGACGTTAAGTCCCACGAAGGTGGTGTGTTGTCGGTGCCCGTTTTCAAGGATGAAGGCGACTCTCAAAAAAGTGATCTATGCGAGGAGGAAGAAGAGGAACGAAGTAGCGAACTGCACGATGGTGGTGGTGTCGACGGAGAAACTGTCGAACAAGCGGACGAAATTGACGACGTCCATGCTTTCTTTGGCGAGAGTGACCAGGACGAATAGCTGGAGCAGGGGGTGTAGTGAGTTCACGGGGTGCGTCTAATACGTTAAAAATGTGCCGCATAGCCCTTGAAGTGGCTGTGCATGTATTATTATTATTATTCTTTTTCACACCATCCAACGGTTCCATTGAAATCGCGCATTTCATCCAACGCCCTACACTGTGCTTATTTGTGTGTGTAACGGACAGTGGTAAAAATGCACGTTCTCTGTGCGTAGCTGGTGCCTCGCTCCGCTGGTGTCTGCGTTCTTTTCACAAGTTTCCCCTAACCGTACTGATAATTTTGTGAATAGCGAGCCCCTCCCTCCCACCCTTTTTCCTCCATCATCCCTCGTTTAGCCACACGTAGAGCGGGTTATGAGAAACCCGCTTTGGTTGTTGAGCGGCTGCGCTGGCCCGCGCTGCGTGCGGGAAGCGCATTGGCAGCGCTCTGGCTGTGTGGCAATGTGGACGGTGTTGCGTCGCATGTGCTCGACAAAACCCCTCCTGGCACTGGAGCGGGTGGAGGTGGCACACTCGAACGCGTACGCACGCCGAGGCGTGACGGTGGGTTTCACGTCATGCGCCACCACCCACGCAGGCGGTAGTCGCGGCAGCAGCCTCTCATCCTCTTCGGCTGACGCAAATAGTGGAGAGGCGCTGGCCAATTATGTGAACTTCGTCGCAGATGATACTTCTGGGCCCCCTGCAACTAAAGAAAATGGTGCGCAGCCAATGCGCAGTTTACGCTCTGCATCTGCGGTTGAGAGTCTCCTCTTTACAGATTCAGCCAAGAACTTCTGTCGCCTCTGCATGGAAGAAATTCAGGGAACGGCGAAGTCGCATATTGTCGCCACTCAGCGTGCGAGTCACACAAATCACACATGTCGCGAAGTTGTCTTAGACTCTCTTGCACTGCTCGCAATTCGTGGGTACCCCATTGACGACGTTTTCTTTGTGTGGGCCGATACGCTCTATCAAGCTACTGCGTTTCAGCGCATTCCTTCGCTCGTGTCGCCACGTTGGACGGTAAATCAGCGTAGTGATATGTTGGCGAAGTTGCTGTCGATGTTGAAGCATATGAATGTCCTTGACCTCTCCCTCGCTGCGCAGTCACCCGACACGTATGACAGTGCCGCGCAACTGCTGCACCACCGCCGTCGTGTAGCGTTTGAGAGACTTGAATACATTGGCGACAACTCGTGGGGGAACCACCTCTCAAACCGCATGATGCTTCTCTTCCCTGATCGCCAATGGGCGTATAGTCAAAATGCATACACATTCAACTGCTTTCGCGATGCGTGTGAGATGAATGTGACACTGGAATTCATCTTCGACACACTGCGCGTGGGTGACTTACTTCCCCCGGAGTGCGGGAAAAGCTGGGGACGGGGAAAATAAAAGCCGACGTCGTGGAGGCAGTCATTGGCGAGCTCCATGTGACGCTGTGGGGCCTTGAACCGCAGCTTTACGACTCTGCGTGCTATGTTGAGATAAATGGCGTTGGTGAGGCGCGCCTGTCAGCTGTAGTCCAGCACTGCCTCACAGAAATATACGACCTCATCGTTTTGTCGTATGTTCAGGAGCTAAGTGGGTCTGCTATCCCTCTGGCGAAGCAGATTGCCGCTGGTCGCATATGGAACACCGTTTATCCTCCAGTGCGAAAGGCAAAGGACCGTGCGGTAGTGAGTCGCAAGGGGCGTTCCACATTAGTTACCGTACTTGGGGTGGGGGATGTGTACCAGCTGCCACCAACCCCTTCGCTCTTCCCCAAACCCACTCCGCGGCCCACGGAGGTCCCGCACCCACTGCGGCAGCTCCGTAGTGCTGAGGAAATACCCGAGGAGATGGTGTGCGTTGGTACGAAACAGGATGTCTTCGTCCACTTGATTGATAGTTACTGTCGCTTGAAGATGTTAGACGATTCTTCCACAGCAACGATGAGTGTGCGTAGACTCTGCGATGTTCAGTTCGCACAATTGAAACGCCAGTTGGTTCCTTCGCTTTCACAAGCAGCGCTGGGGACTGGCGAGGAACGAGTCACGCGAGCGAATGAAGACAATGACCAGCTTGATGGTGTTCGGAGTGCCGTGTTAACCAATGAAAGGTTGCTGGATTTGGAAGAAGTGTACTTCCGAGACATTTATTTTGATCTCTTCCCCACACCTTCCAGGGCTGAAGAGGAAAACTGTATCGAAAATAAAAGGAGCCGGGTCGTTATTGCAGCAGGGGTCAAGCAGCCAAGCGAGAACCGCCTCTCCAACAGGGCACAGGAGCGCATGGCGGCCCACATTATTTACCCAGCACTTGAGGATACTCCGACTCATAACTACACTGCCACAAGGTCGAAAGGTGATCGCGAGTGTTTGTTCAGCATATCAGTGTACGTACCAGCAGACATCAAAAGGCCGTCGGCAGGTGTAGTCACCGATAAAAACCTCCACCCGGGCGAGTTTGCCTTCCTCGACATGCAAGTGGGCGAAAAGGGCTGCGGCGGAGCGAGGCACAGGGAGCTAAAGGGAGCGAAAAATGCCGCTGTCACCTCCGATCTTGAGGATTCAAACGAGAAGAAGGCGACTGGGGCTGAAAAGACTGAGAAATGTGTTGAAGCCGAAGTGAGCGCTACTGATGGGGAGGAGGCGACGGAGCGCGTGCATGAGAAGTGGCTCCAAGAAAACCCCTATTTCCCTTGCAAGCCGCCAGCGCTGTGCAATCCTGTGGCTACCGCGTAATGTGAGGGAGAAAAAAAAACGATTTGTGAAACGTCACTGGCCTCACCGGGTGCTCCTCCTCTGTGCTCTCCGCGGTGTGCTGTGAAGTTGGCGATTGTGTTGTTGTGCCCATACCTTGGAAATCCTTTGGATTCCCGCAGGGTGAATGGACGCAATTATGTAGACACGACTAAAGATATTCCGCTATGTTCATTCACATCACGTGTTTCCGCTGTCTTAGTTATTCTCTTCACACACACCCTCGCACACACCACCCCGTCAATTGTAACGTTGCAGTTGAGTGAGTCTTGGTTCATTCAAGAAGTGCTGTAGGGTGGAGAAATAATGCCGTTTTTGCACGGGAATTCGTCCACGCGTTTGTGTATCCATCCCTTTGGTATACCGTTTGTCGTACCGTGTTTAAAGAGGGGTGGGGACTTTTTTTTTTCGCACGTGCGCGCACACACACATATACACATGTTGCTACCGATTGATGTTGCCAGTATTTGCGTCTGCTTGTCTTGTTTTCTTTTTCGTTTCCTACACAGGGCTGGCACTGCGCAAGAAGGAAAGTGGTGTGGAAACAGTGATACACACACATTTCACGGGCAACATCCACCCGTGTAATACCAAACGGAAACGCAGGGCTTAATAAAAACAAAGCGATGTCTTCACGGCACGTCCAGTCATCGTCGGTTTCTGGTCACAAGAGGAAAAAGTCTGTTAGTGACATTATCAACGAGCAGTTTGGCATCAGCGATGCGCGGCGCAACAGCGCGGATGAGTTTGACGATTTTTACGGCGATGGGCCAATGATTGATGATTACTACGAGGGAAACGAGAGCGGCGATGAAAACATGGATGATAACGTAGACAGTCGAATTACACCGGCGTCAAAGCGCCACCGCGCCGAAGACGCATCCTCGAGAAAAAAGCAAGAGAAACGGCTTCGCCGGCGCGGTCCCATTGACCCTTCCCTTTCCACGGGGGAATACGCCGCCACACCGGTGGAGGTGGAGGCGGCGATGGATGACCTTTTCGGGGCACTTGAGATGGACGAGGACGACATGTCACTGGACGAAGGCAAAGGCCTACAGGTGAACGAGAAGGGCAAGCACCGCAAGGCTGAAACAGAGGAGGAATATATCCAATGGCTGGAAGCACAACAGAAAAAGAGGCAACGACGGCGGGGAGCTGCAGGTCTCACGGAAGAGGGGGACATTTTGCAGCAAATAGAAGCCCTGCGTAGCGCACAGGTGGAGCTGTTGCAGCGCGAGCAGGAAGGAGACAGTGCTGCAGATCCGGAGGCAAAGGAAAGGGTGAAGGCGCAAGAAGCCATTCAGCACTACGTGATGCTGTATTCGCAACTGCTTCGTATGAGAATAAAACTCCAGCCTGTGGTTACTCGAGCCATCGCATTCCCACAATACTATGCGCTGAGCGACTTCATTGACAATGGTGATTCGCAGATACGTGAGGGGACGACAGCAGTAGTGCAAAGCCTCCGGGAGTTGTTGGGAAAGTTTCACTCCCTTGTAGCGCACAACAGTCAGCATAAAAACAAGCTCAACGCTTCTCCCTCAGGTAACGCCCCTAACTTCAAGGAACTCAACGATTCTCATAGGCAGATAATGGGAGCTGTCGATGCATGCATAGAGCTGTGGGGAAATAAGTTTGTGCAATCCAACAGCGCTAAGCTTCACACTGTAGCGCAGCCGCTTCTTCAACAGATACGGGGCATCCTTTCGAGCAAGGCACGACTACGTGCCAGAGCACAGAAAAACCGGGCGCATGTGTCAATTTTGGGCCATCCGGAGCATTACCGCGCCACACAAACTGCTGAACACAAAGCCGCTCGAGCTCTTCATATTGCAGATGGGGATATTGACGAAGAAATCTACGATGATGGTGAGTTTCTTCGGGAGGTGGTGCGGCGTGGAGGTGTGGTTAAATTGCAGCAGCAGCTGCAGGAAATGCAACGCAGCCTGCATCCGGACGAGGAGCCGGCGAAGCGTGGTTTCCACAGACTTACTAAAGGAAAGGCTGTTAATTATGAGCCACGACCCAAACTCGTGGGCTTCATGCTTCCTGTACCTTATGCAGTGAGTGGGCAGTACGAGGTGCTGTTCAAGTCGCTGTTTCAGTAGTGCGTCGTTTCTCGCATGGCTCGCTCTCCGAAAACGATGCAAAAAAAAAAAAATGGTGTGGGCGCGAAGCTGGCGGGATCCCAACGAACGAGTTGGGTGAAATTCAATTCCATTTGTCTGTGTTAAAATCCATAATTCCGAATTTTTAAAAAAAAGAAAAGGAGTAATATTTGAGAGGCTGACGTCCCACGCACTATTACGAGTAAAAAAAAAATTGAGTTAAAAAAAGGGGTCGGGATAATTTTCCCATCCGGTGCCGTAGCGTTGTTGAAGAAAACTCTCAATTCACGTCGTACCTTTAATATGGTGCGGCAACATTTGCGTATGTTCACCTGCATGTTTTTTTGTTCACTTATATACGTATATATCTCCGCATGTCTTCTCAATTGTAAAAGTAGAGGGAAAAAGGGGGAAACCCAAGTTCGTCGCTTTGCTGCTGAGCATCAAGGAGGTTTCGGAACTGCTGGAACATTTGTACGTCATCAAGGTTTGCTGCCATACACGTGGGTAGCACATCGTAGCTAATCTCTTCTTCTTCGACAGAAAGAGGTGCTGTGTGTGTGTCCTTCTCGCGCTAAGGACGTCGTTGAGCTTATGGAGAAGGCGCTCTTTACACTACTAAATAGCGATTGCACAGATGTTGCAAGCACGTCATGTCAGAGACAGGCGCTGTCTCGGGCCTTTGAGAGCTCGTTGATTAATGTGGTGTCCGATAAGAAAGCGGGTAGTTCAGGAAAAAGGAAAAATAACACGCCCTCAAAGAAGCGAGAGCACGAGGATGAGTGCTTGCGCCGCGCTGTCGACTCTTTTCTCGCCTCCCCAACGCCAAGCCCCATGGAACTACTTTTTGTGCGAGTAGCAACGATGGTTCACTGCCACACAATTATGAAGCCGGCGAGGCCAGGTAACTCTGAGCGGCTTCCGCAGTCCGTGAAGGAGACAGCCATTGCACTCGCCGCCGCGTTGTTTTCATCGCGTTTGCATTCTCTGTGGATCAAGTCAGAGAAACTCGCATCGGGAAAGAGGAAATCTGTCGTCTGTGGTGCTGACAGCGAAGATAAATTAAACCACCCCCTGTGGTTTTGTTTCTTGTGTATATTTTTGCAGCAGCTCTCAGCCCGTGGGGGGGATCTCTCTTTGTGGCAGGCGTTTCTGAGTGAGTGCTCCGCGGAAGCAGGCGCCCGTTGTTCAAAAGAGAAGGAAGAAGCAGACACGAGAGAGGACACGGACAACGCAATGCCTGCGGACGATAGCGAGCAACTTGGAGTGTCGGCCTGGGGCGCAGTATCTACAACGTTGTTTGAGGCGACACTGAGCCGTACGCGGTACCGCCGCAGTCTTGTTGTGTGCCGCTCCTTCTGCCCCCACAGTGTGGCGCAGGCACCAGGCACAACGTTCCGTCTGCTTGACACGCTCCATGAGTTTGTCAAAGACTGGAAGGATCAACTTGGTGGCAACCTGCAAGGAGAAGAGGACAAGGGAAAGGAGAAAAATGAAGCAAAACAGAAGGAAAATGCTTTGATAGACCTGTACGCCGAACGTCTGGGCCGCATCCTTGGAGACGCTAATATCCACGCGTTGCTGCTTGCAACAGCGGTTGGTGCTGTGCTGAGTGCAATGTACATCTTCCCGAAACGCCAGGGGCAGGGAAGCGTGGGTCCTGCGGATGCGAAGATGTGGCACCCGCCGCGATGCGAAGGCGCATTGCTCAGTGAGCCCGAGGACCACTGGCGCACAACTCACTTTCCTCCCATTGGTCGCCTACTGGAACGTCTGCACGTCAAGTCACTTATTGGTGTGCACATATTCGCTTTCTCCGTGCAGCTGTGCATCGGCCTTTCGCTGTCACATCACACCGAAGGCAGGGAGAAATTAGCACTATCCCTGTATTTGACCGAAGTGTGCTCCCCGTCTGTCGCGCTGGCTATTTACCACTACGCAGCCTCCGGTCAGGTCCCACAGGTGCAATCAGCGAAGGGCTGCCGGGCAGTGCACTGAAGGAATACACGGAGGCACTTCACAACTACGTGGACAAGGCGCACATGGTACCAGTTTTCAATGGGACGAGCACATTAACAACGCGAGGGCTGTCGCGGTACAGTTCACGTTGGGGACATGGCGCGTATAACGACGCCGTCGAAGATGAAGAAGAGGTGATGCCGATGAAGGGTGAAATGAAGGGCCCACGTTTCACAAAGATGGAGTTCCCCGTCCCGTGTCCAACGTGGGATCAGTGTTTGCCAGAGGACCCGAGACCACCAGCAGGAGGGGACCCGGCATCATCCGCAGCCAAACCACCGAGTGGTGTGGTGGCAGCGGCAGGGAGCAAACAAGCATTAACAAAGCAACACGTAGCCCCTTGTCGTTTTGTAATGGAACTTATCCATCTTGGATTGCCTGAGCTAGCAGCAGACACCATCACCCGCATGCAACGCGAGATGGGTATAGACGTTTGTGCAGTGCCGTTTACTGCAATGTCTGTCGCTACCAGCACCGGCGTCGCGACTTGTGTGATGCAGCGCTTTCAGACGACTTTGGATGCCTCGGTGTCAGGAGCTCGTGATGATGTCACTTCGTCTTCGGTACAACAATGCATCCTTAGCCCATCGCTGCGTGTACTCGACGAATATCGGCCACTGCTGGAGGCTGTGCACTCGTACGTGGCCTCGCAAACATTCATAGTGTACCTGGTGGAACAACTCGAAAGGGAATGCAAGAACTTCCTGCACTCCACCAGTGAAAGGCAGAAGAGTGTGAGTGGAGCGTGCAGAGAGGAATTGCAAACGGTGGCAAGGGTGTGTTGGAAATGGCAGAGCGTTACCTCATTGGTGTCATTATGCCGTGCATGTGTGTTATGTCGCCATCGCGCATTGCCTATGATAGAATACAGTTGCTGCTGACGCTCTTTAAGGAGAAGGCGCCGGAAGTGTACTTCGGCACAAACCTAGTGGAGTTTCTTCACACAGACGTTTGGCTGCGCCGCCTTCTTCACGATGCGGCAGACCCACAAGCCCCGTATCGAGCTCCTCATGATAAGCTGCGTTCAAAAGAACTGGAATCGCTTTTCGCTCAGTCCCTGAAGCGTCTTACGTCGCGGAACGTCTGCCGCTATCGCTGCTTGCTCCGCCCCGCAATTTATGCGAACCCGCTTTTCGTTGCAGAAAAGATGTTTCAGCAGTCCGTTGGGTACAACAACAACTTCTTACTTATCCATACGCAGCTGCTGAGCGGTGCGCCACCGGCCATAATGACTTTGATTGCCCACGTGGGGCTTCACCACATGCGGCACTACGCGAACACTGAGCGGTTTGGCACAGCCGATGGCTGTCGTGTAGCGTGTATCGCATCTTTCCTGGCGGTCCTGTGGCGCGATAATCCGCGTTCATTCGATGGCGAGCTGCTGCTTCGCGCTGCGGAATACGCCCTGCGACGAGAGTCACGGGCAGCTGTTGTCATGGGACTTGAAACGCTTCGCGCCGTGCTCCATGAGTTAATGGATACGAAGCTCGAGCACGAGGAAAAATTCAGCGCGCAGCAGCTGAAAGCGCTGATGGCACCCTCCCGTACGCAGTGGTTTGCAAAAGGAGCGGCGGAGTCATTTCGACGTGTTCGGTGGGACTCGCTATTCACGCCAGCGGTGCTGGCCACCTCCGCTGCACAGCTGCAAAGCGTTCTGCAACAGCCCTGTGAGGTTGCTGTGGAACAGCAGGACGAAGAAGGGGAAGAAGAGGGTGAAGGTGGTTATAAAGCAGCAACAGAAACCAGTAGTGCCGCGGCTAGCGGCGACGGGATCAAAAAGGAGGATGACGAAGGGAATGAAGAAATGATCCTCAGTGAAGCTACTGCAGGGCATTTACGTGAAAAAGGTTCGGCACCTCCGGTGATGGAGTTGACACTTGGTCAAGCTATCTTGCTGCACTTATGTCGCTTGCACAGTCGTATATACGACATCCAGGCAGACATTGCCGCACCAATGCAGTTGTTATTGCTCACTTGCGCACGCGACTACAACGTTATCAACGACCTGCTTCTGTGCGTGGAAAAACTGCTGCTGCAGGGGCCACCAGTGGAGGAAATTTGCATGGTTGCCATGCCACATATCGCACTTCACCTCGCAGCACGTTTCGCGGCGAAGAAGAAAATAATTGATATGCGTAATCAACAACAAATTCAGCAAACCAGCGCAGAAGGCAAAACTCCGAATACAAAGAGTGGCGACAGCCACCAGCACGCTGGCGTTGTTGATGCTGCTTTTATTCTTACGCCATCAGAGGTTATGGAGTGCTTCGAGGACACACCGCTGTGGAAAAGCATATGCGGGAGCATTTCCGTGTCTCTTATCCAGCAGCTCTCATGCCACACAGGGGCCCATTTTGTCTTTGATGAGTCCGTCTACGCCGCGGCAGGAAAGGAACTTAACCACTATTTCTCTAGCGAGATGAGCAAAATGAAAGCGAAGGCTGGCAAAAGTTCCGAGGCGATCAACGCGAGCATGCAGAAGAACCCCTCATTCCGTTGGATGCAGGGGCAAACACGGTACATGTGGCGTGAAAAAGACGCACACCGCAAGTTACACCAAAAGTGCGCCGCTACGCTGAGTTCACTGCTAAACGATATGCGCAGCGGCGGTGTGTTTAATAAACCTGTTGAGTTCGCGACGACCTACTTGCTACCCCGCGCGCTAATAAGTCTCGAGGACACTCTTTTTGTGTCCCACTTCCTACGGTGGATGCTCGACAACACAGAAGGGGAGGAGCGCCAATGTGTCGTGGATATCATCCTCTCACTGGTGACGTCAGCCGCAACTTTCTTTGTAGGCCTCACTGACGGTGAGTGCATGCGAATTGGGTGTTTGTTTAGTTTTCTTCTAACGCTTGAAAAGGATTTCACGATGGAGACTTTAGGTGGCACGCCTGTGGTTGATAGCGCTGGTGCTACTGCGAAGGACTCGCAGGAGACTACTTCCGCTCCGACGTACCAACCGCCGAGCATTACGTCAGAGGCGTTGAGGACGCATTTGGACCCAGCGCCGCGCCCTTTGCTGGCCATACTAACAGCCCTTTCGAAGGATGAAGAGGAGGGAAAAAACGAGGAGGAAAAGGAAAAAGTTGGAAAAGACGAAAATCACGAGCGAAATGGTACGAGTCAGTCCGACTACACCAAAGTGCCAGCCTACCCGCTGCAACTTGAAGCGTTTTTGTGCCGCACATTTGTGCAGGTGCTGGTGCACCAATGGGACGTACAGTTTCTCCACCGCAATGCGCTCCTCGTCCTGGAACGTCTCACAAAAAACATGTCTCTGTTCCCGTCAACTCTTTGCACTACGGAGTGGCTTATTAGTGCTGTCTCACCGCATGCAGTGAAGAGCTCCTCGTCCTATGCCTCTGCTACAGCGGTGCTGAAAACACTCAACGAGAACTATCGGCGATGCCAAGAGCTGGTGAAGCAGCCGGAGCAGTCATGTGTTGCAGAAAATAAAAAAGTCAAAGCGTGGCTAAAGTTCTTGAAGGATAGGGAGGTGTACGTGTACTCACTGCTAAGTGTGGATATGGCGGCATCTGAAAAAAAGCTACATGAGAAAAAAGCAGCAACGTCACACAACTTCGCACCACAAAACGACGAGAGAGATGATACCGATGAAGAAAATGAGGATGAGGCAGCTGCATCCAGGCCATCACAGTCCGAGGGTGAAGAGGCGAACGAGGACCTGCATGGTTCGGAAGGAACGACTGACGATGATGGGAAAAGCGACGACATGAGCGACGCCCGTAGTTCTTCGGCGGGGGACAACCGCGACGGAAGCAGAAACGACGGGGGTAGTGATTCCGGCAATGAGGAGCATGGACATGAAACACAAGGAGAGGGAGCGGAGGAGGAAATGGGGAATGAAGAGGCTTCACAGAAACTTGCTGAAAACGATCCACGCATCAACAGTGACAGCAGTGGCCACCGAACTCCCTCCTCCATTGGGGGTAGTGAAAAGAAAAGCAGGAAGCGTGGGCGCGAGGAGGTGGGCGACGAGAGCTCATGAGATACCGCTTGTTTGTTGCTCCGTTTGCTTTGGTTGTGCAGTTGGTGCGTGTGTTGGCGGGAGAGGGGGGGTGTCAGGGGAGAATAAAGTGGCATTAAAGTTGTGCAGCTCGTACCTCGTCACATCCCGCGTTATTATCCTTGTGTATTTGCTCGAGTCGAGTTCTCGCCTGCAAAATGGCGAAGGAAAAATAATCCGTCGGCGACTTACGTAAGATGGTCACGTGAATTGCGTCCATTCTCAAGGGATCGTGCGATATTAAGAGCAGAGAGAAAGCATTTTCTTCTTCTCATTCTTCTTCCTTTAAGCTCTTAATCGATGAGTCTTATTATTTAAACAATCGTTTTGCGGAATGCTCTTCATCTCGCCAACAAAAGAGCGAGTGGAGTGGTCAATTCGAAAACTAAAATAGAAGGGGTAGTACTTGTGCACCCCAACACGTCACGACAAAATAAATGCCAGCCGGGGATGATGGGGAAAATGTTATTTCGGTAAGCCTGCAGCCTTTAAATGGGGGAAAAGAGGCCACTGCCTACGATTGTTCAACATTAAATTTATTTTTTTTTCTTCATTTGTCCCACGCGCTTTATCCGTGCTTACTTTCTGGCTGCGTATGTGTACAGGTTTAACAAAAAAAAATGCAGGTGACACTCAACTTCAGTTTCACGCAGCCGCACCTGAAGCATCAAAGCCGAGACGTTGCCGTGAGAATGCACGTGCCCGTACCTACACAACGGCCGTATGCGGCGGCAAACCTGTTTTACATGTGCACAGGAACGCTTCCCCCACCCGAACTGCTCCCCGAAACCGCAACTCTGACACTGGAGTCAGCGCAATCCGTTGCTGGTCTGAAACCGTTCGCAGATAGTGCCGTTGTGCGCATCGAGCGGGATGTTGTCATGGAGATTGGGAGCAGCACAACGAAGACCATCTTCGGTGGTTTCACCAAAGACGAGTTTTTGAACGCAGGGGAGTACCCAGCGGTGCAGCAGAACATCATCGCCGCCATGCAGAAGCTCCAGGCGGGGACAGTTCTCATTGGAAACATGGGGATACCCGACTCGAATGGAAGCCGCTACCACGTCTTGCTGCGAGATGCAGGGGCAAGCGAAGAAAGGGCAGCTGAGTTCAGGCCATATCAGCCACTCGGCCTTGTTACTTCTGGGTTGCAGGCGCTTCAAGAGGCGTGCGCTGCTGTTGCTGTTCATCCGCGTACCTTAGTGCCTGTTCACAAGGTAAAGATGTCAGCGTCAGGAGTTCACTTTAGCCTTAACCCCTCGCAGGGAGCACAGTCGGCAGACAAGATGGCTCGCGTGGCTGTAACACGAACAGCCGGCCGCACCCGCTGCCGAGAAGAGTTTGAGGAGGTTGGTGCTGAAAGGGAGCAACTGACGGAAAGTAACGCAAGTGCTTTTTTCGATCAATCCCGTAAGTTTCCCACAGGGCCCCGCGAAGGCCACAGTTCCGCTGCTGCACAGCCGCAGGCGAAGCGACTACGCACTGAGCGCGTCGTCACGAATGAGGATGGCAAAGTAACACTGCGGACCACAGCCGTGGAGTGTGCAGAGGGGGAACCCTTCGACTACATGGCTGCACAGGAGGCGGCCTTCCTTAACGACATTGACCTCATCTCGAAGACGCAAGCCTTCGGCACAGTCGCCATTCACACCGTCAACAGAAGAAGCAGAGGAGCAGTAATGGCGGCGGAAAGCAGACGCCGGGTAAGGCCGGAAAAAAATCAGCACGCCCGGCTTCACTGCCAAGCGGTAAGAAAACTCTGCAAAGGCGCTATTAATTTGCAACTGGCGCAAAGAGCTTTGGCTGAATAAGGCTTCTGTTCTTACCAATGTTGGGAAAGTATTTCATCATTTTGTTTCCAACATTCCTTGTTCCATTTCAGCTCGGTGTGTTTTCACTAAATAAAGCAAATTGTGTGAACGAATGGAGCCGCGCAATTATAATGCTTTCTGCCCTATTTGTGTCTTTCATTCCGATATCTGCCGTAAAGCTCGGCACTGGGTCCTTTTTCTTCACAACATTTTGCTGTTGCACACATTAGATATTCCGTCTGTGTAGACCACTAGGCTCGTTTAATAATCCTTTGGATTATTTTCTGCACTGCAGGCCCCGGTTATTAAGAGTCTTGGGCAATATAGTCACTGTTCCACTCCCCTGCAACGGGAAGAAGTGAGGAAAAGGAAATAGATCAAAAACAAATAAATAAGTAAATAAAGGGAGATCACGGTCCGAAGGGTTCCAAGCGAAAGGGCGCTAACAGGTGTTAGGAATGTTACGCCACGCGTGCTGTACCGCAAGGAAGCTCAGTACCTGCCCAACCCTATGCGCCTTCCCTAGAGGGAGGGGAATGATATCGCACCGATTACTTTTTCGCTCGGCAATTGTTAATGCCCAGGGCTCGCGCCATGTGTCAATCGATGCCCCTGCCGCTGCCAGCGGGGGTGATAAAGGCAGCAGCAGCAGCACCACTCCGTTGAACAAATCACCCGTCATGCGCCTTGCGGTGGTGCGCCCGGACCTGGTCGACGAATGGGTGCCAGAGCTGAACGACGCTGATGTGTGCACTGTACCCTGCGATAGTGCAATCGATGCATGGTGGAAGTGCAAGGCGTGTGGAGTTAATTATCAAGCCGTTGTGAAAGATCGCTGTACGATGGGCAGGGGCTGTCCGCAATGTGGGGCGCAGCAAATGCAGCAGCATGGGCAGGCACCTGCACTCGTTGGCGCCAACGGTGAAACAGGAAGAGCACTCAAGGGGTCTGTAGCGCTTTCCCTCGCTGAAACGCACCCCGCTGTCGCCGCTCGCTGGGACTACGAGAGAAATGGTTTGCTGCATCCAACAGATGTCGATGCGACGAGCGACTTAAACGTCTGGTGGCGTCCAGCTGCCGGTCGGCCATCACACGAGCGTTCATTTCGCCGGCCCGTTTATGCCTTCGTAGAGATACCCTACAGCGTGGAGGAACAGCGTGAGGCGCAAGCGGCGCTTGAGCTAAACATACTGCAGCAGGTTCGCCAGGCGTCGAAAATTGCAGTGGCCCGTGAGAATGACTCCCTTCCCGCCGCAGCACGTGTCTTAGACGACATCGTTTTCAGGAATGAAGGCCCCAACACAGCCCATCCGTCGGCTTCTTCCGCAAATTTGGTCAGCAGCAGTCCTAATCAAAACTCATCTGAAGAGGAGGAGGCGGCGCAGTACAACCTTGAGGCCGAAGACCTGAGCAAAGCGGTGGAGCTGTGGGAGCGCAGCTTTGAAGCAAAACTGGATGGCGATTATCGAACCATGTTTTACTCAAAGGAAAGTTGTGATGGTGCAGCAGTGTCACGTGGCCAAGTTTTAGTCGCTTATGACCACTTCGTTTTGTTGCACAAGAAACGGTCCAATGCACAAGGGGAGGGCCTAAATGAAGCGCGTGACATTCCTTCAGCCATTAACGACCCCGATTGGATACAACACTTTACGCTGAACACAGAGGACGTGATGAGCGGCTGCATCGCTCCCAGCGCTCGTCTCGTCTTCCCTGAGAGTGCGGGAGCGACTACAACTGTTAGCCAAGAGGCCAATGCCAGCGGCGCTTCACAAGGAAGGCGCATGGACACATTGCCGCCTCCACCCGAAGAGTATAGTAACGAAATACGCACGATGTTTGCTGCCAAAAAGCGGTCGTACCCCCGGAGCCCACAAAAGCCCCCAATGCGCGAGGACGATGTCGCAGAAACTCTCCCGGGAAACCACGGGGCGCAGATATCAGAAGGGGCACAGGCGCTGCGGCACGGCACGAGCCGAGGTGGAACGCGGAGGATGCCGACACCGGACACGGCCTTTGGTGTATCGAGTCTTGCGAGCACACTAATTGTCGCGCAGGAGCTGAGCGGTGGCAGTAGCGGTGACGACATCACAAGGGAAAGTATGCCTTTTGATGTGAAGGAAGACGAGCTAAAGAATGGGACACTTCTCGGCTCTACTGCCCTTGGCTCCTTCACCAGTGAACAGGTACGGGAAATGCAGTACAACCGCGGCACTCCTCAGCCTCGCCGTACTGGCCGCTTCAAGCTTCGGCCCCCATCGGATGTCGGTGTCTGTAGGGGACGGAAAGACGGCGCATCGGTCACGACACTTGTCACGTCATTGTCAACACAACATGGCTCTGATTCCTCCGGGCTGGAGAGCCAAGAGCTGAAAACCATCCAAGCGCCCGGTGGCCTCGGAAAGTGTCGCGACCACGAAAAGGGAAAAGCACGGAGGGAGTCGCTGGGGACAATGAAAAATAGCGTCACTGTGAATAACTGCTGCAGTTCTCCGTGGGAGAAGGCAACGGCAGGAGTACTCGGCAGCGGAGGGGCATGAGAATGAAAGAAACGAGACAGAGAAGCATGGGCAGCGCACGCTGCCACTGGCAGCTGATTGCTTGGTGGTGGGTGCTGCCTTATTGATGTTACCATTATAATTTTTGATGGCGGTGTTCGGGATTTTGATGCACACCGTGTGATCCTCTCTTAATATCAGGAACATTATTATTATTCTTATTTCTATTCGCTCCTAAACATGATCCATTTTAACACAAACATATGAACACGCACGGGTTTATGTGCTACCAATGAAAATTGTTGTCTGCTTTTGTGGTGCTTCCTCTTGCGCTCTTACTTCCAAGAGACGCTCAGTATTATGCTGCACTTCCCCCCTTTTCTCCCTATTTTCTCCAAAGTGCCTTGAGTTGGTTTCCCCCCGGTTTCGTTCTCCCCTTTCCCCTCCCCAACCCGTTGTCACACACATTGAAATCACATCGCACATGGGCCGGGGATATACACAAGCTACATGTACTACCTCACGTAAGGTGCGCAGGTAAAGTACTTCATTTAATTTATTTAGTTTTGGACTTCTTTTCTTTTTCTTTTCCCCCTCCCACTCTCTCTCTTTCTCTATCGAACGGATCCGTGCACGCCCTTGCGACACTGACGCACAAACTCGTGTCCCCAAATCACCGCTTGGGAAGTCACTCGCAGGAACAAACCAAAGGCCTGTTGGCCGCCTGCCGGTGCTGCCTTCTCCAGCTGTTATGGCCCAAGGACCCGCCCAGAAAGAAGAAGAAATGAAAAAGAAAATGGATCCAAAAACAAAAAAAAATATAAATAAACGAGCAGTCAGGAATGAGGACAGCTGCACTCGCTGGGACGTTATAAAGAGAAAGGAGGAGGAGGGGACAGAAGTATTTATTCGTCGCAACGCTCATGCCCGCACAACCCCGCGTACCAAAAAACATGTAAGGCAGAGACCAAATTGGGGAGAAAAATTAAAAAAACATTTACGTCTCACATGTTCTTTGATATTTACCACGTCGTACCGCCGCTTAGTGTTTTACATTTTTTGGTGAACGATCAAAAAAAAGGCTTCATCTCTTCCTGTCGCTCTCTCCAACATGTGCTTTATTAATTTCTCTCTTTCTTTCTTAAATCGAATGCAATATTTAAAAAAAAAAATAGGCTGAAAAAAATTAACAAAAAGCAAAAAAAAAGTTTTCCTCCCTGAAAAAGCGCACTCTGTGGTACATTTAACGGTTGAGTTGTGTACAGAAGTATATGAAAGTTCGTGTTTGTACCTGCTCCTGTTAACTTTACCATTGAGTTATTAGGCAACAGTTACTTGGCGGCGGGGCGACTCTCAAAAGGTGGGGGGACGCCGAGGAGCAGGCGGGGCGAAAGAGAAAACCAGCACATCTGGGCACGTTGGGATACGGCGCTTATTATTATTATTTTACCATTTTGCCTGCGTGCGCGTGTGCGTGTGGTTGTGCCTGACTTTGCCATTTGTGTGACATTGCCCACTCGAAGAAAAAGGGGGAAAACTACGCAACTTGTAGTGATACAGCAACCAAAGCGTTATTAGTGTTTTTTAACATATACAAACAAAATATAAACAAGAAAGAAAAAGGAGGGAATAAATACGTTTTGGAAAGAATCCGTGTAACGGCTTTACCAAAGGAACAGAATCCCGCAACAGCAGTGAGCAAAGGATAATCCAAAGAAAAAGAAAAAAAAATACCTGTGACGTGTATTACGTAGAAGTTTTGAAGTGTGCGAGGAGAAGAGTGGGAGGCTAAACAACAGCGACAACAAAAGAAGAACGGGAAGAAAAAAGGAATGATAGAGCAGCAACAGCAGCACCAGTCATGGCCGTCATCGTCACGAAACATCGGCTCCAATTTCAATGTTTCCCTGGTAACCGCACGAACTCAAGCCCAAAGCCACAGAAAAGAGGAACCAGACACGCTTCTCAACGATTTGATGTTATCACCGCTACGCAACAGCGAGTCCTTTACTTGTACCGAATTAGATTGTGCTACAATGACGGTGCTGCGACGCCAGCGCCTCCCATGCATTCACTGGCGAAAGAAGCTTGAATTCATTCACCACAGCGACTGGTCCAACTCGAGACTCGACAGCTTTCGACATGAACCCATCAGCACCGGCCGGAGATCAATCGACACGAGTTACGAGCCGCAGTCGACATTAAACACATACCGCGAGCATTCGACAGCAACCATAACAACCACATCAAGATCCAGCAATGCGACTACCACACAAACGCTCATTAGTGCGTCAGCATCCTCCTCCAGGAACAGCAACTTCCGCAGGAGTGCCACCCATAGTCAATGCCAACAGCAGACAAGCAGTTCGCATTGCATGTGTGTCCCATGGCTTCGCTCCATCGAGTCCATGAACCGCTACAAAAAATGGACACTCACCAACTGGGAGTGCATTACACTCGAGAGGGAATACCTCACAGCGGAAACGCAGCAGAAGACGTCACCAAGACACGTCCGGCAAATAGCAGACGCTGCGAAACAAATTAAAGAAGAATTAGCCCGCATGACAAGCAACATACACAAAGCATCAAAAAAAAGAACCAAGAAAAGAAAAGCGAAAATGTTCAATACTCACGCCATCGTAAAGAGGACAGAAGCAACATACTCTCCGCGAACTTTTGTCTTTACGTCAACACAGCGCCAACACAACCACGAAAAGGATTACACCTACGACCTACCAATAACACCTTCTTACACGCAACAAGCACAGCCAAATACAATGGACAAAAACCAGAGCAAATAATGGAACAAAATCACGAGAGAAAGGAAACCCCAACACCCAAACACAAACAAGAAAAAAAGAGCCAACCAATAGAAACTCCATCAAAGCAGCCCACAACGCCACCAACAAACCCAAAGAAAAAGAAAAAACAATCATACAACCACCAAAACTCTACAGCACACAGCAAACACAAGAAAGAGCAGAAACAAATATAACAAAGACCTTCAACAAAAACAACGCAACTCACCAACAAATAAGACCAAAAATACAAAAGGCCATAAAAATTATATCAATAAACAAAAATGCATACAAGGCCAACACACAAACTTCGATGGCAGCTGAGCAAGAAGAGGCTCTGGTTTACTTGAGTGCTGAGGAAGAGAAACAAGCACGCAGCGCCATTGCAGCGGATGAAGACGCTGAGCGCAGTCACACTTCGATGGCAGCTGAGCAAGAAGAGGCTCTGGTTACTTGAGTGCTGAGGAAGAGAAACAAGCACGCAGCGCCATTGCAGCGGATGAAGACGCTGAGCGCAGTCACACTTCGATGGCAGCTGAGCAAGAAGAGGCTCTGGTTTACTTGAGTGCTGAGGAAGAGAAACAAGCACGCAGCGCCATTGCAGCGGATGAAGACGCTGAGCGCAGTCACACTTCGATGGCAGCTGAGCAAGAAGAGGCTCTGGTTCACTTGAGTGCTGAGGAAGAGAAACAAGCACGCAGCGCCATTGCAGCGGATGAAGACGCTGAGCGCAGTCACACTTCGATGGCAGCTGAGCAAGAAGAGGCTCTGGTTTACTTGAGTGCTGAGGAAGAGAAACAAGCACGCAGCGCCATTGCAGCGGATGAAGACGCTGAGCGCAGTCACACTTCGATGGCAGCTGAGCAAGAAGAGGCTCTGGTTTACTTGAGTGCTGAGGAAGAGAAACAAGCACGCAGCGCCATTGCAGCGGATGAAGACGCTGAGCGCAGTCACACTTCGATGGCAGCTGAGCAAGAAGAGGCTCTGGTTCACTTGAGTGCTGAGGAAGAGAAACAAGCACGCAGCGCCATTGCAGCGGATGAAGACGCTGAGCGCAGTCACACTTCGATGGCAGCTGAGCAAGAAGAGGCTCTGGTTTACTTGAGTGCTGAGGAAGAGAAACAAGCACGCAGCGCCATTGCAGCGGATGAAGACGCTGAGCGCAGTCACACTTCGATGGCAGCTGAGCAAGAAGAGGCTCTGGTTTACTTGAGTGCTGAGGAAGAGAAACAAGCACGCAGCGCCATTGCAGCGGATGAAGACGCTGAGCGCAGTCACACTTCGATGGCAGCTGAGCAAGAAGAGGCTCTGGTTCACTTGAGTGCTGAGGAAGAGAAACAAGCACGCAGCGCCATTGCAGCGGATGAAGACGCTGAGCGCAGTCACACTTCGATGGCAGCTGAGCAAGAAGAGGCTCTGGTTACTTGAGTGCTGAGGAAGAGAAACAAGCACGCAGCGCCATTGCAGCGGATGAAGACGCTGAGCGCAGTCACACTTCGATGCAGCTGAGCAAGAAGAGGCTCTGGTTTACTTGAGTGCTGAGGAAGAGAAACAAGCACGCAGCGCCATTGCAGCGGATGAAGACGCTGAGCGCAGTCACACTTCGATGGCAGCTGAGCAAGAAGAGGCTCTGGTTACTTGAGTGCTGAGGAAGAGAAACAAGCACGCAGCGCCATTGCAGCGGATGAAGACGCTGAGCGCAGTCACACTTCGATGGCAGCTGAGCAAGAAGAGGCTCTGGTTACTTGAGTGCTGAGGAAGAGAAACAAGCACGCAGCGCCATTGCAGCGGATGAAGACGCTGAGCGCAGTCACACTTCGATGGCAGCTGAGCAAGAAGAGGCTCTGGTTCACTTGAGTGCTGAGGAAGAGAAACAAGCACGCAGCGCCATTGCAGCGGATGAAGACGCTGAGCGCAGTCACACTTCGATGGCAGCTGAGCAAGAAGAGGCTCTGGTTCACTTGAGTGCTGAGGAAGAGAAACAAGCACGCAGCGCCATTGCAGCGGATGAAGACGCTGAGCGCAGTCACACTTCGATGGCAGCTGAGCAAGAAGAGGCTCTGGTTCACTTGAGTGCTGAGGAAGAGAAACAAGCACGCAGCGCCATTGCAGCGGATGAAGACGCTGAGCGCAGTCACACTTCGATGGCAGCTGAGCAAGAAGAGGCTCTGGTTCACTTGAGTGCTGAGGAAGAGAAACAAGCACGCAGCGCCATTGCAGCGGATGAAGACGCTGAGCGCAGTCACACTTCGATGGCAGCTGAGCAAGAAGAGGCTCTGGTTCACTTGAGTGCTGAGGAAGAGAAACAAGCACGCAGCGCCATTGCAGCGGATGAAGACGCTGAGCGCAGTCACACTTCGATGGCAGCTGAGCAAGAAGAGGCTCTGGTTCACTTGAGTGCTGAGGAAGAGAAACAAGCACGCAGCGCCATTGCAGCGGATGAAGACGCTGAGCGCAGTCACACTTCGATGGCAGCTGAGCAAGAAGAGGCTCTGGTTTACTTGAGTGCTGAGGAAGAGAAACAAGCACGCAGCGCCATTGCAGCGGATGAAGACGCTGAGCGCAGTCACACTTCGATGGCAGCTGAGCAAGAAGAGGCTCTGGTTCACTTGAGTGCTGAGGAAGAGAAACAAGCACGCAGCGCCATTGCAGCGGATGAAGACGCTGAGCGCAGTCACACTTCGATGGCAGCTGAGCAAGAAGAGGCTCTGGTTCACTTGAGTGCTGAGGAAGAGAAACAAGCACGCAGCGCCATTGCAGCGGATGAAGACGCTGAGCGCAGTCACACTTCGATGGCAGCTGAGCAAGAAGAGGCTCTGGTTACTTGAGTGCTGAGGAAGAGAAACAAGCACGCAGCGCCATTGCAGCGGATGAAGACGCTGAGCGCAGTCACACTTCGATGGCAGCTGAGCAAGAAGAGGCTCTGGTTCACTTGAGTGCTGAGGAAGAGAAACAAGCACGCAGCGCCATTGCAGCGGATGAAGACGCTGAGCGCAGTCACACTTCGATGGCAGCTGAGCAAGAAGAGGCTCTGGTTCACTTGAGTGCTGAGGAAGAGAAACAAGCACGCAGCGCCATTGCAGCGGATGAAGACGCTGAGCGCAGTCACACTTCGATGGCAGCTGAGCAAGAAGAGGCTCTGGTTTACTTGAGTGCTGAGGAAGAGAAACAAGCACGCAGCGCCATTGCAGCGGATGAAGACGCTGAGCGCAGTCACACTTCGATGGCAGCTGAGCAAGAAGAGGCTCTGGTTCACTTGAGTGCTGAGGAAGAGAAACAAGCACGCAGCGCCATTGCAGCGGATGAAGACGCTGAGCGCAGTCACACTTCGATGGCAGCTGAGCAAGAAGAGGCTCTGGTTCACTTGAGTGCTGAGGAAGAGAAACAAGCACGCAGCGCCATTGCAGCGGATGAAGACGCTGAGCGCAGTCACACTTCGATGGCAGCTGAGCAAGAAGAGGCTCTGGTTTCACTTGAGTGCTGAGGAAGAGAAACAAGCACGCAGCGCCATTGCAGCGGATGAAGACGCTGAGCGCAGTCACACTTCGATGGCAGCTGAGCAAGAAGAGGCTCTGGTTCACTTGAGTGCTGAGGAAGAGAAACAAGCACGCAGCGCCATTGCAGCGGATGAAGACGCTGAGCGCAGTCACACTTCGATGGCAGCTGAGCAAGAAGAGGCTCTGGTTACTTGAGTGCTGAGGAAGAGAAACAAGCACGCAGCGCCATTGCAGCGGATGAAGACGCTGAGCGCAGTCACACTTCGATGGCAGCTGAGCAAGAAGAGGCTCTGGTTCACTTGAGTGCTGAGGAAGAGAAACAAGCACGCAGCGCCATTGCAGCGGATGAAGACGCTGAGCGCAGTCACACTTCGATGGCAGCTGAGCAAGAAGAGGCTC